>NC_051170.1:135004106-135446845 GCF_013339725.1 Rhipicephalus microplus
CTTGGCAGACCCAAGTTTATTAGTATTAGTGCAGTCCACTTAGTATTTATTACTAGTACTTTGTATTAGTACAGTCGCCAGTCCACTAAGTATTTTTCTTGCAGTTGTGAATTGTAAGGTAAACATAGCACTTGTGCTTTTATGGCAGTGGTGACCAATGCAGGCAGCAGTTGCTTGTGTTTAATAAACGTGCGAATTTTAGTAGAAGGTGCAGATCTGCTCTATGTCAAAAACACGACAAATGAAACTGAAGTTTAACCGTAAGTGTTTATGTCAACTAGCTATTTAACACGCTAAATACGTCAGGATGGCGCAGTGGTTTGTGTCTCTAAATGGGATTCCACAGGTTGCACGTTCGATCATCCTCCATGGTAGCTTTTTTTTTATCGGGTGGGTGTTCTTTTACATCGTTTTTAGACAATTATTTCTTTGTGGCAGCTTGTCACGGTGATTCTTACTCCATTTCGTGCTCAAGCGTTGCCGGCACTGCAACATCCACCATATCCCACTGTGCGCCACGGTGGACATTTTCCAGCATTCAACCACTACATTATTCCACTATAATGGTGGGTGGTGATTTACACCATGCCCACCATTAGTTTTTTTTTCCAATAGGGATGTCATGATTTTCATGTTAGGGTCTGTCGCTTGCGTTCACCATGCAATCTTGCCATACTATACCAGTTTTGCAACATGTCATGTAGACGAAACCACCGCAAGAGCTGCAGGACCATTAATTGTAAATCATGACATTCATGACCTACATGTCATGATTTTTATGTTATGACTAGTCAAATATGTTTTGATGCAGTGATGTTATGCTATACCAAGTTTGGCATCAATACCATTGTCGAAACGGCATGGAGAGCTAAAAGTCGTAGGTGGCTAGATAGATAGATAGATAGATAGATAGATAGATAGATAGATAGATAGATAGATAGATAGATACGCTCAATGTAGCCGAAGTTTGCTAAGAAATACTTCGCATTTAAAAGTTCCGCCGGTGGGCGTGGGGCGGCGTCACACTCTACGAAACTTGCGAATAAAGGAGACCCTCTTTCGAGCGAGAGAGCAAAGGCGGGGCTATGGGGAGACTCCTATCGAACGCGCGCTTGGAATTGAGAAATTACGAGTGCGTCGTAGTTACATCAACCAAATAGGGGAAAATGACATTCTGCTCAATACCACAGCACTATCGCAGAAGCCTTCTTTCGGTATTACAAGGGTCTCTTCGCAGCCGCATAATATAAATTACCAAGTATAAGGACACTTTCCTGTGCCGAATGCCGCAATTATCCCTAAACGAAGGAGGCGTTAGAGAGGCCTATGACCGTTTGTGAAATTGAAACTGCAATGGAAAATCTCGCCGTCGGCGAGTCACTAGGCGTGATGGTCTTGGAGCGATGTTGTAGAAAGCTATTAAACCAGAAGCCTCGCCAGTGTTACAAGAGTCTTTAAGAAAGCCTATACAATCAAATCAATAGCACCCCTATGTGCGGAGACGCACACTATTCTAATACCAAAGACATTTGAAAAAGCAAAATAGAAATTAGATTCGTCATATAGACCCATTTCGCTAACCAACACTGACTACAAAATACTCACGAAGTATTGGCAGGTATATTACATTCCGTAATCACCAAAATAGTTGGGGAGCACCAAACGTGTGGCATCAAGGGGCATTCAATGTTGATGAACACACACGCAATGCGCAGTGTCCTTGAGAGTTGCGATGCTTTTCATTCTCATGTTGCGATCCTCGAGCTTGATCTAGAGAAGGCATTCGACTGCGTCCCGCGTGACGTGCTATTCTATATACTTGAACATGTCAATGTTGGATCAGTGATCACAGAGGGCATAGTTCTGGCATATAATAACTGTAAAATGCGACTAATCATTACGAGAACTGAGGTTCTCCCATTGGGCTGACACGTTCTGTATGTGAGGACTGTTGTTCAAGTCCACTCTTGTTTGCATTGTACATGAAGAGCTTGTGCTTGGCCATAAGAGAAAACGAGACCATCCGTGGTTTCGGACTGCTTGACGCCGAGGTGAAAGTTTTGGCATACGCTGATGATGTAGCAGTGTGCTGTACTGCTAAAGAAAGTGTACAAAATACAGTTGCCGTTGTTAAAAATTTTGCACAATTTACAGGAAGTCGGGTGATTTGGAGAAAGTGCCTGGGGCTGTGGCACGGAAATTGGACAACAGCCCCTGCTATCTATGCTAACGTGCAATGATTTTAAGCTCCAGTAAAATACCTAGGCGCGCCTTTCCAGCACTAAAAAACACTTACTACTACTGGACTGAACCAATAAAAGAAACACGCGAAAGAACAGCGCAGTGGAACGGCAACTGTCTCCCATTGTTTGCCAGAGCCACTGTATGCAACATATTTTTAATGAGAAAGTTATCGTACGTGATGCAGGTTTTGTGTTGCTCACGAGTGCAGGTGCGAAAGCTTCATAATATATTTGATGTGTTTGTATGGGGGTCCGCCTGGGAAAGATGTAGTAAGACGAATCTGTTCCGAAGAGTTAAACAGGGGAGACTCAGTCTGTCGCATCTGTTCGTGCGACGACTAATTTGTTTTATTTTCTCTTATTTGTTTTATTTTCTCTTGAGATGTTGGTCACCCCTTCTTGAGAATGGTATGCCAGTGACGCCTTTGTCGTGTTTTGCCTAACTTTGTGGTTAGCACTGCTAGCATAACCGGTGCCACGCGAGGTTTCTTTAAGAATGTTGCCGACCGTGCCCGCTTCTTTTTAGTTCAGTTTTGCAATGAATACCTGCTTTTGGTCGGGTGAAAGAATTTGCATAAACACATATGCGACATGATTTTTCTGGTTCCTATGTATAGGTAGCGGGGGAGAGGGCAATGTCAATAGCGAGAGAGTGGACAATGATGTTCTTCAGCGTGCTAAGAAATTGCAAATTCAGCCAAGTGCAAAAAGTTTTTTCTTTAAATTATATATGGGCACGTTACACTTAGGACGTTATTAAAACAAAAAGGATTTCATATGCCATGGGGTTCGAACTGTTTGATCTGTCGAAAACCGGAGACAATAGATCACGTTTTTATTTCCATTGTTGGGAAGGGGTCTACTTCTGGGATGTTTTACAAAGAACTCTAAAAAAGGAACTTCGCTTACATACTCTTGGTATCAGGTTTTTAACAGTAGAAATAGAAGATGAACAGCTTTAGTTCTTATAATGCTCTTTGGCCTTCATTGTCTATGGCGGGCTAGAATGGCTGGTTACAACTGTGACCCGGACAGGCGTCCGGAACGCGTGATTTTCCGCAAAAACATTGCTCAATATGTTGATATACTTAAACAACAAGACTTTGTTCCGGAATGGCTCTCCAGGGTTCAATCCCTGGTGAACTTAAAGGAATTTTAGCACTGTAACCACTGAATGTTCCGTGACTATCTTGTCATCACCTCTGTTGTGTACACTATTGTTGATGTTCATGAATATTATTGTTGATGTTTGTATCACGTTCAGAACCGGTAGTGAAAAAATGCAATGTGGTGTGGTGGTTAGCATGTCGGAGTCGCATTCTGCAGTGTATCTAGAGGTCAATGGTTCGAGTCCCCCTCAACCATGTTTTCTTCACACCTAACTTTTTTACTCTTTTTGTCGTAGTTCTTGTAATTACGTGTCCTAACAATCTGCGCATGAAGAAATTTGTCAAAAGCAGTTAAAAGCCCCAATTTTCTGCCCAAGTTCTGCGATTTTTTTTGTGAAGCGTACATTACTCTCTTCGGTGGGGTGCTCCTACTCTGATTCGGGCAGCGTTCTGTTAATCTGGCGAGGGGGAGTGCTTTGACCCGTTATGGGGGAATCACTGAACTCTGCCTCGACAAGACCTGATTTACTCTGGAAAACAAAGTGAAATATGGGACAAGAAAGTGTTCTCCCAATTAAAGTGCCCAGCACTCTCTTAGTTTTCAGAGTGTGGACGTTGTTATATGGCAAATAAAAAGCGTTGTATCACAAGAATTTTTACACTGCTTATTACGAGTCAAGAAAGCATGGTGCGAAGAGGCGAGCCACTCGTCCTGTGTTGCTGTGCGGCCACCTTAAGTTAGACACGGAAAATTTTTGATGCGCTACTCTCTCTTTGACCTGCGTCCCGCGTGACGTGCTATTCTATATACTTGAACATGTCAATGTTGGATCAGTGATCACAGAGGGCATAGTTCTGGCATATATTACCTGTAAAATGCGACTAATCATTACGAGATCCGAGGTTCTCCCATTAGGCTGGCACGTTCTGTATGTCAGGACTGTCGTTCAAGTCCACTCTTGTTTGCATTGTATATAAAGAGCTTGTGCTTGGCCATAAGAGAAAACGAGACCATCCGTGGTTTCGAACTGCTTGACGCCGAGGTGAAAGTTTTGGAATACGCTGATGATGTTGCAGTGTGCTGTACTGCTAAAGAAAGTGTACAAAAGACAGTTGCCGTTGTTAAAAATTTTGCTGAATTTACAGGAAGTCGGGTGATTTGGAGAAAGTGCCTGGGGCTGTGGCATGGAAATTGGACAACAACCCCTGCTATCTATGCTAACGTGCAATGATTTAAAGCTCCAGTAAAATACCTAGGCGCGCCTTTCCAGCACTGAAAAACACTTACTACTACTGGACTGAACCAATAAAAGAAACACGCGAAAGAACAGCGCAGTGGAACGGCAACTGTCTCGCAATGTTTGCCAGAGCCGCTGCAGGCTTGACCCGTTACGGGGGAATCACTGAACTCTGCCTCAACAAGACCTGATTTACTCTGGAAAACAAAGTGAAATATGGGACAAGAAAGTGTTCTCCCAAATAAAGTGCCCAGAACTCTCTTGGTTTTTAGAGTGTGGACGTTGTTATATGGCAAATAAGAAGCGTTGTATCACAAGAACTTTTTACACTGCTTATTACGAGTCAAGAAAACATGGTGCGAAGAGGCGAGCCACTCGTCCTGTGTTGCCTTCGCTAGCCAATTCCTTTACTGTCCTTTTTCGGTATCAGAGCAGTAGGATTGCATAATATGGATGCATCAATACATCATGCGCACGCAAGATGAGGAGCGCATGAAGTGCCCGTGCTATCTCGCGAACTTCATCGATGTTCTGGGGGTTTCGGCGTTCTCTGTTGAATAGTGCCTGTTTATGTGGCGTGAAAAACCCTCAGTACTAGCCGGTTTCAAGAGGCTGGCCTGGATCATGTACACCTGCCACAATGGTTAGTTCACACTCCTCGAACTGCTGTAAGGGACGATGCATCAAAAACCTTGCCCAGAATAGACCGGGCTGCCATAGGCCCAGACGCACGAAAACGAACGTGTGAAAAGGGGGGCAGATTAGCCTGGCATCTCACTCCAAGTATAAAACGAAATATTAAAATAATAAAAATTGGCAAAGCTTGCTTTAAGCATTTCAGTATTGGTGTCCTATAAAACGTACAGGAAGAAATTCTGCTGCCAAGCGTGACGCATTTAGGTCAGAAATTCATAAGGTGTCCGAACTATCCTTTATGCTGCTGCTGCTGCTGATGATGATGATGATGATGATGATGGTCCTTGTTACTCTGGCGCACACCCACAAAGGGGGATGGACCAAAAACCGGGTGGCAGGATCTTAAGTAAAAGGATATGTTTTTCACACACAAAGTAATTTTGGACTGAACAGAAAATTATATAGAAAGAAAAGCCAAAAATCGAAAAAGGAGTATATTTGAGCAGGGATCGATGCAGGATATCAGATGCGATATGAGGCCGAGGTAATGGTGCGTCTAAAACAAATAATATATATATATATATATATATATATATATATATAAATATATATATATATATATATATATATATATATATATATATATATATATATCTATATATATATATATATATATATATATATATACAGGCAGTTTAATATATACAGGCAGTTTAACATGGCAATCGCTTTGTTCCAATTAGGTTGTCAAATACCGCACAGCAGACGTCCCTGTGGCTATTATCAACTTTAATGCTGCCAAATGATAAAATTACTGCCACAATTGATTGAATCCTAATTTTTCAACTGGAGCTGCAAGGTATCTTTTCCGCTGATAAGAATGCCGTCGACAGAACAAAAAGAAATGATCTAGCGTTCCCATCTCCTTGCAAATTTGACATAAAGGTTACGCCTTTAAACCAACTTTATGAGAATAATAATTTAGTTGCGGAGTTCTGCAACCTAATCTTGTATAAGTAACTTCCTGCGCAAGCACAGGTAGTAATTTTTTAGTCGTTGTTTTTTTGGGAACTCTGCAAAGTAGGTACGTAGAGGCAGAATGCGATAACGTTGGGGTTCGCCACAACCAAATTATATATTACATTTTACTGGTTAACTATTGCATCAGTATCTATCAAACTTTTCGAGTTGTTTCCAAAATTTTCACCTTCCTTTATACAAAGTGAGTCTTCCTTAACACACACGTATCATTCACAGCAACGGACATCTTCGTGCCCTAAATAAAGAACACCAGTCAGATGTCTGAATGCATTCGGGCTAATTCAAATGTGTAGCTCGTGTAATAAGTCCCATTTACTTGCTGTTTTAAATGAGAAACGTGCCCGAATCATAATATGTAAGTGTTCTCTAATAGTGAGTTGTACGTAATGATTTTATTTTGTTTTATGAATTATAATAAGGGAACATGATAGAGCTAGAAGAAGACGATGATGAAGTGTAGCTGAATCAGGTGAAATTCACGCGTACGTCACGCGTGCCACGTGCGTGCCGTAGAAGAACAAAAAGGCGCATGGTTCCATCTCGGGCTGTCCGGGGCGTTGACGTTGGGTCGTCGCTCTGTTCTTTCAGGCATTTTCGAGTTTCTGTTCAGCTGTTTTCGGCATCTGGGTGCACCCTTCCGGGGTGTGTGGCCATTGCGGGCGGTGCTGACTTGAGTTTAGCAGACTGATGTCTGTCGCGTCTCCCGGCCAGGCAAACTCTGCCTGGTCGGTATCCCTCACTAATGATAATTTACCCATTGATCTTTTCTTGTGCAGCGGTCTCAGCAGCATTTCGGTGGCTCTGGTCCCAACAAATGAGGCTTCTATTCACACGAAAAACCCCAAAAGCATCCGAGGAGCTACGGAAGGTGAACGAACACTTCTAACTTATCACCGAGGTGCGACAGTTTGGTCGTGGAGGTATTCTGTGCTTTTCTCAAGATCAGGCCTGCGTATCTGATCTGCTAAACTGCACATCGTCTGCCTCTCTTTCGATGAGCCCTTTTGTTCCTCCTAACTTGGCCTCTGTGAAAGGTTTGGTTCGTGGGGTAGACTTGAGCCTGTCTCCGCCCGAAATTCTAGAGATGTTTTCTGCCGCAGGCGCGGTGGCAGTTTTTCGCTGTTCACGTAGCGCTGACAAAAATAAGATCCCGACAGAGTCGGTAATAGTTACCCCTTGCTGGAAGTACTAGAACAACAGAGATCAAAGCGTGGCCCCTGATATATCGGGTCGAAGTGCTATCTCCTCGCCCACTGCAGTGCCATAGATGCTGGCGTTTTGAGGATAGCATAAAGGGTTGCCGATCAGTAGAGTGGTGTCAAATGTGTGCAGTACAACACAACTCAACAGAATGCACAGCTCGGGAAAGGTCTTGCTGTCTTTGCGGTGGCCCTCACCCATCTGATGATGGCACACGCCCTGCGAGAAATCAGGAGATTCAAATTATACAAATACTTGAGCAAAAACATTGTTCAAGACGAGAAGCTTGAATCAACATTGCAGAGCGCTCTCCTGGGTACGCAGCTGCTGCGATCCCTAATAACCACGTCATGGACTCGTCACTTTCAGACGGGATAGCCTCGACCGTAGAGAAAACAATGACAAAGCCATTGGAGAACCTTTTTGTGACGCTGACGGAGTCATTTGCTCAAATAGTAAACGCACAAATCACTCAAGTCCTCATGAATGTTAATCATCCACATGCAGCCTCTATGCTGTCTTCAGCTAAAGACGTGAATGCAGGATATGTAGAAACAGGGCCTTCTAAACCCAGCCACCTAATAACAACACCTGTTCAAGAGTTATATTCATCAAGAGCTGGTGCGTCGAATTGCGACAGTAAAATAATCCCCATTGAACATCTGGATTGGAGCTCTGATTCAGGTTCGCAGGACTCACAAATGAAATTCAAGGCAAAAAAAAAACGGCGGGCGTCGCCACGAAAAAATTGATTTCCAGTGAGTCCTAAAGGGAAAACTAAAAGATATCAGAAAGAAATAGCATCAAAAGAGGATTGTTTCAAAGATGGCTTATTGCAGAAAGCAGTTAATGCGGCTGGCATATCCTCAGAATACGTGGATTAAGAATCTTGCAGTGGAATTGCTGGTCGACTGTTTCCGCAACTACTGATTTATTTTGCCTTTGCTTAATCAACATTTCCCAGAAGTTGTAGTGTTGCAAGAAACTTGTCTTTCTAAAGAAAAAACCTTTCATCTTAAAAACTACCGAACATTTCACTTAGGCCACCCCTCTCTAGGAGGTGGTTTAGTAGTGTTTATCTCTTCAATAATTGCACATCGGGTAAAAGTTACAGGTCAAGTAATGAATTTAGAAAGTGAAATTTTAACATTAGATATCGCTCTTCCGGGACACCTCTTTTCGTTAGTAAACGCTTATTTTCCGTCAGGTGTTCAAAATTCTAGTGTTTTAGATACCTTAATTTTGTCTTGCACAAAAGACATATTAATAATAGGAGACTTCACTTATAATCACACTTCACACTTCGTGGGGATTCAGAACAGATATGAGTGCAAAGCGCTTGTCGGATATTGTTGCTAAAAATAATTTAACATGCATTAACCTGTGAACTCCCCCCCCCTTTTGTATATAATCAGGCTCATTCTGCGATTTATCTGACTTTCCATAGTTCTAGCCTCTGTGTTTGTACATGGTCTACTTTAAACTCGGGTACAGATAGCGATAATTTTCCTATATTGTTTGAGCTTGTATGTCCCGTGACTTCAATATTCAGGCAGCTCACTTCTGACATCAATTTAATACAATTGAACAGACACTACATATGGCTTTGTCAAAACAAAGCGAGGTAAATAATGAGCGAAATGTTATCAACTTTAAGGATGTATAAAACAATCTTCAAATAAAGGTAAATTCACAGTTCAGGTCTCTAAACAACGCCCTTTGAATCATTGGTAAAACTCTGATTGTTCACGTCATTACAGGATAATAAAAGCAGCGTGGCGAAAACTGCTCTATAATCAGTGCCCTAGAAACTGAAGTGATTACAATTACGGGGCTGCAATTTTTAAGCGAACAGTTGCCGCTGCGAAGGATAAGTATGATAGCCAACGCTTCAAGTTCCTTTCAAAGCCTGGCCACAGGAAATCACTTTTCAACTTCCTTAAAGCCCAAAAAGTCATCCCACCATCAACAAATCTCGAATTGATAGTTTAGACGCCACGTAAGTTGCCTACTTTTCTGGAAAATATTGCTCAAGGGCTGGAAAGCCGACGGCTGCGAACTTTTACCACTCGCCGTGCCCTGTTAACAGCAATGACTCTGAAAAGATTACGGTGTAGGAAATAGCACAAGTAGTGAAAATATTACCCAATTCTGCTCCAAGTCCCGATGGAATAAGTGCATCGGTAATAAAAATAATCCATAATGTATCACCTCAAGATTTACTTGCAATAATTAACCACACCATTGGACATTCGTGGATTCCGCCTGAGTGGAGAATCGCGAAAATAATTCTTTTATTAAAAAATATGGAGCTGGGTTTACATTGGATAACATTAGGCCTATTTCACACACCTATAATTTGGTAAAACTAATCAAAAGACATCTACACATCGTGATAGACAACTGGTTGGACGAAAATGGAATTTTAAGCCCAAGCCATGGATTCGGGCGTGGCTGCTCCATTTGGTGTGCCCATGTTGATCTGGAAAGCAGGATACAACTAGCTCGTTCTAAGGAACAGGTTTCCGCCTTAGTCACTTTATATATTGCAAAAGCTTATGACAGCATGGAACACATTAAACTAATGAATTCACTAACGAACATCGAGTTACCAAATAACTTCGGGGCATGGGTTTACTTCTTTTTGAAAGATAGAGAATTTTACTGTTCTCAATCTGGCATGTCGTCATCAAAGTATAAAAAAACTAGAGGTCTCTACCAATGTTCGGTATTTTCACCATTATTATTTATTATTTTATTGTGCACAATTCCAGTACAGCATGATGTACAGGTGTATGTATACGCTGACGACATCGCATTTTTTTGCTACAGCTACAGATATACGTACATTATATCAGATGCTACAGTTTTATATGGACGCTCTGGGCACATGGTTAGACGACATTAATCTATCATTAAACATCAGGAAAAGTGCAGTCACAGTTTTTACTATAAGTGTTCCAGTGCAGATTTCCGTACTTTAAAAAGAGGACTATATCCCACAGGTGAAACCGATTACATACTTGGGAGTGACTTATACTGATAACCTGAATTGGAGTCTGCATATAGAAAATATGGCAGCTAAAGGAGCACAGGCGCTTGAAATGCTTCGTAGACTCAGCAATAACTGTTGTGGTTTACGTCCTGATGTGCTAGTAATGATATATTGTATTTATAGGCGCCCAATATTGGATTTTGGCTGTGTCTTGTTTGCTGGAGCACCCGCCTACAAAATTAGACCGCTGGTACTACTAGAACGCGAAGCGTTACGTTTATGCCTTGGGCTCTCTAAATTTGTCGCAATTTTTATTTTATGTAAGGAAGCGCACCTGCCTTCTTTTCGTGCTAGGTTCCAAATACTAGCAGTCCGCACCTTCCTAAAAATATACGCATCCCCACATAGGAGGTCACAATATATTTTTATTAATGAGCCGACCTCCTTTTTTAACCAACAGTGGTCTAGATTGAAGTGTTCACAAGTCATCGTCGTACAGAAGCTCTTGGAAACATTACATGTTAACCATCGTGAAGTACGGGTACTAAGAACATTGAACATTCAAACATTGAAAATACAATTTGACAATATTTTTCTAATTATTGCAAAACTCTTCTTAGTAGATATCTAACTGCCACTTTGAAAGACCGCCTGGCAAGATTAGACACAAAGATTGTAATAGCAACTGATGCTTCAGTTCGCGAAGAGAAGGCAGGAGTCGGAATCGCATCTTCAGTGTTCGATTGGTCTTTTTCAATTCGTTTACCTGATTTTACACCTATTTATTAGGCGCAATTACTGGAAACTCTCTTAGCGTTGCGAAAATTACCTCAATCAGTACCGGATGCTACTATTCTTTCAGACTGCTTGTCTGTGTGTAGTTCATTAATTGCGCCTAATATGTCCCATGCTTTAAATGTATTTCACGACCTTGCCCCAAGACATTTACGACTCATTCGCTTGAAGTGGATACCGGGGCATAAAGGTTCAACCCTTAATAATATGAAGATGCACTCACAGTGGCCTCACATAATTATCTCATAATTTCTATATTGTCAACGCTAGCGTTTGTCGCCGTGGCACGCTTTGAAAAAATTGTCATGTAAGATCAGTTTGAAAGATCTCGCATGGCAACATCGGATTTTTCCCATCTTAAGTACCCTTGGAAAAATCGATGGTGCTCCTTTAGAACGGCGGAGATATCGATTACGAGACTAAGATGCCGCGTCCCCCCCCCCCTGAACATTTATCTACACAGGTCTGGTCTGGCACAGTCTCCCCTATGCCTCCACTGCAACGAGAGTAAATTCCTTCATCATTTCCTGTTAACATGCAGGTTATACACAAACCAAAAGAAGAGACTGTTAGAAGAACCTCTCCGTAGGTTGGCTCTAAGTTTATCCTTTCCAGATATCCTCTCCTTTGGAGCAACCGAAAAAGGATTTAGCCACAGGAATGTTTGCGAGGCCGTATGCAATTCTCTAAAGGCAACAAAACAATTTGAATGTTAAGCTGAGGCATAAAATCACTTTATTTCAAATTATATTAGCCTGTTCGTTCTTTGTATTACCTCTAGTTCATTTCTAATCTATCGTTTACCAATTCGTTCTTCGTTTAAACATCGTTATCTAAATAATCCGGCTGGTAAAACAACTCCACCACACAAATGAGGCACCGTCCGTTTCATGGCTGATCCCCCATGGTGGGTTGCACCATGACTCTGAGGAACAACCAACCAACTAATCAACCTTGCAGATGTGGGCAGAATTGATTTCGGTGCTGCAAAGAACGATTCGGCCATTTTCATTATGATGGATCTTCCAAAGTGTTCAATGGGTTGATGGTAGCTATCGAAGTGCAATGAGGAGTTGTGTGTTGCAAGCGCAAAGACTTCTTGTTGAACATTTTAGGCACTGTAACCAGTACGTGGTGGCTGTATGTTAGTTTCGAAGCGATAACATGCACTAACAGGGTTAAATAAATATATGCATTTAAATTCACTATATTTCACTTTCAACCACTATGCCCTAGTGTCCTATATTTACGACATGTAGCCATTTTTCGTATAATGATGGGGTTGTTAGAAAAAATATTTTTGTCTTTTTGAGGTTGTAGTAACTCGAAATCAACGGGAAACAAAATTATCTGCCGGGTAAAAAAAATCAGGGCTGAAAGGATTGAGACGCGCAAGGCTTCAAACAGCGCCACTGGATCTTTCTGATGACTGCTCTGATTACTTCTAAGTTATTTCTAGGCCTTCGCGGGGTGATGCTGATTGTTTTTAAGTTGCGTCTGGATCGTATCTAAGGCATATCTCGGTGAAGCTAAGCTTTTTTCACGTTAATTCTCAAAGTAGAGAGGTTGACTTCAACCACAGACAGTCACAGACATGCAAGAATGACTAAATCCAAAAGAGAACCTTGTGCTGCAACAAGCACTTGCACCTCGCATAAATGTGTGGGCCCGTCATCGTTAGCGCAGGCCCTCCATCACTTCGGGGTCTTCTCATAGCCGACGTTGCCTTTTTGTTCCCCTTCTTTTCTCACGTTGTACGTACGTGGGGTCACAGCTCGATGCCATCGCTTCACAGTCATTTGCAGTGCTAACTGTTGCTTTCTTTATTTTTAGTTTTGGAGTTGTTAATAGAATGACTTACCCAGCTTTTGTTACGAATACCCGCTTATGATGATGATTTTTTCTGGTGGGCGACGCACTGGCACATACACGTTTTAGACAACAGCTTTCTTTTTCAATTTTGTTGGACCTTTCACGCATTACCATTGATACTTTAAAAGTTTTTTGGTAGAATTGACGTTCTTCGTTTTTCGCTTCAACAGATTTATTTTGCTAAGTTAATCGGTGAATCGCGACATAATAACACTCCAAGGAACTAGGCTAACGCCTCAAAAATTACCATTTTAAAAACTTTCGATTATTTCGGTTATATCGCCATTCACTAGGAGGGGGGGTGTAATCATAATATTATCAAACATATTTTGCCAAACAGCGAGTCTGGCTTTACAGTTTGTGTCTCATCACTGTGAAAATCTGGCAACTGACATCAACATGCCAGGATGCCGCCCTTTCTCTATTATAAATGCGCATTTTCCCTCAGGCATACACAATACACAACAATTGAACTGTGTCTTAAGTAGCTGCAAGAATGAAATAATTCTCACTGGCAAATTCAACTCCCATCACGTGTCACGGTGTTTTAGAAGAGGCTTTGCCGGTACTCTTCCGTGGGACTTGATTACGCATAAAAATTTTGCCTGCCTAAACATGAAGCAGCCTACGTTTGTTCGTGGTCGAGCACGATCAGAATTAGATCTGACGTTCTGTAGCGCAAATGCTCCGCTGAAGTCGTGGAGAACAATCAATTTCGCTTCAAACAAAGATCACCTTTTGTTATACTTTGAAATAGGGTGCCTCATTAAATCGTTTGTAAGAAAATCTAAAACACTGTTGAAAAATTAAACGTTTAAAGACTGCTTTCGTACTTACTATAAGGTAGCATCCGGCGATAGAAATGAACACCTTGGTAAAAACGTTTTTTCTCTATAAAAATTATGAAAAAACACTTCGGAATTTGTGATTACTTCGGAGTCAACCAATAATGCTCCACCCATTCAATGGTGGAACACTGAGTGCACGCGCGACTACAGAAGGAAAAAAGCGGCATGGAAACGTCTTATACGAAGTAGGAGACTACAAAATCGGAAAGATGATCAATTCATTGCGGCAACATTTAAACGTACAGTATCAGGCGCGAAAGAGTATTATGATAAGAATCATTTCGACTATCAATCTGAGTCAAAAAATAATCGAGCACTGTTCAATTTCCTACGTTGAACAAAGAAAATTCCAATGCCAGAAAATGTGGACTCAGTGGTTTACACCTCGCAAGAATTACAGGAAGCACTAAATCAATTAGATCAAGGATTAAAAAATAGATTCACAACACGCATTACACCATCGGTTTATACACAAGTCATTTTTGAGTACACAGCAGCATCGATTTCCCAATTAGATCAGGCTATGTTAAAATTGCCATACTGAGCACCAGGGACTGATGCAATTATAAACTCAATGCTGAAAATAATATATCAGGAATTTTGCAAGGATCTGTTAAGCTTAATAAACTACTCCCTCAAGACTGCATGGACCGCTGATGAGTGGAAGATTGCTAAAGTTATACCACTGCTTAAAAAAACAAGGGACTGGACATAATATCGACAGTATAAGACCAATAACATTAACATAAAGTGTAGTGAAACTTATTCAAAGGATCCTTCATCGTCGTATATTTAGATTTGTAAATTACCAACAGCTGTTGAGTGCAAGCCAAATTGGCTTTATATCTGGTCATTAAATCTGGAATGCGCACGTACACCTCTAAAGTTGGGTGCATATTGCCCGGCATAAAAACAGTACGGTGCATTAGTTACCTTAGGCATCAGTAAAGCATACGATAGTGTCGAACATTCATTGTTAATAAATATTTTACGGTGCAGTGGACTCCCGTCTTATATTGTAGCGTGGGTGAAAAAAAAATTCAAAAGAAAGGTAGTTTTACTGCGTTAAAGATGGCTTTTCTTCCTGCAAGCACAAGCAGACCCATGCGTGCCACAGGGATCAGTACTTTCACCAGCATTATTCAACATTTTAATGTGTGCTATTCCTATTCTATCAGACGTGCAGACTTATGTTTATGTGTACGACATTGCTTTTTTCTGCATGGCTGCTGATACATCGCCTTTACGAAACTTTACAGCCGTACTTGAATGAGCTCGAGTAGTGGCTTGGTGGACTGCAGTTAAGGTTTAATGCCAATAAGTGGGCTAGTTTGGTTTTTCAAGTTAATGATCTGGTGAGACTATCTCTGACTTACAAGCTGCAGTATATACCACAAGCGAAATCATTAAAATACCTCGGAGTCATATATAACGCACAACTAAACTGGCAAGCTCATATTGAATACATCTTAACAAAAGGAGCATGGGCAATGGGTGTATTGCGCAGGCTGAGAAGCCGCAGATCGGGTATAAAAGCAAAGTACTTCTGATGGTATACAAAATGGTACGTACGACCGGTATTGGAATTGGGCTGTGTTTTTTTTTTCCGGTGCGCCAGTATACCAGCTTCGTCCACTAATCTTATTAAAGCGAGAGGCTTTACGGTTGTGCTGAGGCCTTCCAAAATATGTGGCGAATGCAGTATTACACCTGGAAGCGACAACACCACTCCTGTTAAACCGAGTTAACCTACTTACCGTTGCAGACTATCTTACGGCTATACGAAACACTGTTTAAACATACTCAAATAATTTTCATCTCTAATCTCGATATATTTCTCTCCGAGCACTGGCCTATATTCCGCAAGCCACAAGTCATATTTGCACAAACAATGCTCGATTCCTTGAATGTACAAATTCGTGATGTGTGTCCTTTGACCATAGAACCTAAATTCACAGACACCTCGATATATTTTTCTCCGAGCACTGGCCTATATTTCGCACGCCAGAAGTCATATTTGAACAAACATTGCTCGATTCCCTGAATGTACAAATTCGTGATGTGTGTCCTTTGATCATAGAACCTAAATTCACAGATATTGTCTACCACAATAATTTTCCGAACCACGCGAAATTATTACCTCATGGAACTTTAAATGGACTATTGCAAGAGCATCTAAATAATCCGCCAACAAGTGTGGTTATTCCAACATATGCATCGCAAACTGAGGGAAAAGCTGGCTTGGGAATATTCTGCCCTCAAACTGACTGGTCCTTTTCGTTACGACTGCCGGATTTTATTCCACTTTTATAGCTGAATTTATGGCCATAATATTAGCCCTCCAAAAGTTACCCAGTTTAAATGCAGTAGTAGCAATCATCATTGACTCATTATCTTTGTGTTCTTCTCTCTCGGCATCTGGGGAGACGCCTTTTCTAAAGGTTTTCAGAATACTAGTTCCCACGAACCTACAATATCTCCACTTAATTTGGATACCAGGACACAAAGGTTTGTTTCTAAATGAAAACAGTGATTTTTCAGCAAATGCGGTGCTTTTGATGCCAATCATTTCGGTTTTCCCACTGACAACACACATTACATTTGAACAATTTCACACCTTTAGTTTCAAAAATTGATTATCAGACCTTGTCTTGACAGCTTCTCCAGAATATAAGCGCTTATGGTTTTCCTGGAGCAGTTAGTTATTGCGTTCGAGAATAATGGAAGTGGCTCTAATCAAACTTCGCTGCCGGGTTACCTCCCACTAGTTTCACCTGCATAGGGAAAGTCAAACGTTGTCTCCTATGTGTCTCTTCTGCAAGGAGAAGGTAGCAATCAGTCATTACTTTCTATCCCGTCGCCCGTATACGTCATTGAGAAAAAGATTCATAGCACCGCCTCTTCGAAACTTGAGTCTGGAAGTAACCAAATCAGTTGTTCTCTCATCCGGCGCCTCTACTCTGGGGTAGAGTCACAATGATGTTTATTACGCCATTGAGGAATATTTCAGTCAGACTAAAAAAATATTGAGCTAAATACTTCATTTTTTAAACATTAAAATATTCATCATTTATAAGGTTATAGCGCACCACGACCATGACACAAAAAAGAGAGACGCACACACACAGCGCTGTGTGTGTGTGCGTCTTTCTATTTATGTCCTTGTAGTGCTGTGTGTGTGTGCGTCTCTCTATTTTATGTCCTTGTAGTGGTGCGCTCTACCCTTATATATCATCAACCACAACCAACTAGCCTGACAACGTGTCTTAGCAGTGTAAATAATAATATTCAGTAATTATTTTTGTGTAACCTATCTCTGGCATATACGAGTAGTATTACGAAGAAATAAAAAAATCACCTAAGACTCGGCCAATTCCTTGCATTGGGTAAGAGTCATGAGAAGAAGAAGAATAAGAAGAAGAAGAAGAAGAATGGCATAATTTGCCCAGATTCTGTGACAAATATGCATTACGTTGGTAGTTTTCAACAGGCAATGATATACACCTGTTTTTTTGTTTTTGTAAGACATTCAGGTTATACGGCTGAACTTAGCAGCGTAGCTGTTAAAAAGTGGGCACATTGCATTTGTGTCTTTTGTTGCTTTTGGCAGCTGTCATTCAACCATTCAAGAAAACTATTACACAAGTTACACATATCATCTCTACTACTTCTAGTTGGAGAGGCTAGTTCAGGTTAGGTCAGAGACACAGAGCACGATGTCTACATACGTGAGTAAAAAATGAGTACAGATTATCGCAAAAGACCAGTGGTACAGCCAGACGGTGATATGAAGGGCAAGTGTCGTTCACGTGGAAATTCTACTTCGTTTCAAAACACACGACATTCAAAACCTCCGCAGGCGTTATCCTTTAAGCATAGTGCTAGTATTACATGGGCCAGCTATAAATGTATGAACGTGGTCAGGTGCCCTTGAAGGTGTACACCAACAGGGGCGTAGTTGACCATATGCTATTAGCCTCGGCCATTACGAGGCATCTCACCTTTTTGCTCACTTCTCTGTCTGGGCGTCTCCTCCTGTACTACTCTTCTCTGCCACGTCGAAGAGAAAGAGACCCAGCAATGCTGATTCGACGATGGGCTCCTGACTGAATATGCTAGACAATAAAATACAGAGCGTTCTCTATGAATATTGGGAAGAAGAACAATCCCAAGGCTATCTTGAACCGTTGGTGCCTTCGTGCCATCGTAGACACTATCATTTCTTGCTTTCCTTTCGTAAAAACAGGTTGTGGGCACCTTTGGTGGAAAGTATTTAACTTTATGTAAGCAATGCTATTGTGCCTATTTTAAAGTTTGAGACACCAAAAGCTTTAATTTGCCTGCGTTATTTTAGTGCCTAAACGCAGTTTCTAGTGGGTAAAAGTTTGGCCATTATAAATGACAAAACAAACCCTTGTGGTCTTAGAAGCTTGTGGTATCTGTAGAAGTATAGCCACACCGGAATCAGATAAAGCGGTGTAACAGCCAAGAGAGTCTCACTGAATAGACGTCGAACTTGGGCTAAGATGGCCTACTCACAGCATCTTAAAAGCTAAACACCACTGCTCGAATAGAGGAAAACACAGCGCTAATCGGGTCGTTCCTGCTGGACGGCTGCGATATTTTGTGGTAACGTGGAGTGGGCTATATCGAATTACAGCCAAGTGAAGCAGTGAAAATTCATGCTGGGGAGGAGGACAGCTAGAGGAAAGGAAAAAACGCAACATCTGCAGCCCTAGTTTGAAGCATTGCTCAGCACCTGTGGGAGAAGAGAGACAACAGAGGAGCAGGGAATGAAATGAAATGAAAAAAAAGCAGCATTCATAATTGAAGAGGTGGAGGGTGGCTTTTTTGTTCATGTCCAGTGCTCCAAGGAAGCGAAGAACAGTCGTGAAGGCCTGGGTGCCGTGAAGGGAAGAGGCCTAGTCCCTCTTCGTAGATGCAGGTGCACCCTGGCGAAATTCGACGAGCCTTGTTCGCAACACTCCGCCAGGGTTTACCCACGACTACTCAGAGGGACCTCTTCCTCCCTAGAATGCGTTAAATGAGTGTCTTCAGGCCTTGTTCTTCGCGTTGCGTCGCCATGGTCTCGCCACGAATACACAGGTGGACTACGCCTCTTCCTTGGGTGAACTGAACTGGATAGTCGCATACGAAAGCCACCCTACGTGCACTCGGTCAAGGATACTATTTTTTTACCACGTGTTTTATGCCGAGGTCCACCATGGCTCCACTGACGCACTTCCGTCACAAAACTCACGTGAAGATATATACTAAACAATTGCAAAGAAAAAGCCGGAAGGCACACATCTGTTGCAAGAATTCGAATCAGCAGCTTCTCGATTTTCAGCATGCGGTGCTAACCACTACGCCACAAAGCGTGCGTTGTCTGGAGTGCAATTGGCAAGCTATTTATTTACACCATAGACTGTTCGGAAGTCCTGAGAACTTCGCTTTTATTGTCAGTGGCTTGGTGGTGTGACAGGCTCGTGTTAGGAGCATTCTAAAGGTCGTCGTCTCCACGAAGCGTGGTCTCTGCAGCGCAACTGCTTATCAGACTCGTAATTTGACAGAGGACGAATGCCACTTTGCACGCTGTCACGGGTGCGTTTGCAAAACGAGCGCAATGCTTACACACAGCGCAGGAAGAGTTGTGACAGCTCTTCGTGCTTGTCCTGTGTATACTTGTGCACTGGTTTTGTGCGTCTTTCTGTTTGAAAAACATGCGTTTGGTGTCTAGCTGTGACAGTTGTCAGTCGACGTTTATCTTTTGTATGATAATTTCCCATGGGCTGTTCTTAACGTGGCACTGCAATTCTTTGATGTTGCTGAAACCTTGCACAATCAATACTCGACTGTTTCTGCAAATAACTGTTTTTGCTTTTGTGTTATAGCAATTCCTGTATAAGAGTCCAGCCACGTTTTTATCATTTCTCTTATCTTTGTCTCCTAGCTTCTTCCCATGAATAATATTCTCTCCTCATTCGCGCCACAGGCGCTAGGGCGGCTGAAGCAGTGATTTTCCCTTTTTCAACCTCTCGTTCAACAACCCCTCAACCTCTCAGCATTGAGTTGCCTAATAAAACACTGGATAGACCTCTGTTCAAGGTATTCATGTGAGCTGCAATGCACGGTGCTTCATCCAATGTGAGAACGATAGGTAGGACACATAATTGTCTAAGCGTAGCTTTTAGGAGCGAAGCTCCTAAAAGCTTCAGCGCCTCAAATCCTCTCAAACGAACCGGTCCTATGATTCGTTAGTACTCCAGAACGGTACATTACGCCATAATAACTTCCATACAGATGGCCTATGTGTGTTGCTTGCTATACCAAGGCACCTCCGCTTGGCTGTACTCCACGAACTTCACAACATCCCCGGTGCCGGTCATCTCGGCGTGTCCCGCACATACGACTTCATTTGCAATCGCTTCTTTTTACCATGTCTCGCACGCTCCGTCAGAAAATACGTCGCAGCGTGTGACAAACTTCAGCGCCAGAAAACACCGTACACACTCCCGGCTGGAAGCCTTCAGCCACTCGACATTTTTTCTGAACCTTTCTTTCGCATCAGCTTGAGCTTATTCGACCATTTTCAATTACCATCTTTAAAGAACCCCAGGTGGTCTAAATTTCCGGAGCCCTCCACTACGGCGTCTCTCATAATCATATAGTGGTTTTGGGACGTTAAACCCCACATATCAATCAATCAATCAATCAATTACTTTCTGCCGACAACAAGTGGATAGCTGTGGCCACAGACTACGCCACACGCTACGCCATCTCGGGCGCCCTTTGAACTAGTTGCACCACAGGCGTCACTGATATTTTATGCGCAACATGATCTTTCAACATGGTGCTCCACGCCAGCTAATCACAGACCGAGGCCACACATTTTATCGAGAGTCATGGTGGACATCCTGCGCTTATTTGAAACGCGCCACAAGCTCACTACGTCTTATAATTTACAAACAAATGCCCTCACGGAGCGTATGAACCGTACCTTAACAGACATGCTCTCAAAGTGCGTTTCCTCAGACCACCCTGACTGCGACTTTGCTCTATCTTGCGTGACATTTGCGTAGAATTCTTCGCGCCATGATAGGGCTTATTACTCCCTATTTTTCCAATTCTTTGGCCGCGAACCCACATTGACCCTCAATACAGTCATTTTGTTGCCAGCATCTCCGACCACTCAGTATGCCCTGGACGCCATCAGCCGGGCCACCCACGCAAGCGAAGCGGCTCGTGCTCGCCTTCTGACCTCCCAAGAAAACCAATGATGTCAGTATGATCAACGACACCGCGTTGTGCACATTTCATCCGGTTGTTTGGTTCTGCTGTGGTCTCCGTACTAGGCACGTTGGCCTCTCTGACAAACTGTTCTCCCGGTACACATGCCTTACAGAGTGATTCGAGCCGTGACTTCCGCCACCTGTTAAGTCGCTCCTGCTGCCTTGTCGTCTTCATCCACCCCTCTGGCCAGCGACATCATACAAGTCGCACGCCTGAAACAGTACCGCTCGCCCAATGACGTTGACGTCTAGATGCGCCCAGAAGGTGCCTCTGCTAAGCCTCTAAAACTTCGTAAAGTAGTGACGTATACCTGGTTTTTCACACTCCTCTTTCCTTTTACCCCTCCTCGGACCTCTCCGAGGCCGACGCCGCGTCATTATTAGCGAGATGCAATCACGCGGGATCACTCGCAGTGTTCGTTTGTTTGCAATCGTTCGCGACCACCATCTGCGCTTTGGAGGCGTGGTATTCTTGGGGTGCAGTGCGTCTATTTTGACGGATTCGAAGTTGTCCTTTCGTGCGCGCTGTGCTGTGAAATAGTTTTCACCCAAGAATGGCGTCGCGGTTTGTTGCTGTGAGTGGCTGTTTCGCCTTGTGCTAGAAGTCACAGTTAAATGTGCAGGACGTCGCGATATCTCCCTCAGGTTTCATAAACGCTTCTGCGGGGGCTGTTTTTTTTTGTCCACGATACATGCTCACTTGTTATGCTTGTTGTTATGTGCCGACTGGTTTGAGTTCGCGGTACTGGTTTGTGTGATTAGAGTATACGCGGAAAGACGCTCGAAATTCAGAGATTTCACGTTGCTGTTCTGAATAAACAAAACAGGAGTGCAGCGACTCAAATTAAGATTGCTACTCTGATGAATTTTGTTGCGTGTTCACATATTTTAGAGCACATTACTCTCTGTGGCTGTTTTACGCTGACCAATCAGCCGGGATACTCGCGATGCAAGGGCATGCAGCTATACGAAGTGCGCATGCCTTCGAGTCATTCGGTGCGTGCATCGTTTAGAAACCGCACACATACGTGTCATTTCGCGAGATAGTTTATTTGCTGTTTCGTGTGAAGGTTTATGTCCAGGAGTGAAGCTTTCGCGAAGTAATCGCGTATGATGGCACGCTAGTTCATTGATGCACTAGCTCATTCTTTAGGCGATATAGTTCATATTTGAGATACGTCCACAAGGCGCACTTCTGAAAAATGATTAATGTGTTTAACCACTTCACGAAACGACCACAGCTGTTCTTGTATAAACTGTGCGCCTTATTAGGGCTTTAGATGCCTCTTTGAACGCTAAACTCAGGCATCAGCGACATCACCGTCCCGCATCAACAGCGTCAACGCGAGTTGTTGTTTCATTGGATGACAGTCATTGTGAATGCTCTCTGCACGTATTGTGTACCTTATGCACGGCGACGCTTGCACCACCAATCGCTAAGTAAGACAATCGCACTGTCCCTTTGAGCGCTATCACGCCACTACAAAAAGCTTAGCCATAGCAGCCGCACATGAACGTTTGAGTGATCTTATTTACAGTGTAAAGCTTATTCAAAGACGCGCTTAACGATGGGCCTAGAAGAAACAGGTGTTGTTAGTAACAATCACAGTTTTACGTTTAAACACATACTAAAGGGTGATGCGCACAAAGCTAACCTCCGGTCACTGCGAAGCCGAGTGGCTCGATCAAGGCCTGATCACAAGTACGCGTTTTGCGTGGCACTGAACAATGCTGATATAGGCTAACGCTACACTAGATAAGATAATTTTAGGATGGGTCAGACGACTGCCGCGAATGCTCTCAGTGAGCTGCCGAGCAATGCTTTCTTCGTGAAAGAGCGGAGGAGAGGAGACCGAAGAGAAACGTGAGTGGAGGAGGAAAGTGTCAATACTTTACAAAGTTCTAGGGGTTTTAGCTTTTCCCAGCGGGGCTTGTGCTACACGTAGGCTTCCATAATACTTATTGTCAACGCGTGTGTGCGCGCAACGAAGAGGATGAAGGTAGCTTGCTGCTCGAGCTCAGAGCCGGACTGGCCAGCGCTGCAACCGCTCTTGCATGGTACGTCTCTTCGCGATCGGACGTTATAGGTGTCTAACGGTAGATATAGCGCGAGAACAGAACGACGACAAAGGGACAAGAAGCAAATGAAGGACTTTGTCGTGGTTTTGTTCTCGCACTATATCTACCGTTATGTCATACCAACTAGCCCAAACCGCCACACTTCTATGTTATAGTTGTGTCACATTACGCTCGCTCTTACAGCGGCCGCGCGGCTCGCGTCAGCCTTGGTGGAATATCTTATCTCCGTCATCATTATTATGGACGACGAATATTAGTGGATGATGAGAGGTTCTTTAATGGGGAAAAGTGAAGAGAAAAGCGCGGAGCTGTTACTGTCTTTCTATACGATGTCACCGACACGGCTCCGCGCGGAGAAAGGGGAATGCGACGTAAAGATTGAGGAGGAAAGGCTAGGAGGAGAAGGACACAGAGGACTGTCTCGGACGCAGCCCGCGCTGCCCCCGAGAAAGGGAAAGCAGTCAGGCGAGCCAGGATGGGGAAGGAGCAGGAGCACGACGCGGCAAGAGTGAGAGGAGGTGGGCGTGGCCCGCAGTGTACACAAACACAGACACGTGGATGCGGGGCGCGCGATGAGAGGGAAGCCACAGAGGAGGTGGGCGAGGCCCGACACGTAAACAAACACGGTCACGCGCATGCGAGCCACGCTAGAGGCGCGCGATGAGAGCGGCGTCGCCGAAGAACTCGAGTAGGGCCTCGAAGGCCCGCATGAGGCTCGAGCGGGGGCCTGGGGAAACCGGAGGTGGTCGAGGCTCACGTGTGGAAGTCCCAGCCGACCATAGGCGTCGAAGAGCCGCCGGCGTTGTTCAGTGTAGCCTGGGCAGTGAAGCAGGATGTGCTCGGTGGTCGCCTCTGCCGGGCATTCGGCACACGAAGGGCTCCCGCTGCTGGTGAATCGAAACCGCCTTGCAGCCGTGCGGGAACAGTCGGTGCGAAGCCGAAGCAGGAAGGCCCGGGCACGCCTGCTGATGCCGGTCCGCGGCAGCGGTCGTGGGGAGTATCCTGTAGCCACACGTGAGTCCGGGTGTAAAGCTAGTACATGGCCCGCAATACGAAGGTGCGCAAGATCGCTCGCGCAGATGAACGTCGAAATTGGTGTGCTGGGGTGGTGAGCCTCCTTGGCGAGTGCGTCCGCTGTCTCGTTTCCAAGTAGTCCAAGATGTGACGGCACCCACTGGAACACAACATCACAAACATTCCGGACGATCACCGCGAACTTCCGCGCGAGGCGTTGCGCAACGGGGGCGCCAAGTTATTCACGAGGAAGTGTGAGGAGGGCGGCGCGAGAGTCGCACACCACTGCTGCCGACTGGGGCAGGAACTCAATGAGTTGATCTGCCGCGAGATCAAGCGCGGCAAGTTCAGCAGCAGTGGAGGAGGCACACAGGATGATGATTTTAACGCACCACACACCACTTGGGGTTATGCTGCATCAAATGCGGGGGGTGCGTGTGTATTTGACAGCTTCGCAGACGCCAGTTTTACCCTCCTACTTGATGTATTTTGTCGGGCGGATTGGCTCTTATCTGCAGCACGCACAGTGGAAGCAGGACGAGGAGAGCAGATGTGCATTGCACATGCGCGGGATGAACGTCAGCCTCCAAAAAAGCCAAAGGGAGCGGAAAAGTGGCTGGCAGATTAGAAAGGGGTGAGACGAGCCTGGTGCGTTTTCGGTGGCAGGCGGGCGATGGGATTCGGCGTCCATCGCGCTAGGTGTAACGGGGTTTCTTGCGTGCGTGCTACAGAGGAGTGGTCTCGCCGGTTTGGAACGTCCACAATAAGGCGAGTCGGTGGCTTGTATTCTACGGCGACTGGAATGTGAGTTTTATTTCTTTCTGTTATGTTTCGTGCTGGCTTTCGTGCCGTTTTTTCTCTGTGTATGCTCCATTTACCGCCAGTCATCAGTAATTGTTTGCTCCGGGTTTTTGTCCATCTGCGTGTGTTAGTGCCCTGTCGGGCCGGTCTGGAAGACTGTTTATGATTATTTTTAGTCGTGCACTAAAGGCAGTTTTCGTTCTCATGGTTGCTGGCTCGGAGCCTGCTAATTTTGGCTCACTGAGTCCCTTGAGGGGAGGCCGGGCCTTGAATCTGTACCTACTTGGCAGCGCGAGCGGCAGCGTATGCTATCATAATTGCCAGATGTATCCTGGTGGCTTGGAAGCATGGTGGGGTCGTGGGCACGTGAACCGGATAGTTGGGGCAGCAACGATCATTAAATTCCCATTGGCTTTGCAATGCATCAATATGGAGGACATTCCAAGCGTTAGAACGTGGTCTCCGTTCCCTTGATTCTGCAGCATCGGCTATGCTGGCAGCTGGCCAGACACTGTCTATTTTCGCATCTTCAGCTGCCTGAACATTTTCTCTCGCCATTTAAACACCAGCTCCTTCTTTTACTGCACAAGCATTCCTTCCTACGATTGCTGGCCCAGGACATCTCCATTATAAGATGTGAATTAAATTTAAGCGCCTGTTAGGTGGCAGAGTTTTTGGCAGCATAGACCAAGCAAAGTCACACAGTGCACCGGGGCCTGACGGCATTCCTTATGAACTATATAAAAACATGGAAGGAAAAGTTCTTGTGCATCTCCTGGATGCTAATAACGAGGTGTGGGCAGGTAGCCTCTTCCTAGACGCATGGCGACACGCGGAGGCGATCGCCATTCCGAAGCCAGCAGGAAAAATTCTGGACAGCGTCACTGATATGAGGCTTATATTCCTAACATGCTCTGTACAAAATGTTTGCGACCCATCTCACATGGTGGCTCGAGCGGTACTCCTGGTATCAACCTGCGCATGTTGGATTTCGCCCCCACTCGGGTACTGAAGATGGGCTGGGACACCTGTCTTCGATGGTGCTCGTTTGAGGTCGCTCTCGCTGTACTCGAACGTTATTGGTAGTGACATTCAAAAAGCTTATGACCGTGTCAGTCATGAAGCAATAGCCGTAATCTCACTTGCCTTCACCTTCGAAGACGCGTGTGCACCTTGGTCAAAGCCTTCCTGTGTCACCGAACCTGCTCAATCCGCCTGGCTGGGCATGCAGAAGGTCTGTTCACGTCTTACGTCTGTCTTTGCACTAGTCATTTTTAACATTGCCCTTCTTCTACATGCGTGGGAATTGGCGGCAGTACCTGACACTTACTTCTTGATGTATGCCGATGTTGTTACTGTGTGGACAGTCCACCCAGATCTCGCCCGCCACGTAAACGGCTTTAGATGTTACCAGTGCTTGGTGTGGCCATATAGGCTTAGAATTACAGATAGAAAAAAAAACAGCATTCACGACCGCCGGAAACAAGTAGGGGTGCCGTTCACTTTCAAGCCGACTTGTCTGCCTCTCCCTCAATCTCGAATCTGCACAGGAGGTCTCAAGCTTTCACGTGTTGGGGCTTGAAATCGCTCCAAATGACTGTGCGTCTACATAGGTCAAGATTCCAAAGCAATGTGGGGCGAAAGCAATTCATCTTATTTGTCCGATGGCCGAAAAATTGGGTGGCACACGCAGCACAATGGCAAGTCGCCTTGTCAAGGCTGTCCTTCAAACACGCCTTGTGTACCGAGCACAGTTCCGCCATCTAACAAAAGCAGAATGGGCAAGCCTCGAAAATAATATTCACGAAGCTATGCGTGCGATCACTGGGCTTCCGCCCGGCCACGGTGGTCTGGTGGCTAAGGTACTTGGCTGCTGACCCGCAGATCGCGGGTTCAAATCCCGGCTGCGACGGCTGCATTTCCGATAGAGGCGGAAATGTCGTAGGCCCGAGTGCTCAGATTTGGGTACACGTTAAAGAACCCCAGGTGGTCAGAATTTCAGGAGTCCTCCACTACGGCGTCTCTCATAATCATATGGTGGTTTTGGGACGTTAAACTCCACAAATCGATCAATCGATCACTGGGCTTCCGCTCATGACGATGATTCTGACTCTACAAGGAGAACCACATCTTAACGCGATTGATGAATTGGTACATCAGCGCCGTTCGGCCCGTGCACTAAAACTGACATTTCCAAGCATTGCAGCATTAGCTCGATACAGGGGATGCGCAGTACGCATTCCAAGCGTTACGGCCACTTCTCCGCCATGGAAGCATACACAGCTCACGGACAACAAGCCACTTGGCTGTCTTAATCGCTTGATTCCTCGCCAGGCGACTGCTTTGGTCTCCTGTCTTCGTCGCACCAACGAAACACCAGATATTCTTGTAGAATCTGACAATGGCAGTATCATCAATGGCGTGGTTCATACCGCCCTGGTGTGCCCCCAACTACCACAAGCAGGATATACACGCACAAATGGAGGTTACGCTAAATCACCGGCATACCTCACTCAACTCGCTGCTATACGGTGCAGCCTCCACGAATTGCGGCGTTTAGTTGAAACGAACCAGTACTCTAAGCTTGTCCTTCACACTGCTTCGACGGAAGCAATTTACAACTTCCGCCGTGTGATCCACTCGACAGAGTTTTCAGACGCCACCCGTCAGCTGGCAAGAAACATGGGCGAAATCATGCGCAGTGAATAGATTCCACAAGCGGGAATGTTGGGTCAGCTAGAAGCGGATTCTGCAACTCGCTCTCAACCCATAATGTACCCACTGCCGCCCCGCCGCGGTGGTCTAGTGGTTAAGGTACTCGAATGCTGACTCTCAGGTCACCGGATCAAATCCTGGCTGTGGCAGCTGCAGTTCCGATGGAGGCGGAAATGTTGTAAGCCCGTGTACTCGGATTTGGGTGCATGTTAGAGAACCCGAGATGGCCGAAATCTCTGGAGGCCTCCTATATGGCGTCTTTCATAATCATTTGGTGGTTTTGGGACGTTAAACCTCACATATCTATCTATCTATCTGTACCCACTGCCACTATTCGCCGAAGACAACTGCAGAAAACTGCTGCGCCAAAAGCAAGATCTCCGACGCACCACACGAGCACTCATACCTCCGTGTGGTTCTCAGTTCCCTTGTGGGCTTACCCGCTTAGAGGAGGAGACTTGAAGTTGGGGTTGCTTTGGCGCCTGCAGTGTTGTGCCACAGACATGTTCCTCGTTCGGGAGCACGTCTCTCAAAATCAAGCCCTGTTTCGACGAACTGTCTCCCCCCCCTCCCAGCGCCGCCTTCCGTGCAGAAGAACCGTGCAGTTCCGGGGAGAGCGTCGCTTCCTCCGCCAGACCACTTTGCAGTTCCGGGTATGGCTACGTCTCCCCCTCCGAGCCCGAGAACTGGTCTGAGAGAATGGACCAAAGACGCTATTTAAGGCCGTGCCGGCCCCATGTTAGGAGGATTTTTGCCCCAGCCGAGGTTGTCGTGCTGGCCGGCTCTGTAAAAACGACAACCTGCTACAGTAAACGCTACTTTTGTTGCTGTTTTCCAAACGGATTGCCTCCCTGTTTCACCTTCGGGCTAAGGCTTCATCGAAGTCCGCTCGACGGCTCGCCGCTCTTCGCCACCGCTACCTTCGCGACAGAGCAAATTCCTAACAGTGGTGGCAGCGGTGGGATACGATATCCTACGTTTGGCACGCCGGATATGACCCCTGTCATCAACGTTTTGCTGCTCTGGGACCCGCTACCCCGATCTCAACGGCTGAAAAGTTGGATCGGATCTCCGAGCACGAGGACGACCGCCGTGATAGCGTTTGGCTACGCTGGTATACGCTACGCTGTTCTCATCGTTCGGCAAGCTGGGACAAGCAACCCCGGATCTCAACATTGGCAAGTTGGACCGGATCCCTGCAGGCCTGACGACACCCACGGCACTGTTCGAAGGCAGCCAGGAGTTGGACCATCGTCGGCTACATAGGTTGGGTGAGTGCCCAACGTTTACTGTTCGTTTCGCCAGACCTCTCTAGCACAGGCAGATGTTATGAGAGTGTTTTGTGTTTTTATTGGTTATAATTCAATATTCACGTACTTTAAACCACGAGATTAGTTTTGGAGTACGGTGAATATCAGTAGTAGAGCATCACGAGGGACGAGATCGCGGTGGAGCAGTACCTGGTCCAGGACCTCCTTGAAATTTGCTGAGCCATGGGGATTTCCGCCGGGTCCGCTAAAACAAGGGAAGCGATTCTCGAGGTGATGCGGGCAGAGAATGTGACGGCCGATGAGGCTGACGAGTTTTGGGAGCTCATTTGTGAGCAAAAGCGGAAGGCCGAGGATAGCAGAAAAAGGACAGAGCATGCTCTCAAAATGAGAGAGCTTGATCTTAAAATTCAAGCCCTTAGGTGAGAGCGAGCGAAACACCAGCTCCACAACTTTCAGACAGGCGAGAACATCGCGCATTTTCTTGATGATTTTGAAGTTGTCTGCTGTAATGTTGGTGTTAGCCGCGACCTTTGTGGGGAGAAGCTCGCCACGCTGTTGCCGCGCAAGATAGCGCATGTTTTGAATTGCTTACCCTTCGAGGAAGCAAGAGACTTCAGTTGTGTTAGATATGCCTTGATAAGATATTTTTTTCTTTCAAGTCATGCTGACGACGAAAGTCGGAGCGATGAAAACAAGGTTGAAGTGCCACGAAGAGCGCTAGCAGTAGAAGCGCGTCGAGAAGCGCGTAAATATAAGGCATGCTGAAAAGCTATGAAAGCTGAGGCCCGTCGCGAAGCACAAGCCGCAGAAGTGTGCCAGAGAGAGCGAAACGCCGAAGTGCGTCGGATAGAGCCAGACGCCGAGGTGCATCGCAAGGAGTTTGGGGCCGAGGCCCATCACACGGCTAAGGACGCCGAGACGCATCGCGAAGCGCTAGAGACGGAGCCGCTTCACAGCACACATGATTCGGATGCATCGCATCAAAAAGAGCTTGACGACAAGTCGAGTCGTAAGGCACTACAGGTTGACGCCTGTCGACAAAAGCTTGAGCAGGATGCGCGACATAAAGCGCTACAGAGTAAAGCTCGAAAAAGAGAGCATGAGGCCATCTTCGAAGGCCAGAGAAAAAGCGCTATCCACGACAGCGATAGACCCCCACCGATTGAAAGCTCTGTAAGCGCCTTTGTTAGCCTTAAATTAATCGGGCCTCCCGTTATGCCAGAGGCAGAGACCGCTAGCACCGGGCGCCAGGAAACGCTAGCCAACAAATTGGGAACTTCGACTCCCCACAAAGATAAGTTGGTTCAGCCGCATAGAGTTTTGGCAGAGCCTGTCGAAGGCAGTGCGCTTGTGAATAAGTGTGTCGGGGCTTCCACCATTCCTAGCCATTCGAAGAGAAAAAAGCGTCGGCAAAAGCGTAGTGCGGAAGAGACGAGAGGCATCAAACATGTTAAAGCAGCTGTTAAGTGCTGTGACGTCTTCATTCGATACGCCAGGCTCAGGGCTAGGCGTAGAATCGCGAAAGGGCCCTGTAGGAAATGTTTGAAGCTCAGACCATCACTGAGATGGAGATTAGGCGGGAAGCACGTAAACAAGGACCAAAATTCAAGGAAATTGGAACGCCGAAATCACCGCCTGGTCTCATCCTTTTCTCTGCCTTGTAGATGCAAGCAAGTGGGGAAACGTTGCGAGCACTTGATCTGTAACACAAGCGGTTGTTCCCCATCGTGGCGAAAGGGTTACTGGTCGAACGGGCGGCGTAAACGATGTAGTGCAGATGCCCCTTTCTTCGAGTTCAGCGGCTGCGGGTCAAAAGTCGCTGCTACTGAGTTCGGCGAACAGGTTGATTCGTCGTCCTTTTGTCCAGACCGCAACCCTCAGAAGCTGTGGAATGCGCGACTCTCCAGAGTTCGTCTGAGAGGGACCCCGTCTTGCCATTACTATGAATGGACAATGTAATAAGCTTTGAAAATTGTTTTTCTAGTTTGTCATAAGCCATTCAGTTATAAATGTGTTTGAATTTTTGTGTTTTACTTTCCTTCTGATTGAAGAGACGCGCATATGTATGTTTGTTTCGTTATTTTGTTTTCATAAAATTTAAAAAGGTAACAGTCAGTGTGTTTTAATTTAACAGAGAAGGCTGAGTAAAAGGCCTGTTTAAAATACGTTCTTTGTTTGGCATTGCGTGTTGGTAAGCGTGTCAGTGTAGGTTAACATTGCTCTTTGTTTTGTTTAACGTGCGCAAGTTTGATTTTCATTGTTATTTTCTTACTTTTCAATCGTGTTTTATTTTGTTGGGATGCTCATTGGCTGAGCACCTTGAGTTAGGGCTTATCGAATGACTTTGTTTTGTTTAGCGGTCTGAAGCTTGCAAGAGCACCAATGTGCGTGATTCGGGAGTTCTTGGTGTTCTAAATTGTAGATTCGGGGCCAAATTGAGTTAACCTCAGCAGCTTCGATCGTCCTTAATCTGCCCGGGTCACAATCGAGAATCGCTCACGAAAAAAAAAATTTTGTTTGGTTCAACAGTGTCATGCACTGACACTTGGCTAAAGATGTGTCCACATTATGTATTGCTCCTCAGATACATTGCTCGTGATGCTATTTTTTTAGTTCAGTAAAATCTCGAGGAAATATTTTCGTTCCTGCTGGTCTGGCGATTTGAACAGCATTTGGAGGGTGCTTGCTTTGGCCGGAGTGGTTCGCCTTTGTGTTCGACTCCGTCGTTCCAGTGAACCTCTGCAGGCCTATGGAAGTCTCAACGGGCGGAGAGAGCGGAACGGCTACCGATGGTCAACCAGCATCCCTCCTTCCGAGCCGCGCTGACGGCTCAAAACTCCGGATGCATTGTCTGGCGGCGGGGGTGCTGTTGTGCCACAGACATGTTCCTCGTTCGGGAGCACGTCTCACAAGATCGAGCCCTGTTTCGACGAACTGTCTCCCCCCCCCCCCCTCCCAGCGCCGCCTTCCGTGCAGAAGAACCGTGCAGTTCCGGGGATAGCGTCGCTTCCTCCGCCGGACCACTTTGCAGTTCCGGGTATGACTACGTCTCCCCCTCCGAGCCCGAGAACTGGTCTGAGAGAATGGACCAAAGACGCTATTTAAGGCCGAGCCGGCCCCATGTTAGGAGGATTTTCGCCTGAGCCGACGTCGTCGTGCTGGCCGGCTCTGTAAAAACGACAACCTGCTACAGTAAACGCTACTTTTGTTGCTGTTTTCCAAACGGATTGCCTCCCTGTTTCACCTTCGGGCTAAGGCTTCATCGAAGTCCGCTCGACGGCTTGCCGCTCTTCGCCACCGCTACCATCGCGACAGAGCAAATTCCTAACAGCAGTTACCGCCCGCTGGCCGCAACAGTACCGCGCAGCTTTTGTGACCCTTTCGTGAGGCTCCGATATCTGCCGTGGACGTGGCACACTTGCTCTAGCTGTGCACGGGCCTTGAGCAAGTGCACCTTCGTCATCTTAGAGCAACGGTTCACCGCCGTTGTCCGACTTACAAGAGTGGATAAGAGGACCTTTCCGCCGATCCTTGTTGAACTTCACGCATGAGTGTAACATGTTTATTTATAAGTGATGAACTTGTTTCGTTAAAATCTTTGCTTGTTATGCCAGAGGGAATCCTTTCGAGTTAGAAAAAAAACATTCTTGCAAATATATTTTTTGTGAAAAGCCAGCAGAGTAAACAATTCGTTACACACGTAACAATATGATGAATAGATGTGAGACGGTGCTACTTGGAGTGTTCACTAGCCAGAGGGACGGATGGGCAGACGGGCGAACGAACGGATGGACAGACAGAGAGACGGAGAGAGACAGACGCACGAACGGACAGACTGATAGATGGGCGGACGGATCGATGCACGGATAGACGCAGGGATGTACGCCAGGACGGATGGATGGACGGACGCACGGAGGAGCGTACACACGCACGGCCGGATAGACGGACGCGCAGACGGATGGACGCATGGACGGATGATCAGACGGATGGAGAGAGACGCAGACAACGGCAGGGGTGGCCGCACGGAAGAGCGGATGGCCGCAAGGACGGATGCGCAGAGGGACGAACGGACGCTTGGATGGACGCATGAACGGAAGCATGGACTAACGTACAGACAGATGCGCGAACAGATGCACGAACGGACGCACGAATGGTCGCACAGATGGACGCACAAACAGACGGAAGCAAGAACGAACGGATGGATGCAAGCGCGGATGGACTGATGGACGCTTCGCCCCACTCATCATCATGCACTCTGTGAATACGCTGTGATTTTTTAGGCTCCCTTTGGCTGAGTGATGCCCGGAGCCGCTTTTTCGGAAGCCGAAGTTCAACATTGTTGAGCAGTTTCAGTTCAAGTTCTTATGCTTTCAAGCTAAGCTATTTGAATGAGCTTACGAAGTTCAAAACGGTCCATTCTTTCATCCCAAAGAAAACCAAAATAGAGAAATCAGCAAACCCAGAAGTACCTCCGAATACCCCAACCAGAAAGAGTATGCAAATCGGTGTACTGACCTTCATTTCCATGATGCCTGAACGATCGTAGCGCCAGACTTCTCTCTAGTTACATTTAGAAGCTTTTATGGCACTGAAGCTAGTATTCGTTTCGACTGATGCTGTGAGTGTGCCTGACGCCTGGGCTAAGGTCGCCACATGGCAGTGCGATAACACTTTGACGAAAGTGCAGTTCTGCTATTTCAAATCCGCCGACTGGGACAGATGCGTAGAAACAACGCGTGGAAGGAGCAAATCACGGTTGCTGCAGTCAAGGTGCACGACTTGAGAGTACTTATGCACATTGAGAGGATAGTATTAGGCATACAAGGCACATTTGTGAATTCTTCATAGTGTGTTTCAATGAAGTAGGGAATGGCGCACCTAGCATCAGTTTTTCGAGACTGAGAGGTTGTGGTTTTGACTCTCTTTCGCTGAACGTTTTTGGGTCGAATCACCTTAAGAGCTAGGCTTGTCAAGCGTCCGTTGCGGCAGCTAGAATATACGCTCCAATAATTCACCGACAGTCAATATATATGTGACAAAAGAAAGTGTAAAACCTAATACAAATTATAAATTGACGGAATATAATATCACCTAGAAGCAGAAACTCTCTTTACTAGTTGGCGACTTCAAAAAAGATACTATGTATATACCTTAAGATTAAGCTTTTTTTTCGATATTTATGGGACTTAAAAGAGACTGTCTGCCGTCCTTCATTGCTCTCCTGTTCTGTGTCGCAATAAAAAGCATACAATGTAAAGTGTCTCACGTTGCAGTGATTTCTCTGGAAAGTGCGTAGAAAATTTTCAAACAGACTTTTTCTGTGCGCCTTATGTCTCCTTCATTCGGTAGAATGTATGCCCATAGTACTGGTCGGTGCCAGTGAAAGACAAAAACTGAAACTTTTTTCGGGCTTCAAGTTTTGTTATTACCAAAACAAATACCTTAGTGGTCGTTTTAGGCACGCACACATTTTAGGGGCCGAGCTCCTTATGGCGTTGGTCTGCCGTTCCTGCGTATGTACGTATGTATGTATGTATGTATGTATGTATGTATGTATGTATGTATGTATGTATGTATGTATGTATGTATGTATGTATGTATGTATGTATGTATGTAAGTGAAAGATAAAAAGCCTGGAGCACATTGGGGACAAAAACATGATTGTTTGGGTATTAGTGGGGATCGACCCCGGGTCGTTTGCTTTGCAAGTGGTTGTTCTACCGCACTGCCACGCCTCTGCTTGTGAAAATATGGAAAAAATTTTTCTCTGATTAGTAATCCAGTTAAAGTAGCTTTCATCCTACACAAACACACGCGTCCTGTGCAGATTTGATTGTGAAGTTTAACGTCCCGAAAACACCATATGATTATGATAGACGCCGTAGTGGAGGACTCCAGAAATGTCGACCACCTGGGATGCTTTCACGTGCATCCAAATCTGAGTACACGGGCCTACAGCATTTTCGCCTCCATTGAAATGCAGCCCAAGTATCCAGGATTTGATCTCGCGACATGCTGTTCAGCAGCCGAGTACTTCAACGACTAGACCACCGCTGCGGTGCACACGCGCCCTGTATACATGCTTCACAATGCAACGTAAAATATTGCAGTGATAATGCGTGGTACAAGCGTCCATTGCCAACAGGCCTCAAAATATGGGGTTATTTTAATGACTCCATGGTTAAAAGCCGCTACCCCACTACAAAAGGCACACACGCTACGGCGCCTATTCCCTCAAGTCAATAATAGTGGGGGCATAGCGAATTGGAAAATGTTTACAGGACTAAGCGTTTGAAATACGCAATATGAACAAGGTGTCGCTATCGCGTTGAACTTCTATATGCGAAGCTTTAGGGTCACCTAATTTTTGTTGCCATTTTAACAGCACTGCTTTCACTCGGCGTCTCTCATACTCATATAGTGGTTTTGGGACGTTAAACCCCACATATCAAGCACTGCTTTCACGTGTTCCGCACTCTATTCATGCCATGGCCGCCGTTCAGTGAGCTCGGAGCAAACTCGTCTGCCCGAGAAGCTCGGGCCGTCGTGCGTACCACCAGGGCTGGTATACTTGCAAACTCAAGCGCTATACGCCAGTTTAGCGTTTTCGGTGCTCGTAATACCAATGCAGCTGTTGCATTCGCTAAACAATTGTAAACCGGTTATGTAAAACATTTGCGGCTGTTCAACTTGTGTCTGTGTTTACAATATTTGGCAAATCTTTCGCGTTATTTCATATCATTTTGTTGAATATGAAAATGACAGCTCCGCATTCTTTCCAATTTTGCGGAGCATTTTTCTGGTTTATTGCGGGCCCTTTGAGTATCTATCTATCTATCTATCTATCTATCTATCTATCTATCTATCTATCTATCTATCTATCTATCTATCTATCTATCTATCTATCTATCTATCTATCTATCTATCTATTTATCTATCTATCTATCTATCTATCTATCTATCTTTCTTTCTTTCTATCTATCTATCTATCTATCTATCTATCTATCTATCTATCTATCTATCTATCTATCTTGTTGCCTACGTCTGAACGTTCTCGTGTTCTCGCCCTTAACTTGGGGTGAGCCATACTTAGTATTGAAAGTTTAGAAGGTTTTAAAAATATACCTCACTTGTCATGATACGAACGATGTGACAACACTGTCTTGCCCGTCAAGCCCTGTCCGCAAGACACGTATCACAGATAGCCGTATACCACGGGTGGTTATGAGCCACAGGTCATCGACAGTTTGTCGACGCAGGAGTAATGTAAATCTGCTACCTAATCTTTCAAGTCAATTAACACGTTTCGGGTTATGTGTGCGAACATTTGAAGGGGGAAGCTCGTGCGCAACTCTTTGAACGTGCGAACTTGGCAGACATCTTAAAATATGTAATACTTAGACTTGCCTCTTTGTACGCGCCAACACAAATGAAAGTGGCTGTGCAAGCTGACACATATTTCAATGCAGCCACGATAGTCAACCAAAATGCCGTTCTGACGAGAGTCCAGTGAGCAGCCATATTCAATGGAAATAGTGGAAATTATAACCAGTTACCCGGTCACATTCACAACTAAATCATGTGGTGGTCTTAAAAGTGGAATGAATTCACATCAGCTTATCGTTTCCCGCTGCGAAAGGGGACATTACGCACGGAAATACATTTTCCATTGTAAAAGCTGTTCTGAGAGATTCAGTGGCTTTAGGATGAAGCTAACAGCTGGAAAATCTAGCTGCTCGTAGTTACTAACAATTATTACCAATCTAGTCATTATGCTGGAATTGTAAGCTCACTGAGGTTTTTTTTCGACAGGTGGCAGTCAATGATCATGGTAGAAGCTGGGTACATTGAGATATTCACAAAAGAAGTTCACGTTAATCAAAGTATTTCACTTACTTTGAAGCCACTATGGTATTCAACTTTCTGAATTACTTCCACAAGTTGAAGACTAAACTCCTAGACAGATGAATCTTTAGAACATCAGGTGTAAACAGATGTTTTATATAGTTCCTGTGATTCCTTTGAAGTAGGTACAAGACATGTATTAGAGAAACCCTCACAGCCCAAGCAAGCTTTGTTAAAGCTTTAAAGATTATGAAAGAAATGTTAGTTCAACTGCCGTTGCACCTGTGTGCGGCAGTTCGAAGCACAATGAGTGTGAAAGCATCTACTGCAAGTTGCCCGCTTTGAAATTTCAGCAGCATCTTTACAAACGACTTATTCACACAAAACTCCGATCACCGATAGTAAATCGCATGAAATAATAAAGGCCGCATTTTTATCGTTTCGGTATTTCAGAAGGGCTGACCCCCTATGCCATGCCAAGCTGACAACACAGAGGATGGCCTGTCTAATTTTCATTGATATATTCTGTGCAGGACACAGCATATCCATCCGGCAAGACACTCAGATTATTAATAATAGTGAGTGTTGGTGGCACCTCTAGAAGCCCATTGTGTTTGCTGCGTATAATTATTTCCCCCAATGAAGTGCACTTTTGAAATGTTTTCTTCGTTTGAAGGTACAGATGTGACAACAAGCACACTCATAATCCACAAGTGCTTTGTGTCTTCTAGACTGCCTATTTGCTCCTCTGCGCTGTATGGTGAGCTGGTTATGTTAGATAGCTTTAAATGTGTGATCGTTAGCTGTTGTCTTGTAACGCTGTCTAACTTGTGTTCCCTAGGGAACTTACTTGTGGTCGGCTTCTCACATCTAGTGTAAAGTCGAAATAGAAGATACATTATTGGCTTATTATGCCTGGCAAAACAATCATGCCGGTATCTATAACATTGTAGTTTTGCTCTTGTATCATAATGACATGTATATTCAGTCTTCATTGTTTGTGTGTGTGTTGAGACTTCCTTTCGTCTTATTATTTCTGTATACTTGTCATCGGCTTCTGAAAGTATGACATCTGTAAATATGATCACATATTTAACAACTAAGCACATTTACATGTAGCAAGGTTGTAGCGATGATCTGTATTTTTTATAGTTTCAGCAGTAACAAGGAATTAGGTGCTTCACGGTTGTGTACAGTGTATCACGAACAAAGCACAGAAGACCAACAAAGTAGAAAAAGACTGCCAGCGACTGTGTTCTCCTGCTCCAAGCTCACGAGAGCAGAACGAGCACGTTGTGATATGTCGAGCAGTTTGAATTGTATACGTAGTAGCATTCTGTGCAGCTTCAGTTTACCTTCTTAACAGTGCGTTATTCAGCAGTTTCGTTGCGCTTGAGCATTCTCAATTATTCAAATATTGCATGGAAGATACCAAACTCTGACACTAATTTAAAGGCTACTGTGGTGCTAGTGGGCAAATTAATTTGAGATAAAGTTTTTAACATTCATGCTAATTAAAGTTCCTGCGTGTGTCTGCATTTCACTGCCATAAATGGCAGCATTCATGATCGGCAATGGTAACTGTGTTTGCATTCTTTGTAGTACAAGAATTAAGGCCATGGATGTGGTAATCTTGTACGTAGTGAACATAGTCCTTCAGTATACACTCATTTGTATAGCACCAATGATGGCATGTGTGTATAAGCTCTGGGAAGTGCTTCGATGTGGAATATTCATTTGGAAGGAAGAGGATATATACTACTCCTAGTATATCTAACAGTAGATTTTAGTGCTTGTGTATTGTTATCCCACTGCCTGTTCATCATTCAACAGTCTGCTTCTCTGTTTCTACTGTGTAGGTGCAACATCTTTAATGTATACTTTGCTCGGACAGGTTTGTTCATAATGTATTTGTGTACTATGCAAGTGACTCATCATCTATGCAGCTTCACTCATACCAGAAATAAAAGTAAAATTTTATTGATATGTAGTGATAGCATGCATATACTTATCTTTTTCTAGGTGCCTATACAATTTTTCAGCCCTACAAAGGTACTGGTATATTTATTACTGAAGCTGGCATCCTAAAACAGTTTGTTAGTGGAAGTAACAATGTGTTTATAACCTATATTATTATTCTCAGATGAGCTGTGAAAACTCTATGGAAGTGTACTTACATTTTTGAACGGGGGGAAGGTATATGTTCTAATGTTCTTTTATTGTGGTCCCCGTTTCATGCGTATGACACATAAATATTTTGTAGTTGCGTAGTGCTAGTTGTGATTTCACAAATATGTGCTGGGCAACATCGCAGTTGAAGCCAGCCGCAAGACATACATGCAGTGCACTGGAGCATCACCTCACATATTTAGTAAACAGTCTTTTGCCACCACTGAACTGAGTTTTTTTCAAGAAGACTAACAGACAGCTGTATGGGAACTGTGTGGATGTGCAAACTTTGAAGTCTTTTTGCGGAGCATTTTCGGGAAACTAAATTGGGTCAATAGCTTTCAATATGAACACTGTTTGTGCCGAGAAGCTTAGTAGCTTAGAATTGTATTATTCGTGGATTGTCCAGAGTTTTTTTTTTGCGCTGTGCCGACTTTTCAGCCCGCGTGTCCTAACACGCTTTGTTACTGTGTTGGGAATTAGCCAAGCTATGTAAATGAACAGAGTAATATTGCAGACACGTTGAAAATTTTGATGCGCAGCCCTTTTTTTAGCATGATATTGTCTAGGGCTTTAGTTTTGCGTTTCTTATAAAAACTGCTTGTCACTGGGCAGCAGCAGAAACTATGCATAAAGCTTTTGCGAGATGGTTTGAGAAACACAAAGTTCAGACATGACAGTGCTGGTGGATTTCCCTCGTAAGTTACTTTCTGTATATTCAAAGTTAGCGTATGAGAATTGTTGTTTCATAGCCATTCATCTTAACATATACACCTCAGTGTATGTATGTATGTATGTATGTATGTATGTATGTATGTATGTATGTATGTATCTTTTAAATGAGAATCCGTTTATCATTGATGAGTAAATTTGGTAATGATTTGGCTGAATCTCTTTCTAGTTCTTTTTTTTCTGAGTTATTATATATTTTTCTTTTGTTCTTACTGCATAAAAATAAATGTAACCTTACAAAAAATATGTGCATTTGAAGAAGTTGTTTCATTCGCCAACGTACAGTCATAAGCAAGAAATTGGCTGAAGTGGAACCAACCAGCGAAGATTAGTTTTGAGCATAGCTACTCTACATGGCACATCTTGTACACATTGCGTTGGTCGAATATGTCGATTTGAACATATCAATTTTAATAAAATTAAACAGACTATTGCCCGTGGTTGTATATGGGTGTGAGATTTGCGCATATTGTAATACCGTTGGCAATGACTATTAAGGTCACAAACCTAGCCTAGATGAATACACAAATTTTGTCCACGCACCTTTCATCTGTACTGGAACTGTTGTTAATAAAAAAACTTCGGTTTAAAAATTTCTTGTAGTAACCATAATCTGAGTATTTCTCTATAACAAAAATGAAATTGCCATTGTTCTGTTCCACTCTGGACAATAGGGGACCCTCTCAGCAGAAGTCGATTAGCTACTATAGTTAATTTTAACCATTGACAGCGATATTACACTGAAGAGCGCAACAAGACATATAGCGGGAGAGAAGACACAAACTAATCACCCTGTTTTTGTCTTCTTTAACTGTCCGTGCTCTTTTGCCTTGCTGCATATACTGATGCCCACCAAATTAGCACAAAAACGTGCCCCGACAAAGGCTGGCAACTTGGCCGCAAGCAATCAGCTCTCTGCAGGTGTAGATTTTTTTCAAAACACCGTGATGACTGATGGTTGGTGGAATATACAAACACGTGAAAAGTAATACACTGTCACGGGGTCGTGACGTGGCCGAAGACAGAATACTTTGTGTTGGGATTTAATAGTTTATTTGGGCGAACCTGTGCCCGGGACACAGAAAGTCCAATCACAGTAGCAGTCTTGCACAGATAGCGTTTAAGATAATTTTATTTCCGGATATATCTTACACAGCTTATGTGCACACATAAAAATGGACAATGGTTAACAATGCGTATTTACAATGCAAGCTGTTATATACAGCGAAAGAGCTAGTAGCGTATGCAGTGACGTAAAATGCAAAAACTGTACAACAAAGACAGGACATTCATGACATCGAGATGATTAACCTAAATACAGTAACGCTATATGAACAAACAAGGCGAGGTCATTCACAGTGTAGCGTGATATTTTGCACTCACCTGTGAGGACAGTTTGCTCTCGCGCTCAAGAAAAATATTGCACAAAAGGACATGTTTCTAAAGAAGAAAAAAAAATACACACTGTAATGTCACTGTGGTACAAGCTCTAGCCCACCTCCTCAATAGGGGAGGAAAGGCATGAACACTGTGTTGTTTTTTACGATAATAAATCGCGTAATCCACCGTCGAAGGAAAGCCTCCTCTCTCAGCATGACAAATTCTGCGATAACATGCATAAGCATTTTGTTTCTTAGCCGATGTAGTAGTGGATACATGGCTCTCTGGGGGCGTCCCCTCAGGCAGGCCAGTCCCCTTCGTTTCCCTAAGACGAAGGCTCCAATAGCCATTAAGAGTACGACAAAGTTATCCCTGTGGCTAGACTTCCACTGCATACTTCTTTGGAACATCCTGGTAACCATGCGCCAAAAGGTGCGTGCTACTATACATTCATGGAAGACATGGTTTAGTGTTTCGACGCGACCACATTTTGGGCATGTGGCGAAGGGCGCCACGCCCCACGCCGCAAGGCGGTTGGCCGTTAGTAAAGCCCCCATTCCCTGAGCCAGTTTAGGCCTCGGAGGGGAGAGACGTGTTTGCAAGAGTCCAGCGTCTTTTCACCCGGAATTTCTGGCGTTGTTCTTCAGATAGGCTTGAAATGCTATTACTTCGCTTATGTCGGTGGGGGACATTTCCATAAGTTCTTGAACTGAAAAATCATTTCGGCAATGTTGGAAAGATTTTATAACATGTGTGTAATACGCTGGTAGCTGCTCAGCAGCTGGTCCCATGTCGTTTGCTAAACCAAAAAGTCTTCTAGAGGTTCCTAGCAGATACACAAGTTGCCTGCCTCGATACGATCAGTTCTCTAAGAGTGCCCAGGTGTTTTTTAGAGCCAACATGCGGCACATTACATCAAGGTTGGGTACACTGAGCCCTCCTCATTTTACTGGTAGGCGGACCAAGGCTCTGGCAACGGCTTCGGCGTGGCCATCCCAGTTAAAGGAGCCGCACGCAGTAGCCACTTCAGCAAGACCAGTCGAGGTGGTCGGGCAATTCTGGCTACATAAAGCAGTGACGCTAATATGCTGGATTTAATTAGATAAGCTCTTTCAGTAAAAGGTAGTTGAAACGTTTTGGCGTCTTCAATGCGTCTGTCCACTTTGTATAGGAATTCTTTCCAAGTGGTGCGGGATATCTCACCAGTCTAAAGGAAACTTACACCTAAGACTTTAACGCCTTGGACTATTTGTACGCTATGAGGGAACTCTTCACTGTGCACCCCAAAGCACGATGCCTTGCTTTTTCCGGGATTAAGACGTGCTCCAGACAGGTAACTATACGTGTGGAATATTCGCAGAAAGGCTCTGTAGCTATCTATGTTCCGAATATACAACGAAATGTCATCGGCGTATGCCGCTACTTTCACTTCGCCCAAGCCTGGAAGAGGGAAACCGCGTATTGAAGTGCACTTCTGGATTTGTTTCAATAATGGATCTATGCATAATACAAAGAGAATTGCGGAGAGGGGACAGCCTTGTCGAATGCCCTTACTTATTGCAATAGGTTCAGATGTATAGCCATTCACTAATAATGACGTTTCTAAGTCTGGTTACAGTAAGCGTAGGGTGTCGGTTAAATGGGCTGGGAAGCCATAACGCTCAAGCACAGCAAAGAGATAGTTTCAATCTACGCGATAAAAAGCTTTTTCCTGATCCAAGGAAACAAAAATACCAGATATTTTTGTTCTTGTAGCGTACGTGAATAAATCGCGAGTCAGCGCAAGCGAGGAATAGGTCGTACGACCTGGGACACAGCATGTTGGTATGTCGCTTACTATTTCCGGTAGAATGGTTGTTATGTGGTTTGCAAGGATGGCTGCCAATATCTTATAATTCGAGTTAAGTAGGGAAATTGGCCTCCACGCTCTTGGATCAGACGGCTCTCCCTCGCTTTTCAGCAAGAGTATAACTCTGCTCTCACGAAACATATTCGGTGTGATTCCGTCAGCAAGAAGCCCATTTAGCATTGTCAAAAGGTGGCCTTGTATTGTTTCAAGGAAGGTTTTGTAGATACTCAAAGGTATCTCGTCAGGGCTGGCGGCGGCGGTTGTGTTCATGCGCTGAAGCAGGATGCGTAATTCATCCAGCGCCACTGGGCTGCACAGACAATCACGGAGCTCCTCCGGTACGCGAAACATTTCCTCGCAAAACTGATTAACCATGGTGGTATAGTTCACGTCATTTCGGTTCTACACCCTGAAAAGATTCAAAAAATGTGTTTCAAAGACCCTCATTACGTCTTCTGCTCGTGAAGACTGTTCGCCGTTGTGCAACAGAACGAAAGGACGTGCATTTGCTCACCCAAGGAGCCTTTGCGAAAACTTCGAAGAACAGCTGGATCTGAAATCGGTCGTCATTGATAAAAGCCTGCGAAGCCATGCGCAAACTAAGACGTAGCAAAATTTCGTACTGCGCCTTTAACTGATCGAGATAGTCGTGCATTGCGAACGTCAGCGTGTCGCCTCTGCGTGCAATGTGCGCTTTTCGTAGCGTGTCGTTTGTCTCTGTCGTCAGGCGCGCTTTCCTTACGCACCCCGCTTTGATAAGCTCGGCGCGCCAACTATGTTTTAATGCGTCCCAGTTACGGGGTTCCGACAGCCTTTTGCATGCTTGCTCTAGTGCATTGCGCAGTAATGCTACGCTTTCCGGGTCGTGCACGAGTGTGGTGTCCATTTTCCAATGGTTTCTAAATGTAGCGGATCGTTCAAAGAAAATTTTTTGCAGACACGGGAAAGTGGTCGGTAATGCATGGAACGTCCGGTGGGAAATGTAGGACCTCGCAACTAAGAATATGTGTTGCTAGCACTTCTGGAAAGTGGTAGTGGTCTAGCCGGGTCATGTTGGGACGCCGTTTTCAGGTTGCAACGAAGTCGTCCCCGTGAGTGTCGACCCACGCATCCCTGAGCTTGAAATTGCGGATGAGTTGTCGCAATGCGCTAACCCCGCTATATTGTCTGCTTTGTCTGCGTCCGCGCGCATATCTGTTGGTGCCCTCAACACAGTTGAAATCCCCTCCTAAGAAAGTGGGGTAACTGTCAAACATAAATCAGTCGAGTAAATTGGAAAAGTCGGCCGTGCCCTCACGTTGAGCAGGGGCATATAATACGAGCGCCCTTACTCGTCTGCCGTGAAGGTCTAAGTCTACTGCTAATGTGCGGCCGTCAAAACCATAAACACAGTGTGCACTTCAACGTAACGCGAGTGTCAAAAAAACAATTCCGACTCCGCACATGTTTGAATCAGTCAGCGAAAAAAGGCTTCGACTCCAAATTGTGAACAACAGGATTGCACATCAAAAGGGGTTCTAAAATTACATTCCTGTAAGAAGAGAATATCGACATAACGTGACCTTGCGTAGTGCATGATTTCTCTCTGCTGATCTCGGCGTCTGAAACCTGTGACGTTTAAGGAGAAAAAATGCACCGTAGCCGTTTTGAAAATAGGGAGAGTGCACGCAAACTTTAGAGAAACCCCTTGCAGAGGGTGGGGCGAGCGCTCAACGAGGAAACATAACTAAAGAGTGAAATGCTCCGACGTCGTCAGAGCATTAGCGAGTTTTTGGGGCTTACTACTGTCCGTAGAGCCCTCCGAGTTCGTCGTCGGTGGTTGGGCACATTTTGTGGCTGGATGTTCAACGTCCAAGAAGGCACTGGTACCGACACTCGCATCAGCGGCCGCACCTGTAATCTGGTATATGGGGTTAGATAGGCTCAGTTTGCGGGTCTGAGCAGACTATTTGCCGGCGTGGGCGCTCGGCGTTGTCGGTGGCATAATCACAGTTCTGGTCTTTTCTGGGCCGATGACCGGAGCGTCTGCGCGTCCAATTGTTCGGGTGCCGCGTCCTATCGAAGTTCTCCGCACCTCCTTGCTGCTGGCGGTGCCAACTGAGTCAGAGCTGTAGCCCTCGTGGTCTCTGCTAAGTACGGGCACTCTGGTTTCGACTTTGGATGAGCTGTGGTCTTCATAGGCGTCCGGTGAAGAGTCGCTGGTCTCAGACGGGGCGTGAAAGGTTGACGAGGCTTTCTCAGACAGAGGAGGCAGGTCTCCTGCGTCTTGTGGTTCAGCATGGGCGTCGGTATTGCTTGTGTCGGTGTCACTCTCACGCTCGAGCGCCGGATAATCATCTTGTAGTGCGGGCGTGAGGCTGGTGGATACTTGTTCTTCAGTTGCCGCTGCTGTAGCCGCTGCAAAGGACTTCAGACGTACGCAGTCAGCTGTTGCATGGCTGCCCGAGCACTTGCGGCACGGTTCTGCGCATCCCTCTGTGGCATGTCCAAATACGTTGCAGCGCGTGCAACGGGGCGTGGAACAATCTTTGGCGATGTGGTCAGCATTCCTGCACTTAGAACACACTTCCTTGACACCCCGGTAGTCACACATGACATTGTAGCCTTGGACTGTCAGAAAGTTCGGTATTTGGCTTTTCATTTCCACTCGCGCCACACGGATACCTGTGTCAACCCCAGTGCGGCCCTTGAACACTGGCTTGTGGATATGTTGCACGTTGCCGTAGGTGGAGAGGGCAGTCGCTAGGGCCACGTCACCTACCCACAGTGGTACCCGGAAGACTCTGACGTGGACTATTTCAGGACCAACGCTGACCAGTGGAACTGATACGCCGTTCAAGAGAATGGCGCCCCGGCTTTTCAGCTTGCTGGCTGCGTGGACATTTGCGGCTGCGGCACCGAACTTTGCTCCTCCCATGTGCTGGAGGGACCTGATACCGGCTGCGCTGGTCACGGCTTCGAGGGCATCTATGATGTCGTCGACGGTGCTCCCCTCTGGAGCACTGAAATTGAAGCAATGAGCTTTCGGCGGTGGCGCTGCGAAAGCCATCACGCTTCCGTCCTGGAACTGGCTCCCACGGCTTGCGCTGTGGTGCCCGGGCGTTGAGTCACAATGAAGGCCTGCACAGAGCTGGGGGGATGTCCAGGGGTACGCGCGATGCTCAATGAGATTGGGTCGACGACTGGCAGCGTGCCTGGTCGCGGGAATCCCGGCACCAGGTAAGCGGCGAAAGGGGCGTCGGCCGTCGATCAACTACTGACAAGCGGCGAAGTGCGGTGGCATTTATACTCTTGCCATCGAATGTTCTAGCGTTATGGCTGGTGGTGGCGTAGGTTCCAAAATAGTCTGTACAGTTCGCAGAGCAGGCGTGATCTTATCAAAATGATCTACGAAAGTCCGGAAGCTTCTCGAAAACTGCACGCGCGTTTTGCGCTGAGAATTGTGTAGTGTTTTGAGGCGATAACAAATCTTGAGAAATGGAACGTGGCATTGCCCCTCTCTGAAAAAGGCATCGTCGCGATGCTTTAACTAAAGATGAAGGTACAACAATAATGCAAAAAAGTACAATGAATAAATTACGATACAATAATAATACAAAAAAAACGGTTTCAGTTTGTTAACGCGCATGAAACGGCTTGAGGCGCTCGACATGGACGACTTCAGGTAGCGATCGGCGTCGTTAAGAGTTCTTGATGCCGTCGGGGACAACCTCGTAATCAAGTGGACCGACGGTACTTCGGACCCTTTACGGTCCGAAGTACCGTCACAGAAGCTTTTCACTTAGTCCAAGTCGGCGTATCGGCGTCCATTCCCAAACACGTTCACCGGGCTGGTATTCCATGAAGCGTCATCGAAGATTGTAACGGTGGCTGTCAGTCGTCTGTTGATTCTTGATACGGAAACGCGCGAGTCTTTGGGATTTTTCGGCGTGTTGAAGGTACTCACTCACATCGAGGTTTTATTCGTCGGTGACGTTGGGTAACATGGCATCGAGCGTCGTTGCCGGGCTCCTTCTGTAGACCAATTTTTATGGAGATATCTGCGTCGTCACCTGCACCGCCGTGTTGTATGCGAAGGTCACGTACAGTAGAATGGCGTCCCACGTCTTGTGTTCGACATCGACGTACATTGCCAGCATGTCGGCGGTGGTCTTATTTAGCCGCTGGGTGAGGCCGTTGGTTTGTGGGTGGCAGGCTGTCGTCCAGTGGTGGTTTGTCTGGCTGTATGCCAAGATCACTTGAGTTAGGTCAGCAGTCAATACCATTCCTCTGTCGGTAATAAGGACCTCCGGGGCGCCGTGACGTAGGACGATATTTTCGACGAAGAACTTAGCTACCTCGAATGCACTGCCTTTTGGCAAGGCTTTTGTCTCGGCGTAGCGGGTGAGGTAGTCGATAGCTACCATGATTCATTTGTTACCAAAAACCGACGTCCGGAACGGCCCCAGTAGGTTCATACCAATCTGCTGGAAAGCTAGGAGAGGTGGTTCAATTGGCTGCAGAATTTCCGCTGGTCTTCTCAATGGTGTCTTACGTCGTTGACAGACCCGGCATGTCCTCACATAACGAGTGACGTCGGTGGTAAGACGTGGCCAATAGTACCTTTCTTGTATTCTCGCAAGCGTGCGAGAAACACCGAGGTGCCCTGCTGTCGGATCGTCGTGCAGGGTCTGCAGGAGTCCTGGTCGCAGAGCTGAAGGCACCACAAGGAGATACTTAGCTCGAAGCGGTGAAAAGTTTTTCTTTTGGAGAAGACCGTTTCGCAGGAAGAACGACGCAAGTGCGCACTTGAATACCTTCGGGACCTCGGCGGTCCTGCACTTGAGGTATTCTATTAGGGCCTTAAGAACCGGGTCGGCCCGGAGTCGTTCGGCGAAGTCGTCGGTAGTTATCGTTTCCAAGAAGTAGTCGTCATCCGGGTCGTCGGGTGGTGGTTGGTCGACAGGCGCACTAGAGAGACAGTCGGCGTTGGAGTGTTTCTTGCCGGAATTGTAAACGACGGTAATGTCATATTCTTGAAGTATCAGGCTCCATCGTGCGAGGCGACCTGAAGGGTCTTTCAACGTGGCTAGCGAACACATGGCGTGGTGGTCGCTCACAACTTTGAAGGGCCTACCGAAGAGGTAGGGGCGAAATTTCGACGTAGCCCAGATGATGGCAAGTCACTCCTTTTCTGTTGTGGAATAATTGGCTTCTGCTTTGGATAGTGATCGGCTGGCGTAACTAATAACCCTTTCAAGTCCTTCAGCCCTCTGCACAAGAACGGCGGCAAGACCTACGCTGCTTGCGTCAGTGTGTATTTCTGTCTCGGCGAATTCGTCGAACTGAGCAAGTAACGGATGCGTCTGGAGGCGATGTTTAAGCTCCTAGATAGCGTGTTCCTGTGGCGTTTCCCACTTGAACTCCACGTCAGCCTTGGTAAGGTTAGTGAGTGGATCGGCGATGCAAGCGAAGTTTTTCACGAACCGCCTATAATAGGCGCACAGGCCCAGAAATCGGCGCACCGCCTTCTTGTCAGTGGGCGGCGGGAAGTCGGCGACGGCGGCTGTTTTCCATTGATCGGGACAAACTCCAGAAACGGTAATCACGTGCCCCAGAAACAAGAGCTCTTCGTACGCAAATCTGCATTTTTCTGGCTTCAGTGTGAGTCCTGACGTCTTGATGGCTTGAAGTACAGCTTCAAGGCGCCGAAGATGCTCGTCGAAACTCGAGGAAAACACAACGACGTCGTCCAAGAACACGAGGCAAGTCTGCCACTTCAATCCTGCCAGTACTGTATCCACGTATATATATATTTTTCTTTCTGTTTACATTGTTTTTTTATCATGTAGTTCACTTTCGATTATGCTTTGTACCATTGACAATCACGCATCTGTTGAATTGTGTTTTTGCCTCCCCCTTATGTAATACCCCGCAAGGGGTTTTTAAGGGCTCAATAAATGAATGATGATGATGATAACGCGTTGAAAAGTTGCAGGCGCTGAGCAAAGGCCGAAGGACATCACCTTAAACTCGAAGAGGATGTCCGGTGTTATAAACGCCGTCTTCTCTCGGTCTCTTTCGTCGACTTCGATTTGCCAATAGCCAGTCTTGAGCTCCATTGACGAAAAGTACTTGGCGGTATGGAGCCGATCAAGTGCGTCGTCTATTCATGGGAGAAGATACACGTCCTTTTTTGTGAGTTTGTTCAGGCGGCGGTAATGAACGCAGAAACTTAGGGTTCCATCCTTTTTCTTCACTAACACCACGGGGGACGCCCATGGACTCTTGGGCGGCTGGATGATGTCATTTAGCAGCAATTCATCAACTTGTCTCTTCATGGACTCACGTTCTCGCGTCGAAACCCTGTACGAACTCTGACAGAGTGGTCTGGCATTTTCTTCGGTTATGATGCGATGTTTAGGGATCGGTGTCTGCCGAATTTTTGATGACGATGAAAAGCAATCTTCGTATTGCAGGAGCATGGATGGGCCTCGAGCATTTCTTGCTTATAGTTCGGAAGTCTGGGATTGACGTCGAAAGCTGTGGGAGGTGCTTGGTTCCTCTGAGCAGGTTCCGCAGAATCGGTGAGGGCGAAAGCACTGGTGGCCTCCGCAATTTCTTCGATGTATGCGACCATTGTTCCTTTGTTCACATGTTTGTACTCATTGCTGAAACTCGTGAGCATAACCGTTGCTTTGCCTCCCCGCAGCTCTGCAATTCCTCTTGCGACGCGAATATTTCGGGTGACCAAGAGATGTTCACTGCCTTCAACGACGCCTTCCAAATTAGGTGATCTAGGAGCTCCGACTGAAATAATGATGCTTGAGCGAGGCGGAATGGTGCCTTGTTCTTCCAGCACATTCAAGGCATGGTTTCCTGACGGCGTGCGCGGCGGTAGTGCTTCTTCTGTGTATAACGTTATAGACTGCGTTCTTAGGTTGATGACAGCACCATGGAGGCATAAGAATTCCATACCAAGGATGACATCTCTCGAGCAACGCTGTAGGACTACGAAGTCTGTGGGATAAATATGACTGCTAATGGTGACTCTCGCTGTGCAGATTCCTGCAGGCGTTACGAGATGACCTCCGGCTGTGCAGATTTCAGAGCCTTCCCAAGCTGTCTTAACTTTCCTTAACTTCGCGGCGAACGACCCACTGATGACTGAATAGTCGGCTCCAGTATCGACGAGAGCGGTCACACTGTGGCCGCCGATAAGAACTGCGAGGTCTCTAGTTCGCCGTCTCGCATTACATTTAGGGCATGGCGTCGGCTCACGGCTGCGTCGGCTTGTTCCGCTGCTTCCATGTTGCGTCATCAGGCCACCTTCGGTAAGTAAGTTTTCGCCCTCAGGGCTCTGCCTGGTTGGCGTTGTGTTCAGAAAGCTCCTTCGCGGCAGCGTCCTCGTCGGAGGATCTTCGGTAGTTCGTGGCACAGCAACCGCACCTCCATCGGTTGCTGCCCTTAGTTTCCCGGAGACGGGCTAGGAGACAGGCCCCGCGTTGGGCCAGAGTACTGCCGGGGGCGCGGTGACATGCGGCGGCTGGGCGACGGCGAACGGAAAGAAATCCGTGGTGTCCATTGAGTTCCTGTCAGGTAGTCGGCGATGTCACGTGACCATTCTCCTGGCTGCGGACGCGGTGCATTGACGGCGAGGCCACGCAGTCTCATCTGTCGGTACTTTGCAACGGCGGTATGTGTGCCTGGCCTCGCCGCAGTGGTAGCAGAGCGGGCGGTTGTCAGGTGCACGTTAAACGTCCGTTTTTCTCGGCGCACTGCGCTGGCACACTGGCGAACGGTAGGACGTCGGTGAGGGTGGTGGCAGTGGTGGCGTCTGGCGACTGCAATGCGACGGGGTGGTGTTTTGACAGACGGGCAGGAGCGTTGTGGCGCACTGCAGTGGCGTGGCTCATAGTTTCTGGCTCGGGCAGCGTGGTTGGGGAGATCGAAGCGATTGCCCGAAGTTCTTTTCGCACAATGTCGGCGATTGAATCCACTTGAGGCTGCGCCGAAGGCAACAGCTTGCGCCACTCTTCCACACGATCGCATCGGATCTGGTTTCATCACTCGCAGGTCTTTGGAGCCACTGGCCGTGAGTAGCAGCGCATTCTGGAGTGAGGCGAGAGATTATACTGTCCTGGGTGCGCAATGTCCAGGGTGTTTTTCGATAGTGGTACCCAGCACCTCGACCAGATGCAACGGGGTCGTGACGTGGCCCGAAGGCATGACTTTGTGTTGTGGATTTAAAAGTTTACTTGCGACCTGCGCCCGGCAAACGGAAAGTCCGATTAACGCAGCAAGGTTTGCATTCAACGAATACATGTAGTCAAATTAACAGGGCATGTATTGTGACTGTGAACACGGTAACAATAGTGGATAGGTACTGGCGATTCATACTGATACAATATATTGTAGTGTTTCATTACACAATGTCGAACATGTATATAACGGCTTAGCATGCGAGCACGCCCTTTCTCTTAGCAGTGTTCACCCCGCAGAGTACACTCATGCACTACCTTATGGCTAACTCATTTAGACATAGTAAAGGGTGGGTTTGCAACTCTTTTGCACCCCCCCCCCCCCCTCCCAAGAAAAAGGAAAGAAAAAGAAAAGCCAGGTAGGGAGGGGTTAATAAGGCATGACTGGGTTCAATAGTCTGCCGTTATTTAAAAAGCAAAACCTGGTATGCCAGTGGTAGAGGAACTCCCCCTCGCTGCTGGTCTCGAGCTCTCTTGTGAGGTGCTGCCACACCAAAAGTCTAATGCGGGATACCGCTCGGTAGGCCGCTCTAAAGGTCCTGTGCTTGGCTTCCGCTAGGCATCGCCTTTGCCATATTTCGTAAAGCGTGCAAGCGACCACCAACCTAGCGAATGCGCCTTTGTTACGGTCAAGAGCTGGCGGTGGCCGTATGCGGAAATCCCTAGTCACCAGTCGCTAGATAGGACTGGCCGCAGGGCATTCGAGGAGTGTGTGCTCTGCTGATGCATCAGCACGGCAGTTAGGACAGCGTGCGGATGGGACTACCCCAAACCGGTGGAGTCTGTCCCTTGTTGGGAGGACCCCCCAATTTCTCTTCCAAACAAAATCTTGGATCTCCTTTGGTAGGCCGCCCCCAAGCTTCGCCTGTTTTCTTCGCCATTTCCGTACTTTGCTTCTCTCCTCCTCCGACATCTGGCGTCTCGTAACCTCCTCCACTATATGGACCGGTGGTTCTTTGTCGACGTCGCACTCCGTGATTTCATTGTCGAGCATCCTCTTGGTGTTCCCCGCAGCCTTATAGAAAGGAGACGGGTTTTCGCCAACGGACCTGGGTGCCTGCCGGCTCCTAGAAAGCCATTATTGGTACTAGACCAGTACAGAAGCAGGTTTTTCTCCATGTAGTTTCTCATCTGGTGCAGGGAGCGTGCAGTCTAGGCGAGCACTTTACTGGTAGTTAGCACGTGTGCTAGTGCTAGGCCCCCTTCCTTCGCGGGCAGCTGTAGGAGGCTTCTTTTTACCGGTGCCGGCTTTCCTTCCCACAGAAGCCTGTGATGATGCTGTTCAGCTTACTTGCGGTTGCCGCGGGCATCACTGCCCCTCTACTCACGAAAAAAGTGAAGGCACACTTGGCAGTTTTTACAATGAGCGGCATTTTCTCAGAGGGTCGGCGTTAAGTTGTTGGCTCTTTTGCAACGCTTTGAACTCTCTCCAGGGCTTTCTGCCACGTCGTGGGTGCTACGCCTTCCCTTGAGAAATAGACACCCAGGACCTCTACTGTGGCGACCGCTTCCATGTTACCCATTGAATTCGATGGAAAAGAACCGAAAGTCAAAGCCTTGCTTTTCTCCTCGTTAATTACGGCCCCCGACACTTCGGCGTAGCGGCTGTAGGTGTGTCAAAACCGCTCAAGGCTGCTTCTGTCTCTAACAAACAAAGAGACATCGTCGGCATAGGCCAATACGTTCAACTCCTCATCTCCAGTCAGTGGTAGTCCCCTGAAGTGCGCATCACCTGATAGGCTCGTCAGGAACGGCTCGATAGATAGGACAAAAAGAGTGGGGCCCAGCGGGCACCCCTGCCTTATGCCTCTGGTGTAGGCAAAGCTTGCCGTTGCTATGCCATTGACGGCCACGCAGCATGTCAGGTCACTATACAGCAACTTGATAACGTGGATGAAGTCCTCTGGTAGGCCAAATTCTCGCAAGCCCTCAAACAGGTATTCGTGCCTGACTCTGTCGAATGTCTTTCCCTGGTCGAGCGACAGGAAGGCACCCGATAGTCTCTTGCTGGCCGCATACTCAAAGGGATCTCTAGTTACTGTCAGGTTTGCGAACATGGATCTTCCGGGGACAGCACAAGTCTGGCTCGGAGAGATAATGTCTGGTAGGAACCATTTCACACGATTGTTATTAACTGTGGCCAGAACCTTGTAGTCGAAATTGAGGAGGGTTATGGGGCGCCAAGACGATGGTAGGGCCGGGGGGACCCCGTCCTTCAGCAGCAGCGCAATTCAACCTACACCGAACGAGGCTGGTTTCCGCTGCTGTTTTAGCACGTCCTTCACAAGTGCTACAAGCGGTTCCCCTAAGAGGTCAAAAAAGGCCTGGTAAAATCCGGCCGTAATGCCATTCATTCCCGTGGCCGAGTTCGGGGACATGTGGGCGACTGCATATCGCACCTTCTCAAGTTCGCTTCACCACACAGGGTCTCGCAAGCGCCTTCGCCAAGTCTGCGGAGGTTCCGGCAGAGATTTGCGATCAGTTGAGAGAGTGAGTAGCCATCTTCAGGGGCGACTTCCTGAAAGAGGCACTTGAAATAGCTTCAGAAAATGGCAGCTATTTCCGCTTGATCAACCGTTGTTGAACCGTCCGGACGCATGGCCTGTGTTATTCTAGAGCTTCCGTTACTGCAAACCTCGCGCAAGTCAGCCGTCACGTCCGTTTCGCCTGACGGATGTGTTCCTGACGTCTTAGTGTCATCTCTTGTAGGAGTCGTTTGTATTCGACTTCCAGGGATGCCAAGTAGTCCCTTGTGCAGGAGGTAAGGGCTTCTGCACCTTCAACGATTCGCATTCTGCGTAACACTTCGGCCATTTGTGCCGTCAGGCGGCGCTTTCTGTTCCTTCCTTCGCTCTGCAGGAACCCCTTCCACTCTTTTTTCAAGCTCTCCCAGATATCTAGTGTTATAGAAGGGGCTTTCTGCGCCGACTATTCCAGGAAGGAGCAGATATTTTGCAGGATGGTTTTGCCCTGTAACAGAGTGGGGTCAAGTCGCAATGCTGAGTTGTCGCGACGAGGTCCAGCTGTCCTTTTGACTGTCAACACGACCGGGGCATGATCCGTGAATTTTTCTGCCCTGGGGGATAGGGTTGCTGTTTTGCATGACACCATTGAAGGTAGCAGGAAGCCTGGAACATAAATCTTGTCGATGCTGCTCGCGGTGGTCCTGGATACACGGGTTGGTACAAAAAGATTGTCATGAAGGTGTACCCAAGCATCCGTGTACCTGAGATGACGCAGGATTCTGACTAATTCCTCTGCATTGAAAGTAGACCTCCCTCTGCGTGGCCTCTGATGTCCCGTTTCGAGTCCACCACGCAGTTAAAATCGCATAACAGAACGTGGGGTTGTGGTTCTTGCAGGTTGTCGTGCAGCCTTCTGAAGAAGGCATTTGTGTCCGTTCGTGTGACTGGTGCGTAAAGAACACGAATCGGACCCTCCTGCCGTCGATGTAGACGTCGAGCATCAGGGAGTGCCCATCCTCCCCAAAGATACAGTGGGCCTTGCGACGGAATCTTCCCGAGATAAAGATGGTGCCAACACCGCATGACCTGGCACTCGTCAGGGAAAAACAGCTTCGACGCGGCATTCTTTTTTAAAGACAGCGACATCGAGTGGGGCCCTGAAGTTGGTTTCCTGAATAAAAAGGATGTTAATCATAGGTGCTTGGGCCACCACCAGAAGCTCGCGCTTCTTCATCTTATCACGGAACCCGCGGACGTTCCGAGTAGCTACTCGGAGCGCCATATCGCTTCGTTTCAAACCGGCGACTCGGGGAGAGGGGGGTGCGTCGAGGGTTAACCTGCGCTAGGTTGCGCATAAAAATGATCTTGGGCCTCTGCTTCGAGGGAAGGTGGGGAGGAGGCAGGAGTCACCTCAAGCGCGCTTTTGCAAAGGTGTGCATCCGACTTTGTGACACGTCAGGGTCTATCGCCAGCCTCTCTGCCAAGCGATTTCCCTCTTCCATGTGCGGTTCTAGCTAGTCTCTGGGACTTTGCTCGGGAAGGGGCATCGTTGTCACTACTCGATATAGGGGTCTGTCGGCGATGTATATTGTCAGAGCCCTGGGGTATTACCTGTCCCGAATCCTCTGGCCTGTTCTGCGCCCGAGGCGAGCGTGAGTGCTAGCGGTCACTGCGCCCGCGAGCGGGCTGCGTCGGGTTCGTAGGAAAGTCTTTGTCGGCCTCGTTAGCGGGGCCTGCTGGCGGTATCGTTTCTGCCGGGCTGGGGTCATCTACCGGCTGCGACGGGTGAGGTGTCCTGGTATGGTCGCTACCAACTCTAGGCGTAATGCCGGTATCACAAGGTGGGGCGTTGCCGACGCCCAAAGGTGGGAAGTGTGCCTCGTCGACGAGCAGTTCCACCAACTACTCACCAGTCTCGTGGTCTGGTACTTTTTCCTCCTCGCCTTCCGACAACGAGACCACCCATGACTTCCTCGAGGCTTCGGCGGAGCTGGTTTCAGGGTTCTCATCGCCGCCTGCTCCGTATCAGTGCCATCATGGCTCGACTCACTGCCGTTTTCCCCGGCATCCTTCAGGGGCTCGGGCTCTGATAGCGTGGCGTGCTCATCGACCCGCTCGTGTCTGCAGCGTTGTTCAGTAGTTGGGTGTTGTGCTGGTGGTAGGCGCCGGAGATCTAGGTTTAAGGACCTGGAGTCCCGTCGTCTGTTCCGCGCTGCGTGAGGTCACAGGGTGACCGTTCCGCTCGTCGTTTGCTGGTTCATCATAGACTGGTGGGAAACTGTGCGCGGCAGCCGTGTACGAGCGGCGCCGAAAGCACTCGCGCGTGCCGTGTCGCCCGCCGCATCGCTTGCACGCTTCTTCGCACCCTTCCGTGCTATTGTGACGTCGCCGCGAAGACGAGCTGAACCCCGGTCCTTTCAAGATGTTTACGCTCGTTTGTTAAACCCACGAATAAAAAAAGGAAAAAAAAAACCTTCGGTGTAACGAATGGGCGTTCCAGAGTGGAGTACCTGGATGGAATATTTCTACTGTTCTCGCCCCCCCCCCCGCGCAAACACGAGGACCGGGCGGTGCCTTGTTGTCTACAGACAGTGTGACAGTGTACAGTGGCAATAATCCGCGCGCACCCTTCAGATTTGTGGCATGGGGGGAGCAGCAGAGCACCTTTTGTTGGTTCGGGGAATGCGACCCTGCCGCAGCGCTTGTGCCGGGTCCGGCCTGACTTTCCGTCAGCCTCCGTCGCTCCAGGGCGCATTACTGCGTTCTGCGCGGGTGGCCACCCGCGGCGTTAAATGACGAGGAAGTGGCGGCTTCGAAGAGTTTCGAGGGAGACACCGAGCTGCATGGAGACGTCGAGAAACGTTCTGGACATCGGCTCATCAAGTACCAGAAACCGGGGTAATTGGTTTGGCCGAAAACATTTTGGCACAACACTGCAAACTCCGGACGTTGGCCATTACAGATGACGTACTTTGTCGGGAGCATTGAGACCATTGTTCGCCCGAAATTCACGTGTCTTCGGACAGGTCACCCATGGGTCTCTCAAAGGCTTCAGTTGGTATACATAGTTACTTGTTCGGCTTTGCTTTGGAAAGGGTTTTTCACTGGTGCGGGCCGCGGGGACGGCCGTTGAAGATGACACACTCACCGACTGACAGAAAAAGGTGTCGTGTCAACAGTGGCGATTGGTTAGAGGCCACAGAGGGACGGAAGTCGGATCCTACGAAAAGGGACTACGAGACGATGTGCGGGGATTCAGAGAAAGGGAGCGCTGAGATTGAGATGGTAGAAAGACGGAACGGAAAAGGAAGATAACGGTGCGAAGAGATAGCGATGAGAGGCGATGAGATGATGACTGGGGCAAGGACGGTACGATGAGGAGTGAAAGTTGGGGATAGGAGGTGAGTGAATGAAACGTTACGAAAGAGGGCTAAGATGGAAATCACTGAGAGGCACGACGAAGGCGAGAATGACGAAGATGATGAAGACGCTGATGAATGGGACAATGACCCCAGGAAGAAGCCCTGAGCCCCGGCTCGAACAGCCAGCTCCGAGGCCACTGTCAACATGGACCTTTCGTGAGACGCACTGTAAGCACCTTATTTAGATTAGCTTTGCGGGAAGGGAAGTGGCGTGTTGAGACATTGCGTGGTTTTATTCATTGATAACTTCATCATGTGTGTCGTCGTGTATTTTCTTTATATATGCACACCCTTGTATTGTTGCAGTTACTTTCTCTATGTGTCTGCCCTGTGTCGAACGTCGCGAGCGTCTAAATCATGTGTTATAATTTTGTGTAGTGGTTGATGTACGCGGGTATACGATGTTTGCAGTTAGTAATAAATTAAATGAATCAGTAAACAGAAACAGGTCGTAGCGTCTCTTACTTTCCGGCCCCAGCACGAATCCCTGTATGTGAGAAGTGATTGAGACGCATAGCCAAGAGGGAACCGGATAGACAAGGGGCTGAGTGGTCTTCCCTCTCTTTGGTAATCGGTGGCGTAGCGGGGGACGTCTCACTATGGGCAAAAGCGGCGCACCGCTTACAATAAGGAGTGGTGCATGCGGTGGCCATGTGCCCCACACCCTGGCAACGTGCGCACACGCGTTGCATGCCACGGTATTCCAGCATTATTTTATGGCTCTGAATCGAGGGGAAGTTAGGAGCCGGCTTGCTCATTTCTATCTTCACCGCCCGAACTCCATTCAGTTTAGTGTGCCGGGTCGGTACCGTGGCCAACGTCACGCTCTTAACTTTACCAAATTGTTGCATAACCGAGGTTATTGCTTCATCCGGTACATACGACGCCAAGCGGTAGACGTTTACATATGTGACAGGCGGCCCTACTGCTTCCACTCACACCTTCGTGCCACTAACAGTGAAGCCCTCTGCTACCATCAGTTTGGTTGCCTGGCTAGCGTTCCGTGTACAGATCAAAAATCTGGAGCCTCCCATGTGCTGGAGGACCAGCACACTATCATCAGCTGCTGTAAATTCTATAGCATCTATATGCTCATCTACGGAAACGTCTCCTTCCGGAGCGTTAAATCAGAAACAGTTTTCTCTCACCGGGGGTGCAAAAACAGACGCCATTATGGTGGGCGTAATTTTTCCGTCGTGCCGGCAGCAGGGCCGGGGGCGTGTCTGGTAGAACTGGTGACGCGCACCTCTTGCTGCGCACTCGGGGACAGGGCTCTTGGCCTTGATCAGGTGGGCGTGGCCGGTAGCTACAGCTGGGGTAGCGGTGAGGAGGATCCTTGAGAGAGGGTCACTATCAGACTCATCCTCTGCTCCTTGCTGCAGGGGGGGTGGAGGGTCACCGTCTGGATAACCGGGGACCGCCGCCTTCGGTGCCTCGCGCGGGAATGCGCTGAAGCAGGCACTACTGGGAGTGTATTCAAGAGGAAGCTCTTGATTACACTCCCGGGGGTCAGCGTCGGCGTGGCGGGACCCCGCGACGAACGAAAAAAAGGCTAGCTCGGACTTTGATCTTAGCCGTTAAGAGGAGTTAAGCGTTTAAGAGAATTTTATTTCCTGATATATCTTATACAGCCTATGTGCACACATAGAAATGGACAATGGTGAACAATGCGTATGAACAATGCAAGCTGTTATATACTGCGAAAGAACTTATAGCGTATGCAGTGACTTACAATGCAAAATTTGTGCAACAAAAACAGGACATTTATGGCATCGAGATGAGTAAACTTCAATGAACAGTAAGGCTATATGAACAAACAAGGTGAGGTTATTCACAGTGTAGCGGGATATTTTGCATTCACATGTGAGGACAATTTGCTCTCGCGCTCAAGAACAATATTGCACGAAAATACATGTTTCTAAAGAAGAAAAGAAAATACATACTGTATTGTCACAGTGGTACAAGCTCTAGCCCACCTCCTCAATAAGGGAGGAAAGGCATGGAAACTCTGTAGTTTTCTACGATAATAAATCGCGTAGACCACCGTCGTAGGAAAGCCTCCTCTCCCAGCATGACTAGTTCTGTGTTAAGATGCATAAGCATTATGTTTCTTAGCCGATGTAGTAGAGAAACTTGGCTCTCTGGGGGCGTCCCCTCAGGCAGGCAAGTCCCCTTCGTTTCCATAAGACGAAGGCTCCAATAGCCATTAAGAGTACGACAAAGTTATCCCCGTTGCTAGACTTCCACTGCCTACTTGTTTGGAACATCTTGGTAACCATGCGCCAAAAGGTACGCGCTAATTTACCTTCATGGAAGACATGGTTCAGTGTTTCGACGCGACCGCAATGCGGGCATGTGGCGGAGGGCACCACGCCCCACGCCGAAAGGCGGTCGGCCATTGGTAAAGCCCCCCGTTCCCTGAGCCAGTTTGGGTCACGGACTTCGGTTGGGAGAGTCGTGTTTGTAAGAGTCCAGCGTCTTTTCGCCCGGTATTTTCGGCGTTGTTCTTCAGATAGGCTTTTAGATGCTATTATTTCGCTCATGTCGGTGGCGGACATTTCCATAAGTTCTTGAACAGGAAAATCTTTTCGCTATTGTTGCAAAGATTTTATAACATGTGTGTAATACGCTGGTGGCTCCTCAGCAGCTGGTCCCGTATTGTTTGCTAAACCAAAAAGTCTTCTAGAGGTTCCTAGCAGATACACTACAAGTTGCTTGCCTTGATGAGATGAGTTCTCTAATAGTGCCAAGGTGTTTTTCAGAGCCAACATGCGGCAAATTACATCAAGGTTGGGTACACTGAGCCCTCCCAATTTTACTGGTAAGCGGACCAAGGCTCTAGGAACAGCTTCGGCGTGGCCATCCCAAAAAAGGAGCCGCACGCAGTAGCCACTCTCAGCAAAACCCGTCGAGGTGGTCGTGCAATTGTGGCTACATTAAGCAGTGGCGCTGTTGTGCTGGATTTAATAATATAAGCTCTTTCAGTAAAAGGTAGTTGAAACGTTCTCGCGACTTCAATGCATCTGTCCACTTTGTGTGCGATTTCTTTCCTTGTGGTGTGGGCTATCTCACCAGTCGAAAGGAAAGTTACACCTAAGACTTTAACGCCTTCGACGATGTGGACGCCATCAGGGAGCTCTTCAATGTGCATCCCAAAGCACAATGCCTTGCGTTTTTGGGATTAAGACGTGCTCCCGACAGGTAACTATACGTGTGGAATATTCGCAGAAAGGCTCTGTAGCCATCTGTGTTCCAAATAAACAACGAGATGTCATCGGCGTATGCCGCCACTTTGACTTCACCAAAGCCTGGAAGAGGGATGTGATGATGATGTGTGGTGCTTTGTGGCGCAAGGGCCAATTGATGGCCAAAGAGCGCCATTTCGATGAGTAGAGATGCGGACAATGATATGTTGCGTGGCTGTATAGGGGCCTTAAAATTCCTCGCGATAATGCGAGTAAAAACATAAGTATTAAGATATTGGCAGAGGCGTGATATGCATAGTAAAAAGGGTGACAAAGGTGTTGATAATAAAAGCATGTAAAAATATTTGGCGCTAGCACAAGTGCCTCATCAGCGCCCTTGTGTTCAAGGGCTCTGAGGCAAGTGCTTTTAATTATAGTCACTGCAGCAGCAACCTCTCTTGAGAGGTCACGCTACACAATGCCTGGGTATATTACATGAAAAAAAGCGACATCTCTTAAAAAAACTAGCAATGATTTATGGGTGAAAAGTGGTTCCCTACCGACAAACATTGCGGGGTGTAATGGTATATGTTGTCGGTAGGGTAATGGAAAGTGTTGTCTTCTTAGAGTGTCTAATTGTTTACATTGGATTAAAACGTGAAGAACTGTTAATGCCTCACCACATTTATCACACAATGGTGGATTGCCACCGGACAAAAGATGTGTGTGTGTCGTGTATGTGTGTCCTATCCTGAGTCTTGTTAGTGTTACCTCTGTTAGACGCGATTTTTATACTGGTGGCCAATGGCCAAGGTGTGGCTTGATAACGTGTAGCTTGTTTTGTGTGTGTCTATCCCACTTGCTCTGCCAGTAGTCCCTGAGCTTTCGTTTGAGAGACAGCTTGAGATCAAGGGGCGGGATCGATATGGGTGTAGTGGCACTGATTTCGTGGACGGATGCAGCAAGCTGATCCGCCATCACGTTGCCTTGAATCTCCCGGTGCCCTGGCACCCAACACACTACAACACGTTGGTTGAGTGTGTAGAGTGTGCATAAAATAGAGTACAGTGAGACGAGGACAGGGTTTTTTTGTTTTTTAAGACTGTGCAGAGCCGTTACCACACTGAGGGAGTCTGTATAAATTACTGCTTTTTGTATTTTTAAATGTTTGATGTGCTCAGCTGCCACAAGTATCGCGTAGGCTTCCGCTGTGAAAATACTTGTGCCTGGATGTAGAGGTCCAGCATCCGAAAAGGAAGGGCCAACAACAGCGTAGGACACAGAGGAGTTGGACTTAGAGGCATCTGTAAAGAACTCAGGACGTGTGTATTTGTGTTGAAGTTCCAGGAAGTATGTTTGAATATGGGCAATAGGCGCATGTTTAGTAACTTCTAGGAAAGACACATCGCAATCTATAGTCTGCCACTGCCACGGTGGTGGGTATGCTACAGGAGCCATTAAACTGTGTTCAAGTGACACTCCAGTGTCCTCAGCTAGACCCTTCAGGCGAACTGAGAAGGGCTGCCTCATCGAAGGCCTGTTTTGAAACAGAATGGAGCTCGACAAATCAATAATGGTAGAGTATGAGGGGTGCTTCTTGTCTGCTTTCACCTTAAGAAAATGAACAAAGGACATGTAATTTCTCTGCAGATGAAGCGACCACTCATTTGTCTCAACGTAAAGGCTTTCTACGGGGCTGGCGCGAAAAGCACCCGTAGAAAGGCGGATGCCCAAATGGTGCACGGGGTCCAGCATCTTCAACGCACTTTGAGTCGCAGAGTGATAAACAATGGCCCCATAGTCTAAGCGGGTGCAAATGAGGCTTCTATACAGGTTCATGAGACATTGCCTGTCACTACCCCACGTAGTATGTGACAACACTTTTATAATATTCATGGCTTTTAAACATTTTGTTTTTAAATACTTGATGTGCGGTACGAAGGTCAACTTGTTGTCCAAGATTAAGCCTAAGAATTTATGCTCCGCATTGACAGACAGACGTTGACCGTTCAGTTCAATGTCAGGTTCTGAGTGCACGCCTCTCTTTCGGGAGAACAAGACACAGGTGCTTTTTTCTGGGTTCAGCCGGAATCCGTTTTCCTGTGCCCATTTGGACACCTTGTTTAAACCTAACTGAACCTGTCGCTCACACATTGCTAGGTTGCATGACTTAAAGCCAATCTGGACGTCATCTACATATGTGGAATAAAACATGTTGCGGGGGATGGACAGGTGCAAGGAATTCATTTTGATAATAAAAAGTGTACAACTAAGTACACCACCTTGCGGTACTCCCGTTTCTTGCACAAATGTTTGGGAGAGAATACTGCCCATACGGACACGGAATTTCCGATTGGACAAGTAACTCTCGATTATGGAAAGCATTCTACCGCGCACACCCAGGTGAGACAAGTCTCTTAACATGCCTAAACGCCATGTTGTGTCGTAGGCCTTCTCGATATCGAGAAACACATAGAGGAAGTATTGTTTGTGGGTGAAAGCGTCTCGGATCTGTGCCTCGATACGCACCAGATGGTCGGTGGTGGATCTACCCTCTCGAAACCCACATTGGTATGGGTCGAGCAATTTGTTTGTTTCTAAGTAGTGGAGTAAGCGGCAATTAATTATTTTTTCAAATAGCTTGCAGAGGCAGCTTGTTAACGCTATAGGTCTGTAACTTGATACAATAGAGGGATCTTTTCCCTGCTTCAAAATTGGAATTATAACAGCCTCCTTCCAGGAGGAGGGGATCACACCCGAAAACCATATGTGATTATAAAAATAGAGGAGGGTTTCTTTAGTTTCGGAGGGTAGTTCCTTCAGCATCGCGCACATTACGTTGTCAGAACCTGGGGTAGATGTATTACAGCAGCTGAGTGCTGTTCGCAGTTCTGCTAAGCAGAATGGTGCATTATATGCCTCATTTCTTGCGGATTTTCTTTCCAACTTTTGTTTTTCTATTCGTGCCTTGTAATTCTGGAAGGATTCGGAGTAGTGTGAGGAGCTCGATATGTGTTCGAAATGTGTGCCAAGAAAGTTGGCTTGATCCTCCAAGCTTTCCCCGAGGCTATTAACTAGTGGAAGAGAATACGTTTGTTGGCCCTTAATTTTCTTTATCTTATTCCACACTTTTCTCTCGTCTGTGTACGAGTTGATACTCGATATAAACTTTGTCCAGCTCTCTCGTCTAGCTTGCCGGCGCGTTCTTCTTGCCTGCGATTTGACCCGCTTGAAATTTTCCAGGTTTTCGGCTGTAGGGGAATCGCGAAGCAACGCCCATGCTTTGTTCTGAGTGGTCCGTGCTTTTCTGCATGCGTCGTTCCACCATGGGACTCGACGTTCACAACACGTGCCACTCGTTTTGGCAATACATTCAGATGCGGCATCAAGTATAAAAGCTGTAAAATACGTGACAGCGTCATCTATGGTCAGGGCAGACAGCTCAGTCCATGTCATGTGTGTAAGAGTTCTATACCCTTCCCAATCAGCTGAGTCATTCTTCCATCGAGGAACCTGCGGGGGTAGTTGATCTTTGTTCGGCGCACTCAGGATGATTGGGAAGTGATCACTCCCATAAGGGTTTTTAAAAACGTTCCACTTAAAAACAGTTAAAAGGGACGGTGATGAAATGCTAAGATCTATGGAGGAGTATGTGTTGTTTGCAAGGCTAAAATACGTAGGCTCCTTCATATTTAAAAGACATAAACTAGAAGAGAAAAGGAGCTGCTCATTGAGACGTCCTCGCGCATCACAGTGAGCATCGCCCCACAGGACATTGTGTGCATTAAAATCACCTAGGACTAGAAATGGCTCAGGGAGTTCATCTAATAATGATTCCAGATCACGTTTGTGTAGCTGTTGATGCGGTGGTATGTACACAGAACATATGGTAATGAGTTTGTTAATAAGTACAGCTTGAATGGCCACTGCCTCCAGGGCCGTTTGGAGCTTCAAATGCTGGCATGCTATACTACGATCGACTATAATGGCTACACCGCCAGATGGTATGACAGGATCCTCCCAGTCTTTTCGGAAAATAATATATTGTCGTAGGAAGTCCTTGTGCTTAGGAGTTAAGTGCGTTTCTTGCACACATAGCACTTTCGCGTTAAACTTACACCGAAGTTCTTGGACGTCATCTAAATTTCTAAGTATTCCCCTTACGTTCCACTGTAAGATTTTGTCCATAGTGGAAAAAAAGGGAAAAATTGCTGTATGCAAAGAAGACGGGGATTAACTCATTTTACAGGGCCTTTGCCAGGCTCTGTAATCGGCGTTCTGTCTTTTTTGGGGCGGTCGAGCGAAGCTCGCCGCTCCTTCGGCGCTTCCTGCGCCGTTTGGCTTGAACTGGTGTCCATAGCCTCTTGCGAGGCACTGGACACCCGCTCTAAAGAGCGATCTGTGCGTCGCTTAGACTTCGCCTCGATCGACGAAGTCTTTGTCCCCACCGAGCTGGGGGTTGATGGAGCCCCCTTGGCCTCGTGATTGCCCTGGCTGCTGCCAGAGCTTGTAGAGGTCACTGGTGTGGACAGGCTGAATGTGGGCAGGGCAGCGCTGGCTGCTCCCGCCGCAGGGGCTTATGGCATTGGCCTCGGCACGCTAGGCACGGTCCGGGCGACTGCCAAGGGCCTTTGTGGTGCCGCCCTCGTTGCACCACTTCGGCAAAAGATGTTTTTAGTGCTAATGATAACGAGACTCGTTGTCTTGCTTCCCTTAATGTGATATTTTCCTTAACATTTATAGTTATTATTTCTTTTTCTCTTTTCCAGGCTGGGCACGCTCTGGAGTATGCGGGGTGGCTACCTTCGCAGTTTGCACAGAGGATCTCGTCATGACTACATTCATCAGCACTGTGGCCGGTTGTGCCACACTTAGCAGACATCAGCTGTCCTCGGCAGCTCTGGGATGCAAGACCAAATCGCTGGCATTTGAAACAACGCCTCGGGTTTGGAATGAAGGGTCGGACATGGAGTTTTACATAGCCAGTTTCGAGAGTCTCGGGTAAAGTGGTTGAGTTGAAGGTGAGTATCAAGTGCTTTGTTGCTATTTTATTGTTGTTACGTCTGATTTTGATGCGCTGGACTTGTATTACACTTTGATCCTTCCATCCATCAAAGAGCTCTTCTTCACTCAGTGTCATCAAATCTTCGTCCGATACCACGCTCTTCACTGTATTCATGGTACGGTGTGCGCTCACAGAGACAGGGATGTTACCAAAGGTCACGAGGTGCGAGAGTTTATTGTACTGTTTCTTGTCTTTTAATTCGAGAAGCAGATCTCCACTTGCCCTCTTTGTGGCCTTATAACCGGTTCCAATGGTCTCTCTCAAGCACTTGGCCACAAGGAAGGGCGAGATTGCTCTAGCTTTTGTAGATGATTGTTCGCAGCGGAGGACATGGTATTTTGGGAAAGTTTCTCTGTTTTTGGGCCAAAGTAGGAAAGTTGCATCGGTGCGTACTCTTTTCGAAGCACGATCAGTTAAAGAGGGAGTCGGGGATCCCATGAGAAAATGTATATTTTTCGGTAACGGCGCCTACCACCCACCACGGAGTCCAACGAGGGGACGTGGCAGAGCATGTGGGCATGTCTGCGCAACGCCAGCAGTACGCAGTTACTATAACCCAATATGGTTTACCCTAGTTTGGATAGCCACACAAGGTTAACCCTTGCCGCCAGGAAAAATTGGAAGTAAAATGAAGTGAGGAGAAGACAGGAAAGATGTAAAGTGAGAACAAAAGACGAAGATATAGGGAGAGAGAGATAGTAAAAGGCGACTGCCGATTTCCCCTGGGTGGGTCAGCCCAGAGGTGCCATCTACGTGAAGCCGGGGCCAAAGGGGTGTGTTGCCTCTGCCGGGGGGCCTTAAAGGTCCAATCGCCCAGCATCGGTTCAACCCCCAGGATCCCCTTTTCCCCGAACACGGCAAAGCCACGCACGGCTAGGCGTCGGAGGGAGTCAAAACTCCCCCGTTAGCTCGGGTCCGTGGTGTCGCTACACACCAAACGCCTACTTGCGCGGGCGCCCCTGCGGGTCCTGCAAGAGGGAAACCACGCATCGAAGTACATTTCTGGATTTGTCTCAATAATGAATCTATGCATAATACAAAGAGAATTGCGGAGAGGGGACAGCCTTGTCAAATACCCCTACTTACTGCAATAGGTTCAGATGTATAGCCGTTCACTACTAATGACGTTTCTAAGTCTGTGTACAGTAAGCGTAGGGTGTCGGTTAAATGGGCTGGGAAGCCATAACGCTCAAGCACAGCAAAGAGATAGTTCCAATCTACGCGATCAAAAGCTTTTTCCTGATCCAAGGAAACAAAAACGCCAGATATTTGTGTTCTTGTGGCGTACGCGAATAAATCGCAAGTCAGCGCAAGCGAGGAATAGATCGTACGAGCTGGGACACAGCATGTTTGTATGTCGCTTACTATATCTGATAGAATGGTTGTTATGCGGTTTGCAAGGATGGCCGTCAATATCTTATAATCCAAGTTAAGTAGGGAAATGGGTCTCCACGCCTTTGGATCGGACGGCTCACCCTCGCTTTTAAGCAAGTGTATAACTCTGCTCTCACGAAACGTATTCGGTCTGATTCCGTCAGCAAGAAGCCCATTTAGCATTGTCCAAAGGTGGCCTTTTATTGTTTCAAGGAAGGTTTTGTAGAAACTCAAAGGTATACCGTCAGGGCCGGCGGCGGCAGTTGTGTTCATGCGCTGAAGCACGATGCGTATTCAACCAGCGTCACTGGGCTGCACAGACCATCGCGGAGCTCCTCTGGTACGCGGGAAATTCCCGCGCAAAACTCGTTAACAATGGTGGTGTAGTTGACGTCGCTCGCGTTCTCCGCCCTGAAAAGATTTGAAAAATGTGTTTCAAAGACCCTCATTATGTCTTCTGCTCGTGTAGACTGTTCGCCGTTCGGAAACTGAACGAAAGGAACATGCATGTGTTCACCCAAGAAGCCGTTGCGAACACTTCGAAGAACCGCTGGATCTGAAACCAGTCATCCGTTGATAAAAGACTGTGCAGCCGTGCGCGAACTAAGACGTAGCAAAAGTTCGTACCGCGCCTTTAACTGATCGAGATAGTCGTGCATTGCGAACGTCAGCGTCTTGCCTCTGCGTACAATGCGCGTTTTTCGTAGCATGTCGTTTAGCTCTGTCGTCAGGCGCGCTTTCCTTTCGCGCCCCGCTTTAGTAAGCTCGGTGCGCCATCTGTGTTTCAATTCGTCCCAGCTGCGGGGTTCAGGCGGCCTATCGCACGCTTGCTCTAGTGCATTGCGCAGTAATGCTACGCTTTCCGGGTTGTGCACGAGTGTGGTGTCCATTTTCCAATGGTTTCTAAATGTCCTACAGACTCTGTAATGCATGGAACGTCCGATGGGAAGTGTAGGACCTCGCAACTAAGGACATGATTGGCTAGCACTTCTGGAAAATAGTAGCGGTCTAGCCGGGTCTTGTTGGGACCCCATTACCAGGTAGCAACGAAATCATTCCCGTGAGTGTTGACCCACGCATCCCTGAGCTTGAAATTGCGGATGAGTTGTCGCAATGCGCGAACTCCGCTATATTGTCTGCTTTGTCTACGTCCGCACGCATCTCTGTCGGTGTCCTCAACACAGTTGAAATCTCCAACTAAGAAAGTGAGGTAACTGTCAAACATAATTGAGTCGAGTGAATGAAAAAGTTGGCTGTGCCCTCACATTGAGCTGGGGCATATATTACGAGCGCCCTTACTCGTCTGCCGTGAAGGTCAAAGTCTACTGCTAGTGTGCGGCCGTCAGAACCATAAACACAGTGTGCTCTTTGACGTAACGCTGGTGTCAAAAAAAAAACAACTCCGACCTCGCACATCTTTGAATCAGTCAGCGAAAAAAAGGCCTCGTCTCCAAAATGCGAACAAAAGGATTGCACATCAAAAGGGGTTCTAAAATTACATTCCTGTAAGAAAAAAATATCGACATGACGTGACCTTGAGAAGTGCATGACTTCTATCTGCATATCTCGGCGTCAGAAACCTCTGACGTTTAAGGAGAGAAAATGCACCGTAGCCATTTTGAAAATAGGAAGAGTGCGCGCAAACTTCAGATAAACCCCTTGCAGGGGGTGGCGCGAGCACTCAACGAGTTAACATAAATAAAGAGAGAAATGCTCCAACGTCGTCAGAGCATTAGCGAGTTTTTGGGGCTTACTACCGTCCGTAGAGCCCCCAGAGTCCGTGGTTGGTGGGTGGACTCATTTGGTGGCTGAGCGGTCTATTTCTATGGCGCTGGCACCGACACTCACACCAGCGGCCGCACCTGTACTCTCGTAGATGGGGTTTGACAGGCTCAGTTTGCGGGTCTGAGCCGAGTACTTTCTGGTGCGGGCGCTCGTCGTTGTCAGTGGCATAAACACTGTTGGTGTCTTTTCTGGGCCGATCATCGGAGCGTCTGCACGTCCCGTCGTTCGGGTGCCGCGTCCCATCGAAGCTCTCGGCGCCTCGGAGCTACTGGTCTTGCTGACTGTGTCAGAGCTGTAGCTCTGGTTGTTTCTGCTAAGTACGGGCACTCGGGCTTCGGCTTTGGATGAGCTGCGTTCTTCATAGGCGTCCGGCGAGGAGTCGCTGGTCTCGAACGGGGTGTGAAGGGTTGGCGAGGCTTTCTCAGACAGGGAAGGCAGGTCTCCTGCGTTTTGTGGTTCAGTATGGACGTTAGTGTCGCTTCTGTCAGTGTCACTCGCAGGCTCGAGCGCCCGATAATCATCTTGCAATGCGGACGTGAGGTCGGTGCACGCTTGTTCTTCAGTTGCCGCTGCTGCAGCCGCTGCGAAGGACTTCGGACGTACGCAGTCAGCTGTTGCATGGCTGCCCGACCACTTGCGGCACGGTTCTGCGCATCCCTCTGTGGCATGTCCAAACACGTTGCAGCGCGTGAAACGGGGCGTGGCACATTCTTTGGCAATGTGGCCAGCATTCCTGCACTTAGAGCACAATTCCTTCACACCCCGGTAGTCACACATGACATTGTAGCCTTGGAATGTCAGAAAGTTCGGTATTTGGCTTTTCATTTCAACTCGCGCTACATGGACACCTGTGCCAACCCCAGGGCAGCCCTTGAAGACTGGCTCGTGGATATGTTGCATGTTGCCGTAGGCGGAGAGAGCAGTCGCTAGGGCTGCGTCGCTTACCCACAGCGGTACCCGGAAGACTGTGACGTGGACTACTTCAGTACCTACGCTGACTAGTGGAACTGATTCGCCTTTCGAGAGAATGGCACCCCGGCTCTTCACCTTGGTGGCTGCATGGACGTTTGCGGCTGCGGTGCCAAACTTTGCACCTCCCATGTGCTGGAAGGACTTGATACCGGCTGGGCCGGTTACTGCATCGAGGGCATCTATGATGTCGTCGATGGTGCTCCCCTTTGGAGCGCTGAAGTTAAAGCATTGAGCTATCGGTGGTGGCGCTGCGAAGCCATTACACTTTCGTCCTGGCCCTGGCTCCCACGGCTTGCGCTGTGGTGCCCGGGCGTTGGCTCACGATGAAGGCCTGAACCGAGCCGGGGGTTGTCCAGGGGTTCGCTTGATGCTTGATAAGATGGGGTCGACGACTGGCAGCGTGCCTGGTCGCGGGAATCCCGGCGCCAGGTAAGCGGCGAACGCAGCGTCAGCCGTCGATCAACTACTGACAAGCGGCGAAGTGCGTCGGCATTTATACACTTGCCATCAAACTTTTAGCGTTATAACTGGTGGTGGCGTAGGTTCCAGAGTAATCTGTACAGTTTGCAGAGTGGGCGTGATCTTATTGAAATCATCTTCTAAAGTCCGGATGCGCCCCGCCTTGGTGGTCTAGTGGCTAAGGTATCACTCGGCTGCTGACCCGCAGGTCGCGGGATCAAATCCCGGCTGTGGCGGCTGCATTTCCGATGGAGGCGGAAATGTTGTAGGCCCGTGTACTCAGATTTGGGTGCACGTAAAGAATCCCTGGTAGTCAAAATTTCCGGAGCCTTCCTCTACGGCGTCTCTCATAATCAAATAGTGGTTTTGGGACGTTAAACCCTACAAATCAATCAATCAATCAATAAAGTCCGGATGCTTCTCGAAAACTGCACGCGCGTTTTGCGCTGAGAATTGTGTTGTGTTTTGGGGCGATAACAAATTTCGAGGAATGGAACGTGGCAATACCATGTATGATAATAGTATTTCAGCACTGGGCACTTTTGCGATAAGAGAGGGTGGAGGAGGAAATTATGAACAATGAATTATGTAACTTTTGAAGGAGCATGGCACAGTGCTTTTGGGTCAAAATGGGAGTGAAAAAAGAGAGCGCTAAAGCCGCCTTCTCAAGAAATAATACCCGCCACCACGCATAACTTCAGGCTGGGAAGCCTCTTAAAAACGTGCTTGGTGACCCTGCGAATGGAACCCAGTACCTCCTAGATTGTACCTGAGCACCGTCACCACTCGTCCACTGCTGGATTGCTTCCATTCACCCTATTGCTGATATATCGTCATTGCATTGAATGACACCAAATGTAAAAACTACTGGTGAAAGTTGGTCAAAAATAGAAAAAATAATTAGAATTGCTAAGGTTACTAGTAGATAGAAAGCGTCATGTGTGGCTGCATAACCCTGTACCATTTATCTTGTTACTATCATGATGTTGGGATAGCCAGCTCTAACGAAGGCTACCTTCCCATAGTTTCCCAATAAAAATAAATAATGAAAATATATCGGCCTATGACAACGCTAATCAACTATTATGAACTTACTGTCACTATTGTCGCTTTCACTAGATGAATACTCAGTTTGTTTCTAATATATTTATTTAAAGAAAGTTTGGCTCATTAACCCACAACTCTCTTTATTAGCATTGATTCTCACATCTAGAGACAGTCACATTTCATCTCGCTTTTTGTGTCGCTGTCGCTCCCATAAAACGCATACTCCACTTTTTATGGTTTCCAAGCATCGGACGCTGCTTTGCGGAAACTTTCCCTGACGTCTGCTGCGCCAGAAAATTGCCTTTATTATCTACCGATTTCAAGCTATCGCGGAGACATAACGAGAGTCTCTGTTTTTTTATCCTTTTCGTACGTTTGATAATGTCTCTAGACTTCAAGACTTGTATGCACGTTCCTTGCTTTGTTTGTTCGCTAAAACAACGCTGGACGAAATATTTGCGCCGTGTTTTGTGAAAAAGCATTAGCACTAAACCACCTCCTGACAAATCTACCTTGTTTTACGTAGACACATATCTAAGCGTATGCACGTTCTCACATTCCGGCTTTATAAAAATGCTGGGGTGCGTGGAACCTGCAAAATTCCGCTCACAATTTCATTTGATTACTGCTGTTTTATATTTCTGCACAATTTGTCCACAGGCCAACAAGTCGCTCCTGTGTGTTGTAATAAGAATATTGTAAGAAAGGCAATCTTTTACGTCTAGGTACAAAATACGCTTACGCTCACCACTATACCGTGCTCGATTACACCGGATTAGTGCAGTAGCAGCGCCGCTTCATTAAATGTAAGGTAACTGGTCGCGTTAAACAGGAGACACTTGAGGCACATTTTCAAACATTGCATGAATCAATTTATGCGTGGTTTCATTGATGTGGTGCATCTGGAGTGTTGTTTACTCGTACTTTGCGAAAGAGTGCATAGATTATTGCTTATGGCCATCGAGAAATTTCTTTTTTTAGCTACAGTCATTGATGAAAGTTGAGTGCTTGGCTTTGCAAAGCACACCAGGACGTCTATCGAAACGTATGCGGCATACCGTAAGCGCTGTAGCAGACGCCAGCGGAAATGAAACTGAGATGCAACAAATCATTGGCTATCATCGTATACTCTCGATGCTTGCCGCTTGGCGTGCTACCTTGATATTATCCGCACACACTTTTTTCCTTGTTGTTTCATCGGCTATCGTGTGTCCTCCTCACCCTCTTAAGAGCCGGATAGTTTGAATTTGTATCACGCTATAGTAATCACTCGAGAAAAGAAAATTCTTGCTAAGAAATTGCGTAGCGAAGACAAAGCTTTGTTAATTCGGCCCCAGGTTGTGAAATGTCAGTGACGGCTTGAAGTTTCGATGGATCAAGGAAAACCCAGTTTTTTGTCACAACATGGCCTAGGATGTCTAGCTGCCAAGTAGCAAAGCGACATTTCTGCAAGTTGAGCTGGAGACCGGCGTTGGCGATGCATGTGAGGACGCGTTCGAGTCGAAGTAGGTGAGAAGAAAAGTCCGACTAAGAGATGACAATATCGTCTAGGTAAAAACAGAAATTTGCCACTTGAGCCCCCGCACAATGTTATCCCTCATCCTTTCAAATGTGGCAGGTGAATTGCATAGGTCGAAGGGCACGTCGGTAAACTCATACAGACCATCTGGGGTGACGAAGGCAGTCTTAGGGTGGTCTGCTTCAGCCACAGGGACCTGCCAGTAGCCGGATCGTAAATTGAGGGACGAGAAAAATTCTGCACATTGGAGGCAGCCTAGCGCGTCTTCAATACGAGGAAGTGGGTAAACATTCTTATAGATTATATAGTTCAGACGACTGTAGTCCCTACGAAAGCAAATGGTGCCATCTGTCTTTTTTACCAACAATACAGGAGAGGCCTTGCACTGCACGAAGGTATTATAATACCCTTTTCGAGCAGGTTTCTTACGTGCTCGTCGATGACTTGGCGTTCCTCTGCGGACACATGATATGGTCTCTGACGCAAGGGCACGTGGTCTCCGGGGTCGATGTGGTGGACAACAGTGTAAGTGCGGCCTAAGTGAGCTTGTTGAAAGTCGAATGACGTACAAAAGTGGTCGAGCTGCGCGACCATCAGAGTATGCTGATGGGGTGTGAGGTTGGGGAAAATTCATCGAGAAAACGGTGGGTCAAATGATGGCTACACAGGAAGAACATCAACGTTTACAGCGTCAACCTGTAGACGAGTTGTGGAGGTGCTGATACCCCTTGTAAAGTTGTTTGCACCGCGTGGCAAAAGTGTCTCGCGCAGAAGCTGTATTTCGGAGTCACGGCTATTGAGCGATAGATGGCGTAGTGTGCGCGAACGGTTATCGGTTCGGACTGTCACAGTGGATGGACGTGTTTTTCGAGTGCTCCCGATCGACAGCGCAGATAAGTTGTTTTGCATGTTTTGAGCTTAACTTCATACTTACAGGGCAGCAAGTAAAATCCCTGTAGCATTCATTTTATTGTACGGCTTTTTCGGGGGTGAGTCACCAGGTATTTGTTTGTGCGTGCGTGTGTGTGTGTTTGGTTTTTTGTTGTTGTTTTTTTGTCACGCAGTGGGGGAGGTGCACGTACATTGAACACGCAAATTTTTGTAGTAGAGCTTAGACTTTCTTTTCGTAGGGCAGGGCTCGAGTTTTGTAATTATCGAGTGAGACAAGTCATAGGGAAAATTGGTGTCGGAATACATGGTTAAAAAGACTGTAAAGTGTTCAGGATGTGGGGTTGGTTCGAACCCACATCCTGAGACGGCGTTGGCGACAGAGCAAGAGAAAACGAGGGCTATGGGAGAAAGACTGAAGTCCGCCGAGAAAGCACTAGTCAATGTGAATAGAGGAGCGGCCTACGGAGAGAACAGTGGGGAACCGGCAACCAGAACGGCCGAGAAGAAAGATCAAGCAAGTTTAGAAAAAACAGGTTCAGCCGGTTGAATTGTCCCAAGCCCTAGCTTCAGCGAAGTAGTGGTGGGGCTGGGAGGGAACGAAGCAGCCGGCGTCACAGGGGCAAATAACCCCCAGGTGCAGGACGCTCCAGCTGAAAAGTCACAGTAAGTGATAATCGCCGAGAACTTTAATTTAAATCGATGCACAGAAGCCATCACAGCGAGAGTAAAAGGTGACAAAAGGGTTGCAGTAGGGGCGTTCCCAGGACGCAAGCTGGAAGCAGTCATAAGGCAAGCGAGCACAAAACTCAAAACTACAGCCTATAGACGAAACCTCGTGATAATTTCAGGCGGTTTAAACGATGTCATAAATGAGGATACAGCAGGACTAGCAACCACACAGGCAAAAGGCGTCGACGACATGCGCGCCACTTCTCCTCAGGTACAGGTAGCGATATCCACGTTACCAGAGGTACCGGTGCGTGATAGCAACCTGCAAGGAGCGGTTGTAAACGCAAACCAACAGATATGGCGGATGAGTCGAGAGAAAGGCTTTGAGGTGGTGGAAATAAACAGAGAGGTGCATAGGTGGGGTGGATTTCAACAAGACAGAATTCACTTTGATGGGCGGCTAGGTCATGAGGTCGGTTGGCGACTTGCAGGACGCGCAGTAGCATTTTTGAGGGGCAAGCGAGTCCTTCGGGGTGCAGAATAGCTAGTAACCAGGAAAACAACCAGGGAGACTCTTTGACAGGTGGTATGGACCAATACGATTTCAAAGTGGCACCTGTATCTAAGATAGGTAGAGTCCGGGGCAGAAATAGACATAGCCACGAGCGCCGAGACACTTCAGACATAGGGTATATTAACATGCAGGGTGGTAGGAACAGGCTGAAGTGAGAAGAGATAGAAGAACAGATAAGGGAGGAGAGGCCGATGGTGTACGATTTTGTAAAAACACATCTCAGGAACATGAAACAACCTCTTAAAAATCCGGACTAAGCGTGGGAATATTGTAATAAAACAGAAGGCAGCAGAAAGGGGGGTGGTATTAGGGCATTCATTCATAAAAGTACAGACTGGCAAAGGGTCAAGCAAGAGTGCAAGAAACATTTGTGGCTAAAGGGGGAAGCGGCAGGGCAAATGACAATCTTTGGTTTCGTGTACTTGTGGACGGAAGCAAATTCCAGAGAGGAAAACCAGGCATTGGTAGAGTGTATATCAAATGACATTCAGGAGTTAGGAGGAGAGTGCGAGATAATTATACTAGGAGACATTAATGTGCACATAGAAGATATAGATGGGTATACCGACCCGACAGGCAAAATGATCATGGATATGTGTGAAAGGCCTGATTTGATCATTTGAAACAGTACCGAGAAGTGTGAAGGGCAAATAACATGGGAGGTAGGAAGGCTGCAGTCGACAATAGATTACGCACTAATGTCACATAGGATGTATCATAAGCTCAGGGGAATGCACATAGATGAAGGTGGCTCGAGAAGTCTGGGTAGTGATCACAAACGTATCAAGCTAAGTTTTGGAAGAGCAGAGAAAGTGGGAAGGAGGCAAGATGAGCAACTACAGGAAAATTTTTAATCAGAAAGGCAAATTCAAATCGCCACTAAACAATTGGAGAAAGTAATCGCTGAGGATAATAAAACAGTGTGGACATACACGAATCTAATTATACTGTTCGATCTAGAGCTTGTGAAGGCACGTGACAAGTCACCCCGGAAAAGAAGACACAAACCCAAATGTTGGTGGGATGCGGAAGATAAGAGAGTCATAGCAAAACAACAGGAAAGGAAGCCTCTAGGGAACACAGACATGCTAAGCAGCGGTGTGAACCGACAGATGATATTGAAAGAAAATGGGAAATCTTTCTAAGCTGTAGAAGGGATGCATCCCTTCTGATAAATGAAAAGATTACAAGAAAGGGAGCTCAGTGGCTGGTAGAAGTACATAAAAAAGATAAAAAGGCAGCTGCGAAATTTCGGAACCTTCTTCACTCCCTAAGAAACGAGACGAGCCTAGAGCAGAGGTTTATAACTACAGCTCAAGGTGCCAGGCTAGAAGACGACGAAGCTATTGAATGTATAAGAAGAAGGGTGACAGCAAATTTCAACAAAGAAGTGCTTTATGCACCACAATAGACAAGGATAAATGAAGTGGCGCAATGGCTCCATTTTCACAAGACTGGGAAAGGGCTGAGAAAAGGGTTCCTAGTAGTACATCAACAGGCCCAGGTGGCATTCCAATTATGCTGATAAAGACATTAGGCCCGAAGTGTTTACACCGCGTACAAGTTCACTACCATTAACTCATCACTAAGTACTCGCGCTGAAGTAGGCTTTGAGAGAGGCAGTGAGCAAAATAATAATCGATTGAGAAGTTCCCGATGGATGGAAACTTAGCAGGATGAGCATGATCTATAATGCAAAGGGGGACAAAGCTGACATAAACAACTACCGTTCTATAACAGTGACATCAGTGGTCTACAGACTGGCGATGCAGATTATAAAGTAAAGACTGCAGGCATAGATAGAGGATGAGGGGGTGGCTGGGGAAACTGTAGAATGGGTTTTGGAAACACAGCAGGTTGGAAGACAATCTGTACTCACTGACGGAGAGCATCGAAATAGCAGAAAAAGAACACAGGCCCCTGTGGCTAGCATATTTGGATATCAAGGAAGCGTACGTTAGCGTGGTTCAAGAGGAATTGCGGGAATACTGGAAACACTAGGCGTGGAAGATGTAGTCACTAATCTTTTAAAGGATATGTATAAAAGTAACAAGGTAATTATAAAGCGGGAAAAACAGCTGTCAAAGCCTGCAGAGGTAAAACGGGGGCTTAGGCAGGGTTGTCCCCTGTCACTCTTATCATTCATGATTTACCTACAACTATTAAAGGCCAAATTAGAGGAAGTGGACTGGGCTTCAACCTCTCTTTCGTCAAACAAGGAAAACTCATTGAACAGGCACTACAAGTATTGATGTACACAGATGATATAGTGCTAATGACTGACAACAAGGAAGATTTGCAGTGATTGGTGGATATCTGCGGTAATGAGGGAGAAAGGTTAGATTACAGATTCAGTAAGAAAAAATCAGCAGTCATGATTTTTAATGACAATGAAGGTAGTGAGCTTAGAATACAGGAGGTCGCGCTAGAGATAACAGATACACACAAATATCTGGGCATATGGATAAGCAATGGGCCGAGTACCTAAGGAAACACGAAATATACGTGTCGACTAAAGGTAACAGGAATGCAGCGGTAGTGAAAAACAGGGCATTGTGAAATTACAATAGGTATGATGTTGTGAGAGGAATATGAAAACAGGTAATGGTTCCTGGTCTGACGTTCGGCAATTTGGTCTTGTGCATGAGATCAGAAGTTCAAGCAAGATTAGAAATTAAGCAACGTGGAATAGGTAGGCATGCCTTAGGAGCTCATGGGAATACACCAAATCAGGGAGTAAAAGGTGATGTGAGATGGACATCATTTGAGCGCAGCGTTGCTAGCAGCAAGATAAAATTCGAGAAGCGATTAAGAGAAATGGGGAAGGAGCGGTGGGCTACGAAGATCTTCAGCTACTTGTATGTGAAGAATGTCGATAAAATTAGAGGAAGCGAACGAGAAAATTGACGAGTAAGTACTTGAAAAACAGCAGGGGCCGAACCAAAAGGATTATCGGTTAAGGAGAAGGTGAGGGAAGCTGACACCAATATGTGGAGAATTGGCATGATTAAGAAGTCCGCACTAGATTTGTGGGGTTTAACGTCCCAAAACCACCATATGATTATGAGAGATGCCGTAGTGGAGGGCTCCGGAAATTTCGACCACCTGGGGTTCTTTAACGTGCACCCAAATCTGAGTACACGGGCAAGTCCGCACTAAAGATCTATCAAACTTTTAAGCAGCAAATTGCCAAGGAAAGGATCATTGGTAATACTAGGGGTAGTTCTCTACTGTTCGTAGCCCCTCAAGTACTGCACGAAGATGCTAAAGGTTCTGCTCGAAAGTCGATGAAAAAATGACGACGTCATCTAATCAGACAAGACGCGATTGTCACTTGCGACTGGACAGAACTGTGTCCATCCTTGTTTGAAAAGTCGCGGGAGCGGAGCACAGTCCAAAAGGAGGACCTTGAATTAGAAGAGCCCGTCAGGAGTTACGAAGGCGCTCGTTTCCCGGTAACGCTCATCGAACTCAATTTGCCAGTAACCACTGCGTATATCCATGGATGAAAAATATCGGGTGTTTCTAAAGCGGTTGAGTGAGTCGTCAATGCGAGGAAGCGGATAAACGTTTTTCTTTGTCATGGTGCTTAGTTTGCGATAATCAACTTAGAAACGCAATGTGCCGTCTTTCTTTTTCACCAACACAACCGGTGATGCACATGGGCTTGTAGATGGCTGAATGATGTCGTCAGCAAGCATTTGTTGTACTTGGTCGTGGGTGGCATCTTGTTTTCGGCGAGAAATTCGATAAGCATGTTGTCAAATAGGCCTTTCGTGGGCTCCGTTATGGTTCTGTGCTTTGCGACTGATGTCTGTTTGATTTTGGACGTCGTGGCAAAGCAATCACTGAAGGAAAACAGGAGGGAGCGAAGACTCTCTTGCTGTGAAATCGACAGTGCGCAGTTCATATCCAGCTTAACTGGAAACTGTTTGTCGTCGCGAGGACCGGAAGAGTGTTGCGCGAGTTAGAAGCTGGCTTTCGAGTCTCCGGTTTCTTCGAAGTAAGCGATGACACACTGCCTCATAAAGTGCTGGTTTTCATGACTGAAATTTGTTATTAGAATTTTCGCAGGCTCTTGTGTCACTTCTATGAGACCATGGGCGACGCATACTTGACGAGACAAGAGCACGGACACATTGCCTTCCACAACTCCGAGAGCCGTTCGGTTGATGTCACTCAGCACGTTAACCAGAACACTGGAACGGGGTGGTACTGTCACTGAATCATCGGATACACGCAATGCCATCATAAGCAATTCACAATCCTGAGAATGTTCGTTACATGACAACGTCACGAGCAATTCTCGTAGATTTATAATAGTTCCATATTCTCGAAGGAAGTCAATCCCAAGATGACCTGCCTTGAGCATTCCCGCAGAACGACGAAAGTTCTGATGAAAGTCGAATCGCCAATATGTACTCGGGCAGTGCACCTCCCAACCGGCGTCACTAGTTGACTACCCGTGGTACGGAGCGGTGGATCGTTCCATGGCGTCACCACTTTTTTAAGAGCAGCGGCGAAGTCACTACTCATAACGGAGTAATCGGCGCCAGTATCCACGAGTGCGGTGGTGGAGTGATTGTCGATGGTTATAGAAATATCGGCGGAAATTGCTGCGTCACGTTTAAAATTTTCGTGACAGAAATATCGGCGTCGTCAACGTCTCATGGCGGAGGATGTTTATCAGCTTGGTCAACAGCGGCCCTACTTCCAGAGGCCGCTGGCCTCGGTTTTCCTGGCGTGGGCCAGGACTTGGGGACCTGTTTCGTACACCAGAGAACATGGCGTAACGACTAGGCGAGACGAGGCGCCGAGGAGAAGGTGAGCGTGGCCGGTGGCTTTGTGCAGGAGGACACGGCTGCTGCGCTGCTAGGTATTGCTGAATCTCACGAGGACGCTCCCCGTTGCTGGGTCGACGCGCGTTAGGGTGAAACCCCTGAAGGCCCACCCTGTGATACGCACACTGGTGGTACAGATGGCCCGCTTCGTCGCAGTGGTAGCAAAGAGGCTTGTTGTCAGAGGTGCACCATACGTCAGATTTACGGGTGACTTCACGCGGAACGTCATGCTGGAAAGTGCTCTCGTAGTTATTTGCAGATGCGAATTGACAGGTCGATGGTGAGAAAGTAGAGGGTGGCCGGCGTCCGGTAGATGGTTGAGGACTCCTGAATGCTTCGGCGTAAGATAGAGCAGGAGCTTCCGCACGCATTGGGAGCAATGGTTGGGTCACATTCCTGAGTTCAACGTGAATAATGTCTCCCAGAATCGTCGCAGTTGGGTGGGCAGAAGTGGGACGGCCTTTTTCGAGCTCCTCCCGGACCACGCTATGCAGAATCTCGCGGAGTGCTGATAAGTCCTGTTCACAGGTGAAAGATGACACCGCGGCAACAGAAGCTTGGCGGTCGTACTGTAGAGAGCGTTGCTGAAGTGCCCATTCCATGGTAGTAGCTTCCGCGATGAACTCGTCAACAGTGGTTGGGGGCTTGCGTATGAGTCCAGCAAAAAGTTGCTCCTGGACACCACGCAGGAGCAGTCGAACTTTTTTGTTTCATTTATCCCTGGGTCAGCGCGCTTAAACAAGCGTGACGTGTCTTCGACAAACATAGCCAAGTTTTCATTTGAAAATAAAAATGAACAGATATTTGAAGAGATACAGAAAAAACGAAGCGAAGCTAAAGGCCATTGGGCCTGATGTGGCTTCGCTACGCGAAATTATAAAAGTTCAGCAAACAGTGCTACATTGAATGATAATTATCACAATACAAGGAGCAGCATAATAACAGAACACACAAATGGCATAAAACGAAAAAATAGGTGACATATAAATAATAAAATAGGCTGCATAGACACACAATCAGACATCGAGGCCCTTTTCATTACATATCCAACAAGACACATACTTACATATTGATAAGAAGTATCACTACCAGGAAAAACAAGGGAAGCACGGGTAGAGAGTGAAGACGACGTTGCCTTCACTGCGATCCCTCTGAGTGGGTACGAGCCATGGCGATGGAAATCGTCATCATCATACGGTAATCGCGGACACAGCACCCATTAAAAACCCCCATTAAGTTACCTTGCCTTGTGTAACAATTTGGTGGAAGGTGCAGGGTAGGAGGAACCCAAAGACGGGAGCTTCACTACCAGGACTTCTTCGCAGCCACTGCCTCGCCAGACTTCCAACTTCGCCGATCTTAATGGCCCAAGAGCAGCCATCCAACGCTTCGAGGCCGACTCCGATGGGTTTTGTGCCGTACTACAGAGTGCCGCCGAACTTCGGCGGAACCTCAGGAGACGACGTCGACGTGTGGCTCAAGAACTACAAGCGGGTGAGCAGAAGCAATGGCTGGGTTTCGAACGAACAGCTCAATCATGTCATATTCTCGTTTACTGACACCGCCCTCATGTGGTACGAGAAGCACGAGGACATGTTCACGACTTGGGAACGTTTTGTTGTAGAAGTGCAGAAGTGTTTCGGTGATTCGGATGCAAAGAAGAAACGCGCGAAGCAGACATTGTCTCAGAGGGCACAGCTTCCAGGAGAAACATGTACGACATACATTGAAGAAATATTGAATCTGTGCAAGATCATGAATGGGAGGATGTCTGGGGAAGACAAAGTTGAACACGTTCTCAAGGGTATAGCCGAAGACGTGTACAATTTCTTAATTGGGAAAGACTGCTTGAACTCCGTGTCCGACGTGATGAAGCACTGTCGTACCTTTGAATCCCTCAAGATGCGAAGAATTTCTCCCAAATTCGGCCGCCTGTCTAACGTCCCGACTGTGGCTAGTGTTGAAACAGTGCCGCCTAACAACCTTGCTTTGACCATACGGCAGATCGTCAGAGAAGAGCTGCTTCAATGTCAGCAGACCTATCATCGCCCCAGCGATTTTCAGGATGTGTACGTAAACGAACCAGAACGTGTGCGGACTCCTGTTTCTCTTCCACTATGGCAACCATCGATCAACGCAGCAGACGCTTATGAATATCAAGGCACACGGCAAGCTGCATTCCCACGTAAACCACCTCCAAACTATGAACGAAGTTTTCGCCCGCCTGCTTACTCAACATCGACTGCCTACAGAGCCCCTGAAGGGCGGCGCCGCTATCCCAAGCCTTCCGAAAGGAGTTGCTACTCTGAGCAGCCACACGCCCCTCGACCAATTCCGGTATGCTACAACTGTGGCGTCCCGGGTCATATTGCACGTTTTTGTGACCACCGCCCATATCAGCGACAGTCTTGGCACATGTATCACCAACATTTAGACAATCCGTACTCCACGTCACGGAAACCACGCGCACCTACCGGGTCACGCTACCCCTCGCCGGCCTCTGATCGAAGTTTGACGCCTCCACCAGCTCCCCGTGCTCCACGATCGCCGTCGCCACGGCGACGCGCACGTACACCGTCGCCGGAAAACTAGTCGGTGCGGCCAGTGGGGGTGAAGCCACAAGATCACTGGTGCTATCTACAGATACACCCCCGTCAGCGTTTATGTTGAAGAACAAAGTTCGTGTAGTTGTCCATGGAGTGGCTACTATGGCACTTTTGGATACAGGCGTGACAGTCTCGGTGATGAGTGTAAATTTTAAGAACCTGCTAGGACCAAAAGTGATGTTTTGCCTGAACCATGGGGTGACATTTCGTGGTGTAAACGGTGTCGTGTTGTGTCCGGTGGGATATTGTACTGTGGACGTCTCACTGTGTGGCAAAGTGTTTTGCACAGAGTTTCCGATTATTCCGCGGTCTACACATGACGTTATTTTAGGTATTGACTTCTTGTGTGAGTGTGGGGCAACTGTAGACTGCAGAAGTGGGCATCTTTCTATACATGATACTTTCGCAACGGCGCTCTTGGAAAATTCCTGTCTCCATCGACTGTCTCCGAACGACTGTCTCCGTGGATACAGTCGTTCCTGCATTTTCTGCTGTGTGTGTTCCCGTGACATGTTCCAGTAACAACTGTGGCACGTTTGACGCTACGCTCGAACCAATTCCCTCGGCATGCCTGAAAAAAGACATTCTCATTCCCCATTGTACCTTGTCAGTCGTTGATGGACGGGCAGGTGTGTGGACAATGAACAGTTCCATGGAGCCTGCAATTCTGCCAGGCGGCATGAAACTTGCAGTATTTAGACCCGAGTCATGTACGACGCTGGTTGCGCTTGTTGATGCTACAAGCCAAAATGAACAACTAGGCTTAGAAGGTTCAGAAGATGTCCAATTGCTACGAATGGTCAGCCAGTCACTTGACCAAAGCGAACGTCATACAGTGCTCGACGTTCTGTCTAAGCACTCGAGAGTGTTCGATTTTTCTAAATACAGCCAAAGACCCTTAATCCCAGCGTCCCGGATACGTCATCAGATCCACACCGAGTCGGTGCATACCATTAGGCAGAAACCTCACCGAGTGGCACCATCGGAGCGCAAGATCATCAACGAGCAAGTCCAAGAGATGCTGGAAAAGGGAATAATATAGGAATCGGCAAGTCCGTGGGCTGCTCCCGTCATTCTAGTGAGGAAGAAAGATGGTACGTGGAGATTTTGCGTTGACTACTGCCGACTAAATTCTGTTACCAAGAAAGACGTCTATCCACTGCCGCGCATCGATGACGCTCTATACTGCCTGCATTCCGCGTCCTACGTTTCATCTGTCGACCTGAGATCAGGTTACTGGCAAATTCCGATGCACTCAGCTGACAAAGAAATGACGGCATTTGTTACGACCAACAGACTTTACGAGTTCAACGTTCTGCCATTCGGATTATGTAATGCTCCTGCGACATTCGAAAGATTTATGGAGTCTATACTGCGTGGTTTAAAATGGCATATATGCATGTGTTACCTTGACGACTGTCGTAATTTTTGGACGTACGTTTGAGGAGCACAACACTCGCCTAGACATCGTGCTCAGCTGCATGAAAAAAGCTGGTCTTGCATTGAATTAAAAAAATGGACACTTGGCGGGCGACAGACATGGTGGTAGGACAATCTCGCGAAAAGATTGCATTAGATCTGACCCACAAAAGACAGCGGTCGTCTGAACTCGTTCGAGCTTCCTAACTCTGGAAACAACTGCGTAGCTTCATAGGGCTCTGCTCGTACTGCCGCCGATTCGTACCCAAGTTTGCGGATTGTCGTTCATTCTGACGGAGCCTTCTACGCAAGAACAGCCCGTTATATGACCTCCGAGTTGCGATGCCGCTTCTCACAAGCTGATAGCGTTTGTTAACTTCGCAGCCAATTACTTCGGCACTTCAATCCTCGTCGCCCACGGAAATTCACACAGACGGCAAGGGCTGGTATCGGGGCCGTTCCTTCCGCGTTTGGAAAGACGGAACACGTTGTGGCATACGCAAGTCGTCTTTTAGCAAGCCTGAACGCAACTACACAGTGGAACAAAAACAGGGAATGCTAGAGGTAGTCTTTGCCGTGCATTGGTTTTGATCAACACTATGGTCGCCCTTCACTATCGTCACAGATTCACCATTCCGTGTTGGCCTGGCACCTACGTGACCCATCCGGCCGCCCGCCGATGGGCCTTTCGTTTGCAAGAACATGTGTTCACCTTTTACAGAATTGCGTATACCACGCTGATGTGGATTGTCCGCTCCAGAATGACGCTCCCATCGACAGATTGGAAGGCGAAAATTTGGACGAACTTATCGTTCTCTGTCGTATGGCTTTCCCGATGCCGTGACTTTCGCGGCTGAGAGCAGCGTAATTACCCAATCTTGAAGCTCTCTTACCTGGAGCGATAAAATTCATAGACGGAAGGCCCCCCCCCCCGCTTCTGCTCCGTAAATGGTCCTTCTTTACCAGAGAAACTTGTTTCACGACGGGCGCACGCTTTCTGATAGTTGTTCCTGCGGCCCTACAAACGTCTGTTCTGCGTCTCACGGCATGATGACCCCAAATATGCGGCATCTAGGCACCGCTACGAAACACTTGTAGTCACACGAAAGAGTGTTTCTATTGGCCGAAAATGAGCAGACAATTTAGCACTACGTGGCCAGCTGTACGCAGTGCCAGAGCCACAAGCGGACCCTCCTCGGTCCAGTTGGCACCGCAACATGGTAAAGCCTCACGGTCTTCTTTGAAAAGGTGGCATTGATCTGATGGGACCATTTCCACGTCCTCAAAAGGTAACCGGTGATAAGTTGTATGCGCAGACCTACTTGCGCGTTACTGCGAGACGGCTGTCTTATGCTCCGCCACGGCAGCCCAGGTTCTAACGGCCTCACCGAGCGCACAAATCGAACGTTGATCAACATGTCAATGTACGTCGCCTCCGACCACAAAAACTGGGATGAAGTTTTACCATTCGTCACGTACGCCATCAACACGTCGAAACACGAAACGACAGGCTACAGCCCTTTCTATCTGCTCTACGCTCGCTCACCTCGACATACGCTGGGCACTCTTATTCCTTTTGTCGTCCATGACAATTTAACAATTGCGGAAACTTTGTGTCGTGCGGAAGAGAGACGTCGACTTGCCTGCCTACGTACACTGGCAGCGCAAGAGTCCTCTAAAACTCGCTACGACAGTTAACATAGGCATGTAACTTATGCCCCCGGTGATCTAGTGTGGGTGTGGACCCCAATACGCAGAAGTGGCTTGAGCAAAAGCTACTGGCACACTACGCCGGTCCTTTCGTGATACTCCATCGACTCAGCGAGGTCAACTATGAAATTGCACGTGTCACCACTAGTGGCCGACGTTCACGCAAGACAGAGGTGACGCATGTTGCCCGCCTGAAGCCGTTTGCACGAAGGATGCAAGAATGACTCGCCCAGAGGGCTACGTCTGAGACCGCAGGAATGATAAGAAGGATCACTACCAGAAAAAACAAGGGAAGCGTGGGTAGAGAATGAAGACGACGTTGCCTTCACTGCCATCCCTCTGAGTGGGTATGAGCCATGGCGGTGGAGATCGTCATCATCAAACGGTAATCGCGGACTCAGCGCCCATTAAAAACCCCCATTAGGTTCTCTTGCCTTGTGTAACAATATTTATATGTTCATATAATACACTCACATATTCATACATACATCTGCCCTTATGTACGTACATACTACTGTATATACACGCGTTTTGTACCTAACAATGGGAGTATATGTGGAACCTAGCTACAAGTTTATTGGATACATGATGTTTACTTTACTCAATTATTGAGGAGATGTTTTATGGGATATTTGAATTGCGTTAATGAGAGGTTGAAGTTTAATTGTTCACCTAAATGATTTATAACCTGTGGGGCACCGTATGCAATTAGGGATTCTACCATATTCAGTCCTAGTAGTAGGAACGCGAATTTGTTGGGTACGGAGCAAGTATTTTAGTGTGCCTTCCTGTGCCGTAATAGTGTGGAGTTCATTTTTATAAATGTAAAGTAATAGCTTATATTAATACACCTGTCTTGCTTCGAGTATACCTTGTTTTATAAATAGTGGACCGCTAGGCATCTCTTGGGTAGCCATAATAATCATCGAATAGGCGGAGAACTTTCTTCAGTAAGATTTCTAGTTTATTTAAATTCTTCTCTCATGTAGTGCCCCATACTAGCATACTATATTTCAAACGCGATGAAAAAAAGTGCGTAGTATATCTTTTTTTAGCCAAATTGGTATAAGTAGATTTCTTATAAATATACACCCAACAGTCTTACTTAGTTCGAACGCTAGACTATCAAAATGGGTATTCCAATACAAATTTTCTTCGAACCACACTCCAAGGAATTTTTGTGAATTGATTTGCTCCAGCCTTTGCTTTTTCAAAAAGATGTTATTGTCGTCTTGTAGGGCTTGTTGATAGGCAGGAATACTATGTACTTGCTTTTAGATATAATAAGCATGGGCTTATTTTGATGAAGCCATTTTTATAATTTGAGTAAGTAATCATTTACTTCAGTTTCAAGGTGCATGAGTCTTCTACCTGTAAAAAATACGTTGGTGTCGTCAGCGTAAATAATTGGTTTTGGGGATCGTGGAATGTCACACAGATCATTAATATATGTTATAAATAGTAACGGTCCAAGGATTGAACCCTGCGGTACACCATTTTTTTACAGTTTTCATTGGGGAAACAAGGTTACCCACCCTAACATATTGTTTACTTTCGGTAAGACAACTTTTTTTTAGTTTAGCTGTCACGCCCCTTACACCATATTCATGCAACTTAGATATCGGAATATCATGTTTGACTGTGTCAAAGGCCTTTTTCAAGTCAATGAAAAGACCTAAGGTGTAGGTTCTGTTTATAATCTTTTTTAACATCTCCTTTTTCGTATTTAATAGCGCCGTCTACTCTGTAGACTTAACCTTTTGAAACCCATACTGTGCTTTATTGATTATCAGGTGCTTGGTGAAAAAGCATCCAAGTCTGAAGTGTATTATTCCTTCAAAAAACTTTAATGAGTACCGGTAGAAACAATATCAGGCGGTAGTTCGATTATACACTTTTGGCACCCCCTTTATAAATAGGACGAACGCGGGCTATTTTAGCTCCGAAAAAAATGCCAGTTTCTAACATAGTGTTCGTGATGTACGAAAGAGGGGGTGAAAGTAGCGCTGGTACATATTTTATCGGCTGGCTGCTATCTATATATATATATATATATATATATATATATATATATATATATATTTATATATATATATATATATACTCGCACATACACGCACGCATATCCACACAGCAACACCCAAATATTCACAATTTACTCCCACGCAGAAAATCTCGGAAAGCAAAGACGAGAAGAGAGGAACAGGAGCAGGTTGCCCGTTTTCTGCGATTAGGCTACGAGGATAATACATAACAAGGTCGCATACATTTTTTTTTAGTTTCTGACTGTAGGCGATAGGCGGAACAAACATTGAAAACACTGCGGTGAGCTCTCATCATTCGATGTAACCATCCTGGAGTCTCACACAGTCTATTTGACCAAGTCTCTGCGGTCCTATTTCTACACTTGATGTTCATTCTCCGGAGACTTATGCGCGAATCAAACTTACCTGCATGTGCGCCCATTGAAATGAGAAAATGGTGATAGCGTGCTATGCTCCCTCCAACATACGTCACAAAGTCTCGTTGATGAACCTCCAACGCGAATTGTCGTAAAGAATTTTTGCACAAAATCTCCACCGCATTAGTAGCTTTTCATTTGCCAATAATATTGCCTTCTCGGTGACCTCAGTTAAAGTCCGAACACTTACGCTTTATTGCAACTATGCAATGCCGTGTGCAAGCACCGGGGAGAAAACAAACTCTACAACCAAGCCGTCTTGCTTTGCATAACCACCGTAGGCCCTCGTTATAATATTTTCATCCTACTTCGATCAAACCGTGACTTGGAAGTGAAAGTTTTCAGCCGGCGCAGGGTGGCCATGTTTTCAAGCATGGGTGTGCGTGGGGAGGTAGTGTGATAAGTCTGGCTCTGAGCGTGCCCAATTCGGTGAATACGCACGGTGGAATCCTGAATTATTCATACTAGATTCTCGATTACCATAAAAAGGTAAACTAACATAAACCATACCTAAGCTATCGAGACTACAGCACTCTCGAAAGCGACTAACGTTTGTGCGTGCCATCGGCTAACCGACTCACTCCGATTGGTGCTGCGTTCAGGTTGAAGTTAAAGTAAAGCCTTTCAATGCAAGTTGCTGTGAAAGGATGCGTAATTGGGAGAAAGATCAAGCGCTTCTTCCTTTCTTGGGATCCCCTTTTATTTTATGAATGCAAGCTTACTTCATCGCATTTCTGTTGTTATGCCTCGAACGCGCAGCGCAGGCTTTCCTCTTGAAAGAACCAATTTAAAAAGCGCGTCATGGATATGCTCTTGGTGTTGCAATTGATACTTGGCGACTATAAGTGGCAGTGCAGATTTCATTTTATCATGAAGGCACTGAACCAAGCACATAAAATTCCACTTCCCTAACTCGGAAAAACATCAGTGAGGTGGTTAGAAAATTTCAATTATTGAAGCATGTGTAGATGTCAATGACTGGACAGCCGACAAGAATAAAGGCCGCTCTTTGACCGGATATAGTCGACAACCACCAGGTGATAGAGATATGCGCAGAATATAACAAACCCCTATACAGAACCCTCATAGATTACGGAAAGTCATTTGATTTGCTCGAGCTATCAGCAGTCATGCGGGCAATGCAGAATTAGGGCATCGACAAAACCTGTATAAACATACTGCAAGACATCTACAGCTGACTCACTGTACCATAGTCTTGCGTAAAAATTATATGGAAGAAAGTTTAAGTGGAAAGACAGGGAGGTTAGCCAGTTCTTGACCGGCTGGCTACCCTGTGCTGGGGAAAGGGTTGAGGGGAATCATAGATGTTAAAAAATGTTGCGAAGAGAGGGAGAAATTACAAATAAAAAAATTGCGACAGAGGAAAGGCAACATCAAATAGTATAAGACACTAAAGTCTGTCTCTGAGGCCAGTTGTCCGCAAAAAGCGCAGCAAACCCAGAATCCCTTGTTCCGACAAAGGCCGATTGTCTAGTCTATCCAGAGCTGCAGTGAGTTCTTGTCTTTGCACGTTAAAATAGGTTCACTCACACAGAAGGTGCACGATGGTTTCTTCGCAACTGCAGTAAGTGCATGTAGGAGAGCTGGCCATCCCGATGAGATAAGAGTATGCGTTCGGAAGGCCACTCCAAGCCACAGGCGGCATAGAAAAGTCTCCTCAGCTCGAGATATCCTTGGGGGAAGACGAAGCTGCAGATCGGGATCCAAGTTATGCAGGCGCGCGTTTGTGAAGTCTGTCGAGTTCCACTGTACCAGTGTGAGGTCACGTGAAAGCGAACGAAGTCTTGCAGCTGCGTCGGTTCTTGAGAACGGGATGGCTGTGTATTGGGTACCATCGTGTGCAGATCTAGCGGCCTCATCTGCGCGGTCATTGCCATATATACCGCAATGACCTGGTATCCACTGATACACTATGCTGTGCTGTTTTTCGGTTGCTCGGTGATAAAGAAGCCATATTTTAGCTACTAACTGTTCATTAGGTCCATGGCGAAAGGGTGATATAAGACATTGAAGAGATGCCTTCGAGTCCGAGAAGATCGACCAAATTCCCGAAGGTTCTTTCACTATAAACTCCAGAGCTGCACGAATGGCTGCACGTTCTGCAGCTGTCGACGACGTCAAATGCGATGTCATGAATTTAATTGTGATGTTCCTCGCGGGAATAACCACCGCCCCTGCAGAGCTTACTAAAGACACCGAGCAATCCGTGTAAATGTGAAGGCGTCAGTTGTGCTTCTCTTGCAGGAAAAGTAATGTGGCCTGTTTCAGGGCTAGATGCGACGACTTTTTCTTATTTTGGATGCCAGGAATTGTAAGAAGGGCTTTGAGTGGGTGTAGGCACCATAATGGTATCGGCGGCTGTGCTGCATGCGTGAAGTGCAATGGAAGCACTGCGCAATGCTGAGCTACAGTTGCGCTGAACGCTGAGTGGGGCCTGGAAGTTCGAAGTGAGGCTAGGTGATGAGATGGAAGCCGAGCGAAATGTCTTATGTGCATTCTCAAAGCGTCTACGCGGATGTATGCGTTGACTGGATAATCACGCGCCATGATGACTGTCGCTGCTGTAGACGCGCATCTCGGGAGACCAAGGCATATCCTCAGGGCTTGGGCTTGGATCGACTGGAGGACGCGCAAGTTTGTTCTTCGGATCCCGCAAAGCACGGGTAAGCTGTATCGCATATAACCGAGGTACAAAACAGTTTAGAGTTGGAGCATTGCTTGTACCGATGCACCCCACGTTTTTCCAGCAAGAAATCTCAGTACGTGGGTGATCATGGTGAGTTTAGTTTTCATGTGGGCGATGTGAGGGCTCCAGGAGAAGTCGCGATCAACTATGACTCCGAGGAATCGGTGGGTCTTCACGTAGTTGATCGTGTGTCCGTTGATTTTTAATAACATATGGGCTCATAGCCTTATGCGTGAATGCTATAAGCGAGCATTTCTCTGATGACAGCTCTAGTCCCCGTTCTTCCAGGTACTTTGTCGCTATTTTTGCCGCTCTCTGAAGCCGGGCACGCAAATGAAGGCGTGTTACGCCTGACGCCCAGATGCAGATGTCATCTGCATATATTGATAGATGGACCGATTCTGGAAGTGCATAAAAAAATAAAATCTCAATAATTAAGGGTGTAAGCAGGGGGACTTGATGTCTCCAATAATATTCACCACGTGTTTACAGGAGGTTTTTAGGACCATAGATTGTGAATAGTTAGAGATACGAGTTAATTTACTGTATATAACTAATCGGCAATTCGCTGAAGACATTCCGTTGATGAGCTACTCATGGAAATAATTACACTTCTTGATTTCTAAACTGAACACGGAGAGAACAGTAGGTCTGAAAACTGGTATGCATAAAACTAAACAACGTGCACCATTTTCGGCATTTCGATATAGGTGGCATGATAATGGAGTGTGTGAAGGATATGTCTACTTATAAGAGTGATAGCAACCACGGAAACGAGCCATGAGAGCAAAATAACTAGAAAAATGAAGATGCCGTGGATAATATTCGGCAAGTATTCTGAAATTATGAATGGTTGTCTACTACTACACTTACAAAAAACGTACATAACAGCTGCATCACAGCTGTAGTGTCCCACGGAGAGAAAAGCTTGATGATTACAAAGAGCATTCAGCTCAAAGTATGGACGACATAGTGATCGAAAGGAAAATGAAAAGAGCAACTTTACGAGATAGGAAGAGAGCATATTTGGTCAAAGACGAAACGGGTGCTAAGGACATCATGATTCAAATAAAGAAGAAACTGACATGGGCAGAGGACGCCGCGCGTAGGCAGGATAACTGCTGGTCTCTAAGGGTAACTGACTGGATTACAAGAGAAGGCAAACGCGTGAAAGAGTGATAGAACAGCTATGCGGGCAGATGAGATTGGGAAGTTTGGAGGTACTACGTGGCAGCCAAGATCAATGGACCGGGTTGGTTGGTGGAACATAGCAAAGGCCGTAAAACAGATAGCTGGGCGAGTTGAAATGTATCCATGTTGACGTTTTTAGCGCGCACAAAAAACTGGACAAGAAAGAAACAGATGAGCGCTAACTAACTACTAATTTATTTTTGAAAAGAAGAAAGCACATAAGGACCTAAAAAACAGCTCAGCGCATGTGCAAGTCATGTGACAGGCTAACATACAGAGACATGGCTGAATAGAGTTGAAAAAAGTCCATACTTTCTGTCTGTTAGAGCCAGCGATGGTTGACTGATGCATTTGTTTTTACAACTATTTATATGGAAGGCTATCATCAGTTCACGTGATTACGTGTCAGTTCTATGTTCTCACATAGAGTTAAACTAACATGTGAGCTGCAGAAGCCTTCCATATAAATAGGTGTAAAACAGATGTACACGCCAACCGTCGGTGGCTCTAACAGATAGAGAGTTTAGTTCTTTAAATTTGAATTAGCCATGTGTTTCTATGTTTGCCCGTCACTTCAATCGGACATGCACTGAGCTGCTTTCCAGGTCCTTATAAGTTTTCTTTATTTCAAAAATAAATTACTTGTGAGTTAGCGCTTTTCTGTCTCTCTCTTGTCCACTTTTTTGTGTGCGCTAAAAAAAGTTCAATTGGGAAAGTCCTTTGTCTGGCATTGGGTGCAGTGGCTGCTGCTGCTAGCGTTACTACATATGCTAGCTGTAGGTGGCAGAGTAGCGTCTGCATCTGTTTTCCAACGCCAGTAGCAACCATAAACTGTGGAGAAATCTATGCACAGGCCACGCCCGAAAATTATGGCTGCATCACCGAAAGTGGTCCCCGTCTTCTTGGAATATATCATGTGACTGTCAGGCGCTGTTTACCCCATCAGAGATGGACTGATGCTTTCATATTCTTGAGCTTCATGTCCTTAAGGTTCGTCAGCAAAGCGACTGCGTTGGAAACATCTTAAAAAACAACAAAAATAGCCGATGCTGCAGGCTTAGCGAGGTGCTCCTTGAATCTTACCCCGCCGCAGTGGTCTAGTTGCTAAGATACTCGGTTGCTGACGCGCAGGTGATGGGTTCGAATCTCGGCTGTGGCGGCTGCATTTTCGATGGAAGCGAAAATGCTGTAGGCCCGTGCTCTCCGATTTGGGTGCACGTTAAAGAACCCCAGGTGGTAGAAATTTGCGAAGTCCTCCACTACGGCGTCTCTCATAATCTTATGGTGGTTTTGGGACGTCAAACACCACATATCTATCAAATCAATCCTTGAATTTCGGAGGGCATATATTTTGTGTTTGTAAGTTGTTGCTTATCCTGCATAGCTGGCACCCCATTTCATAACGCTACGCTTTTACGTTCTGCGTAAACGGACAGAGTAAAAATGCTTTTGTATTCATGTGGCGTTGTCCCTAAAGTAGGTCGCCCCGCCGCGGTGGTCTAGTGGCTTAGGTAATCGGCTGCTGACCCGCAGGTCGCGGGTTTGATTCCCGGCTGCAGCGACTGCATTTCCGATGGAGGCGGAAATGTTGTAGGCCCGTGTAGTCAGATTGGGGTGCTTGTTAAAGAACCCCAGGTGGTCAAAACTTCCGGAGCCTTCCACTACGACGTCTCTTATAATCAAATGGTGGTTTTGGGACGTTAAACCCCACAAATCAATCAATCAATCCCTAAAGTAGGTGTTCCTTCTTCGCAGGTTGTTGACACGCCAAGCACGTTGACCGGCCATCAGCGACATGCCTAGGCAATCCGCCTGTAAGAAAGAGCACAACGTGTCCGCGCAGCTATGGTTGCTAGCCAAGCAACATGGCGGACCTATGCACATTTCTGCTCCCGTAGGGATAGTATAGAGTACCTCCAGTTGGTGGTGATAATGATGATGTAATGAGTCTGTGACTTTCTTCATCAACGGACACACCTCAATTATAGCCAAAAAACGATGTATGTACAGCGACACGATAATTTTGTGTTTTAGGGGCGAAGCTCCTTATAACGTGGCTTGTGCATCCCTCGTAGTACGTAACCACCAGTGGCACATACCCGAAATAGCGGTCCTTACAATTTTTGACCTCCAAGGTGGTTCCGGTGAGAGATTTCTTCTGTGCGTTGTTGAACAATAAAGATAGTGCTAAAATGCACATGTTAATGGCTGCTAAGGGAGAATGAGAGACAGGAGCATTTGGCCTTTAGGTAACGCGCACGCTGCGATCCCCATTAGCAGCTATTGGCATGTACATTGAGCACGATCTGACAAGAAAGGGTTGCTAGTTTATACTCGCTGGGTGTAACCTCCTTGGTTTTAGAAAGGTTTAGTGAGCGTTGGGCCGCATAGCCATGAATACAGTGAACTAGTATATACCATGAACTCGAGGTGGTTAAAGGTGGGAAGTAAACCCGAAGCGCAAGCCATAAGAAAGTGTGCATGTGCCACCTCCCGTTTAATCCTTGAAATGTCCGCTGGATGGCGGTGCTTTTATATGGAGAATATATGATGAAAAGATGTGAGATGGTGGTACTCGGATTTCTGAATAGATGGACGAACGGACACACAGACAGATGCATGGATGGACACATGAACGGACGCAGGCGCGGATGTATGGACGAACGCAGGGACGGACGCACGAACAGACGCATGCGCGGACGGGTGGATGGACGCATTGACGGTTACAAAGACGTACGCAGGAACGGACGGAAGCAAGAACGAATGGACGGACGAATGCTTCGCCCCACCCCCCTTCATTCACTCCGTGGATATGCTGCCATTTTTTTATTGTAGCGGCCTTCAAACTGCCATCAGATGTGCCATGTAGGTGTGGCACAGCATGAATGTCAATGTGTTGCGCGCCTATGTGGGCATAGTCGAGTTGAGCCAGATAGTGAAGTAAGCCAGCTACGGCCTCTCGAAATTATGTGAAAGGCAAGAAATGCAGCTCTCGCATTAGTTTACTGTGTAGCCTGATTCGAGAAAGTAGATAACCTTCGCTAAAGAAAGAAAAAAACTGGTATACCGCTAAAGTGTCACGGCATACCGATCTGATGAGGAGTGGTTCTGCAGTGGCTTACCTGACTAGCGAAGCGGCTTCAGCGGATAATTTTCGTAGTTCCAGTGTCAATATTTTTTCTGACATCAAGGAGAAGAGATTTTATCATCAGCCCCATTCATGATCAGCTACTACGTACTGATCATTCTCTTGGTTACTTTCCAGCGATTGGAAGTGATCAGTCAGCCAAGCGCTGCTGTTTATTATCGCGAGTGGAGTAGCACTCGAGCACAGTTGTCGCTTCAGCCTATACTATACGGTTGTCAGAAATGAAGGTAGACAAGAGTATTGAGAGTGTTTCGGAGGTTGCGATCTGAACTCTGGGCTTTCAGTGCAAAACCAGGTGCTACCATTCAGTATTATGACGCAGGGCAGCACTGGATAGTATGAGAGATAAATGTATCCTAGATATCATTATAGATAAACTTAGGGTATTGCACCTGTATCAGGATACGTCTGCCAAGGTTTTTCGCTGCTACAAAACACCTGAAACGTGTCCTAGCTGCAGAACACCTGTCGCTCAAGAATAAAATTATCAGTAGCGTAGCAGAGCTATGTCAGCCTAATCCAACCAACTCCTGAACCAGCTGTAGAAGCGAAAAAAAAGAACAATGCCGGCATTCCTTCCCAACAGTTGCCAAGAATTTTAATATGTAAAGAAGTTATCCTAGTGGCATGGCTAGGAATGAAGATGAAAATTGTATTTCATCTGGCGTCTTCTGAAACAACGCAAAGATGTTGCTCGAAAAAGAAGCGCCCCCCAAAACTTGAGGAGCTATATTAAAGCAAGGTTGTTTTTTCACACGGCGATACCACGGTAGCGGAATGTTACTGACGCCAGTCATTCGTACGTCATTTATTTACGAAGAATTAAAATAAAAACGTTTCGCTAATCGGTATGGAATGAAAAATATAGTAAGAGCTAAGCCATCCCTGAGATTCTGCTTTGTCTGCCTGCGTACCCGAGTAGGGTTTTTTTGTTTCGAATGGGTGTTTTTTTCTTCTAAGAAAATTATAAAGAAAATATGTGAGACAACCTGTTTCACGCTATAAAGTATGCATATATGACGTCCAAGGTGTCACGAGAGCACGCGCATGCAAACTTTTGTCGCAAGTGCTCTTAATTCTTGGGTGTCTTGCTTTTAAAATTCGCTGTAATTTTTCAGTGGGAGGCAACAGCCTGTACCCTGTGAGACACTCGTCATTAAACCGAATCTCTCCACTTTCTTGAACTATGTAGTGTGCAATGATCTCACTTTCATCACTTGATTTTGTTTTGAATCCTTCACCAGCATTACGAAGTGATTGTGGATGGTAGAGCGAAGCTCCTCGAACTAGTATAAAGTGTTTATGTGATATATAAACGATTATGAAACAGTTGGTGCCTTTCACACTGTTCTTCTATACGCGCGTATTGTGTTTATCGTTTCCCCTAAAAAAGTATGGTTTTGTGGTCCCGAAGGGGCATCTAAATTATAACGAGCAAGTCCGAAGAGGTCATACTGAGCTGTGGCGCGATGTGCATAAAGTACTAACTGAGGAAGTTCAAAGCAACCCGGGTGGTGATAAATTAACTCTCTGGTATTGGGAGCAGTGCCTCGCGCTGTACGCGGCTTGTATGCGATTCAAGTTATGAGCGGCGCGGTGCCTGAGCTACACCGTCTCGTAATCGGTTTGCACACTGCGTGCGCTCCGCAAACGGTTTTGCGTATGCCATCGTATGCTTCCTTGAATAACGGTTTTGGAGGGGCGCCGCACATTGAAAGTTTCGGTCCAATAGGGAGCTGGGACACCTGCGGTGACAATGGACATACTGTTGCAGACCGGGGTCTCTCCGACGCTTCCCCACTGACGTGCGTTGCCAAAACGTCAGAGTTACATCACACCCGGTCTCTTGTGGTAGCTTGGCGTAACTTCAGGTGGAGGAAGCGAACACTGACAAAATGAAGATAAGAAAAACAAATAGGTTTATGACACTATTTACACTTATTTACAGCATATGAGGTTAGGAGTTTCACAAACCATAAGCGTGCTGGTTGAACCGTTACATCGTTCAGAGCCGCGTCCGGCACTTGGCAGCGTCGTTATAAACCCTGTCAGGCTCCTCCTCCTCGATTGCAACGCCAATTACCCACACAAGACACCACCCACAGGGCGTCAGTCAGTAACGCACGGTCCACCGAATAGTTATTGACTCTCTTGACGCAATGCACTGAGGAGAGGGGAAGTGGGGTTCTCTCTCGGAAAATTTGGCGGTTGGGTTGCTTTTTCCGCCTTTCCCTGGAAGGGCAGCCAAAGAGCCAAAGAGTAGATATTTGAATCGCGGAGACACGACCTGTGCGGTCGGTCTGCTTCCCGTCTAGCTAAATAAGCTGGCCAGGAGGAATTGCTCGTAGGGACATTGGCTTACAGACCATCTTCTTATTCTTTTGTCGCTCCCCGCCATCGGATGCTGGTTCCGAGAGAACTGGGGTTCCGGACGTGAGAGCGCTGCCCAGTGTTGTGCCACAGACATGTTCCTCGTTTGGGAGCACGTCTCATGAGATCGAGCCCTGTTCCGACGAATTGTTTCCCCCCCTCCCAGCGCCGCCTTCCGTGCAGAAGAACCGTGCAGTTCCGGGGATAACGTCGCTTCCTCCGCCGAACCACTTTGCAGTTCCGGGTAGGGCTGCGTCACCTCAGCCGAGCCACTGTGCCGTTCCGGAGAACTGGTCTCGCAGAAGAGTCCCAAAACGCTATTTAAGGCCGCGCCGGCCCCATGTTAGGGAGATTTTGCCCCAGCCGACGTCGTGCTGGCCGGCTCTTTACAAACGACAACCTGCTACAGTAAACGCTGCTTTTGTTGCTGTTTTCAAAATGGATTGCCTCCATGTTTCGCCTTCGGGCTAAGGCTTCAGCGAAGTCCACTTGACGGCTCGCCGCTCTTCGCCACCGCTACCATCGCGACAGAGCGAATTCCTAACAGTGGTTGGCAGCTACGGGATACGATATTCTACGTTTGGCAAGTCTGATCGGATTTCCGAGTACGAGGACGACCGCCGTGATACCGTTTGGCTACGCTGCGATACGCTACCCCTGTTCTCATTGTTCGGCAAGCTGGGACAACCAAACCCCGCATCTCAACATTGGCAAGTTGAACCGGATCCCTGAAGGCCTGATACTGTTCGGCGGCAGCCACGAGTTGGATCATCGTCGGCTACTTAGGTTGGGTGAGTGCCCAACTTTTTCTGTTCATTTCGCCAGACCTCTCTAGCACAGGCAGATGTTAGGAGAGTGTTTTGTGTTTTTTATTGGTTATAATTTAATATTCACGTACTTTAAACCACGAGATTAGTTTTGGAGTACGGTGAATATCAGTAGTAGAGCATCACTAGGGACAATATCGCGATGGAGCAGTACCTGGTGCAGGACCTCCTTGAAATTTGTGGAGCCATGGGGATTTTCGCCGGGTCCGCTGAAACAAAGGAAGCGATTCTCGAGGTGATGCGGGCAGAAAATGTGACTGCCAATGAGGCTGACGAGTTTTGGGAGCTCATTTGTGAGCAAAAGCAGAAGGCCGAGAAAAGCCGTGAAGAGCTCGAAAATCAAAGGCACAAAAAACAGAAGGCCGAAGAGCGAGAGGCTAGAAGACACGAACAATGGAAGGCCTAGGAGAGCAGAAAAAGGACAGAGCATTATCTCAAAATGAGAGAGCTTGATCTTAAAATTCAAGCCCTTAAGTGGGAGAGAGCGAAACACCAGCTGCGCAACTTTCAGACAGGCGAGAACATCGCACATTTTCTTGATGATTTTGAAGTTGTCTGCTGTAATGTTGGTGTTAGCCGCGACCTCTGGGGGGAGAAGCTCGCCACGCTGTTGCCGCGCAAGATCGCGCATGTTTTGAATTGCTTACCCTTCGAGGAAGCAAGAGACTTCAGTCATGTTAGATGTGCCTTGATAAGATATTTTTTTCTTTCAAGTCATGCTGACGAGGAAAGTCGGAGCAATGAAGACAAAGCTGAAGCGCCACGAAGGGCGCTAAAGGATGACGCCCGCCGAAAAGAGCGTGAGGATGAGGCGCGCCATAAAGCGATGGAGGCTGAGGTCCGTCGTGTAGCGCTTGATGATGACGCTCGCCGGAAAGTGTTAGATCATGAGGACAGAAGGAAAGCGCAAGAAGCGGAGGCCCATCGCAAAGCGCGGGACGCCGATGTGCGTCAGAGAGACGAGGTGGAAGCGCGTAAAGATAAGGCATGCCGAAAAGCTATGGAAGCTGATGCCCGTCGCGAAGCACAAGCCGCAGAAGTGTGCCAGAGAGAGCGAGACGCCGAAGTGCGTCGGATAGAGCCAGACGCTGAGGTGCATCGCAAGGAGTTTGGGGCCGAGGCCCATCGCACGGCTAAGGACGCCGAGGCGCATCGCGAAGCGCTAGAGACGGAGCCGCTGCACAGCACACATGATCCAGATGCATCGCATCAAAAAGAGCTTGACGACAAGTCGAGTCGCAAGGCACTACAGGTTGACGCTTGTCGACAAAAGCTTGAGCAGGATGCGCGACATAAAGCGCTGCAGAGTAAAGCTCAAAAAAGAGAGCATGAGGCCGACTTCGAAGGCCAGAGAGAAAGGGCTATCCACGACAGCGATAGACTCCCACCGATTGAAAGCTCTGTAAGCGCCTTTGTTAGCCTTCAATTAATCGGGCCTCCCGTTATGCCACAGGCAGAGACCGCTAGCACCGGGCGCCAGGAAACGCTAGCCAACAAATTGGGAACTTCGACTCCACACAAAGAAGGCAGCACGCCTGTGAGTGTGTCGAGGCTGCCAGTACTGCGAGAAGTCCCGACAGAAAGAGGCGTCTGCTTAAGCGTAACGTGGTGAAGACGACGGGCGCCAAGTGCGCTAGAGCCGCTGTTAAGCGCCAGGACGTCTTAATTCCAGACGCCAGGTTCAAGGCTAGGTGCACGAAAGGGCACCCCATGAAATGTTTGAAGCGCAGGTTGTCACGCAGATTAAGATTTGGCGGACAGCGTGTTTAGAAAAACCGACTTTCGGGAAAATTCGGACGCCGAGATCTTCGCCTGGCCTTATCAATTTTGAAGCCGCGTAGAGGCAACCACGAGAGGAAACATCGCGTACCTCTGAGTTGTAACAAAGGCTGTAGTTCCCCACCGTGGCGACAGGGTTACTGGTCGAACGGGCGGGGTAAACGATGCAGTACAGATGCCCCTTTCGTCGAGTTCAGCGGCTGCGGGTCAAAAGTCGCTGCTACTGAGTTCGGCGAACAGGTTTATTTGTCGTCCTTTTGTCTAGACGGAAACCCTCAGAAGCTGTGGAGTGCGCGACTCCCCAGAGTTCGTCTGAGAGGGTGCCATCTTGACATTACCAAGAATGTATTTTTTTTCGTGGTTAGTTAGGAGAATAACTTTTTCTAGTTGTCTTGATCGCCGATGAGGAAGCAATGCGTTGGAATTTTTGTAAGGTTTACTTTCCTTCTCATCGAACAAAAACTGACATTGCTATGTTTGTTTCATTATTTTGTTTTCATAATATTTCAAAAGGTAACAGTCAGTGTGTTTTATTTTAACAGAGAAGGCTGAGTAAAAGGTTCTGTTTAAAGTACCTTCTGGGTTTTGCATTACCTTTAAGTATGCACGTAAATGTAGGTCAACTTTTCACTTTGCTTTGTATAACGCACGCAAGTTTGATTTTCAGTCTTATTTTCTTGGTTTTTTCAAGCGTGCTTACTCTTGTCGTGATGATCGTTGGCGGCGCGCATTGAATGATTGCTTGTAGGATGAGAAACTTTGTTATGTTTAACAGTCTGACGCTTGCAAACGACGCCAATGTGCGTGATTAAGAATTGCTTGGTATTCTAAATTGTAGATTCAGGGCCAAATTGAGTTAACCTCGGCACCTTCGATCGTCCCCAATCTGCCCGGGTCACAATCGACATTCGCCCTAGAAAAAAAATCTGTTTGCTTTAGCAGTGTCATGCACTGTAAAGGTGTGTCCGCATTGTGTATTCCTCCCGAGATTCGTTGCTCGTGATGCTATTTGTTAGCCCAGCGTAATCTCGAGGGAACATTTGGTTTCTGCTGGTCTGCCGATTTGGTCAGCATTTGGAGGGTGCTTGCTTTGGCCAGAGTGGTTCGGCTTTGTGTTCGACCCTGTCGTTCCAGTGAACCTCTGCAGGCCTATGGAAGTCTCAACGGGCGGAGAGAGCGGAACGGCTACCGACGGTCAACCAGCATCCCTCCTTCCGAGCCGCGCTGACGGCTCAAAACTCCGGATGCATTGTCTGGCGGCGGGGGTGCTGTTGTGCCACTTACATGTTCCTCGTTTGGGAGCACGTGTCACGAGATCGAGCCCTGTTCCGACGAATTGTTCCCCCCCCCTCCCAGCGCCGCCTTCCGTGCAGAAGAACCGTGCAGTTCCGGGGATAACGTCACTTCCTCCGCCGAACCACTTTGCAGTTCCGGGTAGGGCTGCGTCTCCACAGCCGAGCCACTGTGCCGTTCCGGGGAACTGGTCTCGCAGAAGAGTCCCAAAACGCTATTTAAGGCCGCGCCGGCCCCATGTTAGGGAGATTTTGCCCCAGCCGACGTGGTTGTGCTGGCTGGCTCTGTACAAACGACAACCTGCTACAGTAAACGCTAATTTTGTTGCTGTTTTCAAAACGGATTGCCTCCCTGTTTCGCCTTTGGGCTAAGGCTTCAGCGAAGTCATCTCGACGGCTCGCCGCTCTTCGCCACCGCTACCATCGCGACAGAGCAAATTCCTAACACCGGATACGTTCTTCAGCGACAACGTGGCGGCTACTGGTGAGGGTCGTAACATCTTCCCCCTCGCCGGATGAGTCACGGAGGGCACCAGTCACCACTGCTGCTCGAAGGGACGACAATATGGCCTGTAGTTTATTGACTGAAACTCGCCTTTGCTTGTCGTATTCAGTGAGTAATTGCCAAAAAATTGGACAGCGTCTCTGAAACTCGACCACATGCGCAAACAAGCACTTGGCCCCCTTCGAACAAAGCAAGCCAAAAGATGGATGGCAAACCAATTTTCATCGCTAGCTTTACCAAATAGCTCACACTCAAAATTATGAGGACTCACCTGCGCTGAGAAACCATACATGCTACCTTACACTTTTAACATAATACGTTGCACGCAAAAAATATCAATTTTGATACATCAAGAGCACCCATAGATAGTTTAGAAAGAGCGGCTGAGCGTGTCAGCATTTCTATTCAATTTTTCCTTTTTTTGCTAATGTCAAAATGATATTTTTTAAGAATCAAGCTCCACCTGACAAGGCGATTGTTCCTCAATGTCATGCTTTGAAGCCACATAAGGGGACAATGGTCTGTCTTTACTTTAAATTTAGCACCTTTGAGATAACACTGCAACTGATAAATCGCCCACACAATGCAAGCGCACTCCTTTCCTGAAGCGCAGTACATTATCCCACGAGAGCCCAATTTTTGTCTCGAGTAAAGCGCAGGTTTGCTTGTTATCACTGTCGCCCTGACATAAACCGGCTGCCTACTTCTTTTCATCGCTGATCACTTTCATCGGTTCTGTTGCACTGAGAGCATGGTTCAGAACACGATTCAACGAGCGCTTTGATTGTCCTTACGTCCGTCTTCGTTTACAACCACCAATATTTGTCGATTACTGAGACATTAGGCTATGTAGATTTCCTGAAACTTTGGCCAACGCTTTGGCCAAAATACTCTTCCTTTGCTCAACATTAGAAAAAAGCCTAATGTTCTGCGTATATAATCAATTGATCAATCGTCTTCACAGAAAACCAACAAAACATAGGCGACAAACACTGCTTTCTAGAAGGTTAGTTCGGTTAAAGTTACCTGCTTATGCAAATACTTCTGAGTAAAAAAACACTGGGCTCTTCTGAGCTCCTTAACTACTCTCATTCCTACAGCGTTGCAGGATACACGGCTCTTCTAACCAAAACGCTTAGTCCTTCACTGTTTGTCTAACCACTCATCCTTGCGTTACCATGAAACACACCGTGCACAACAATGACAAAAATAAGCCTAGGTCAATTCACATCAGAAGGCACCTAACAACACCTGAGGAGGTTTTATGATGGAACTGTGCACTAGAGGTTCCCAGTTCTCATAGCGCGTAACGACAACTCTACCACGTTGCGCTTAGCTTAATAATTTTACGAAATAAATCGGTTTATGATATTGTTTCCCTCAAATGCTCATTCACTCCAAATCCACGTGGCTGTGAATGCATACGATATTACACTAAACCTTAAAAACAATCGAAAATTAACACTTATTTTCTGTTTTTACCTTCTCGATATGTTCGTACTAGTGATCAAAGCACTTCTAGTTTGGCGGTTTTTCTTCTGAAAACATTCCACCACCTCTCGTTACCTACACAGGATAAAACGACTCAAATATGAACCTCCAATGTTACACTCAATAATCATAGTTAGCACGCACGTGCAAGACTTGCTCTAATTGATCGCCCTCTTTTCTCAAGTAGACTCTTTTGAATCGCACACAATAGGGTCACAGTCCGGGCAGTTTTCGAGCACGCCAGAGGCTACAAAACGCACGAACGCTAGGCTGTGTCCTGCTGTCATGACTCTTTTTGCCCTTCGGTCGACTTTTCTCAGGAATGTGAAAGGGACGTCAGAAACAGGTGGGAAGTCTGGGCCACTTTCTCTTTGTTTTCACACCTACGCGGTATTTAGCCACTCTGCCCTTTCGACTTTGACCCTTCGGGCAAGGCCGCATTCCCGAAGTCGTCGAACTGAACCGCGTACTTCGTTGGGGTGACGTCTTTCGTTTTCCCCCACTACACCTGTCTCGCCGCTTGTGCCTCCATGAACGCCACCATTGACGTTTCTTGAAACGGATTAACAGCCTAGCCTTTCGTCTTTGTCGGGACAGAGTGGAACCTGCCCTAGGCTTACGCAATGTGGTACGCATCAATTTCTTTCTTTTTCGGCGATGTTTGCGTACCTCCTCTCCCTCGATGCCTTCATCATGTCGCGTCGAGACCTTAGAAGATGGAAAGCTTGTTGGAGCTGGTGCTAGATCTTCCCTGCCGCTAACGCTTTTCGAACTTGGCGTCAGGATGGACTCTCGGGCCAAATTATCTTTGTCAACAATGATGAAACCATTAACTGGGCCCTTTCCAATGGCATGACTGCACTTCTTAACCGTCACGTTTTTGCTTTGATTAGCCACTGTGCTAAACATATCTTCATGCGACGATCTCGAGACGTCCTATCGAGGCATGAGGATGGTTTGCAGCTACTTACTGAGCCCACTAGGGCTGCTGCCACACACCTAATCTTCGCAAGTACCGTCTTTTGATACTGTCTCTACCTCGAAACCAACCAAAACATCGTTCTCTGCCTGCTCTACATTGATGCATTCGAGAATATGCGGGCCCTTTTCTAGCGCGATGCCTTGTTCTGGGGCTTCGAGACCCGCTTCAACGTCCATCGCTTCTCGACGCGCCTCGCTTTCAGACCCTTGTCTTTCTGCTTCGCGCTTTCTTTCAGACTCTTGTCTGTGCTGCTCTTCTTTTCTCCAGACAGAAGTTCCGAATATCTGGAACAATGTGCCTTAACTACCTCGAAGTTGTTCGCGTCTTACTCACTGAGTCGCGCAACAGCTTCATCTGCCTCGCATAACAGAACCGTGAGTAGCTTTGACACCAATTGTCTCGCTTAAATGACAGTTCCTCGCACTTTCACTGAAATATCATAAAGTACAAGCCAATATCCCCTGAATCTGTATATGGGTGCATGAACTAGACATCCAGAAGTCTGCCTTGAAGTTGGATAAGGTACCACTTGCTGTGGACTACTGTCCGACCTATTCCTCAACTCAAGTTCTCGTTTGCGGATCGCAGTCTCGTGCGCCACTCTTTCTATTTCGCGCTCGCTTTCTATAAACATTATTTCTCTCACTCAGAATGTTGTCTTTTTGTTTCACGCTCGCATTCGAAGCGACGCTCCTCTTTTTCATGCTCACGCCTCTCCTCCTCTTCTTTCTGCTGTCTCTTTCTTTGACTGATGAGGTCCCATGCTTCACAGAGCTCCTCATCATCAGCCCCCAAATCATTAACCTCTTGAGTGATTATGGGTTTTCGTGCCAAAACCTTTGTATTGATCCTCGATTCCTTATACAAAAGCAACAAGTCTGGCTTCTGCAGCTCCCATAAGTCCATGATTGTACTGAGTGCTCGCTACTTCCAAAAATAACTTCCTGAAACGGCGAAACAGAGTCTTGCGGCAAAGTAACTACCAGTTCTAAAATTCACCTTCTTTTAAAACCTGGTTCGCTCAAAGAAAAAGACAAGCACTCACCCATACGTGATCAATGTCTCGAGCCAGTTGCTTCTCGTGGGCCGACTGTTGTTGTCTCTTGTAGCTTCGTACCCCACCGCTGATCACCAGTTGTTGCCGATTTCAGCGCTGTTAACCAGCAGTAACTTCGAATCCCACCCAGCGCTGATCACCAGTTGTGGAGTATCTCAGCGCTGTTCATCTTTAGTAGCTGTGAATCCCAGCGCTGATCACCAGTTGCTGCAGAACGGGGTCTAGCCGACGGTCCCCAACTGACATGGTTCTCGAAACGTCAGGATTACGTTAGACCTGGTCTCTTGTGGTAGCGTGGCGTAACTTCAGATGGAGGAAACGAACGCTGACAAGATGGGGATACGAAAAACAAACAGGTTTATGACACTATTTACACTTATTTACAGCATAGGAGGTTGGGAGTTTCGCAAACTACAAGCGTGGTGGTTGAACCTTTACATAGTTCAGAGCTACGTCCAGCACTTTGCAGCGTCATTATAAACCCTGTCGGGCTCGTCCTCCTTGATTGGAACGCCAATCACACACACAAGACACCACCCACATGGCATCAGTCAGTAACGCATGGTCCGCCGAATAGTTATTGACCCTCTTGATGCAATGCTCTGAAGAGAGGGGAAATGGGGTCCTCTTCCGAAACAATGTGGTGGTTGGGTTGCTTCTTCCGCCTTTCCGTGGAAGGGCAGCCAAGGAGTAGATACTTGAATCACGGAGACACGACCTGTGTGGTCGGTCTGCTTCGCCGTTTTGCTAAACAAGCTGGCCCGGAGGAATTGCTCGTAGGGACATTGGCTCACACACCGTCTTCTAATCTTCTTGTCGCTCCCTGACGCCGGATGTTAGATCCGAGAGAACTATGGTTTCGGGCGTCTGAGCACTGCCCGGCTACGTTTCACAGCGACAGCGTGGTGCCTTCTGACGAGGGTGGTAGCATTACTGAGAGTGTATGGAGCATTTTTTTAACGACCTTTGGTGTGCAGTCTTGAAACACCTCACAAAAATAACGGTTGTCATTCAAGTTCGCTTGCTTTGCAAATTTCTGGTCAACTCGTGGCCAGTCACTTTATTTTTTTTTTCACTGTGCTGCCTTGGCATAGGTGCAACGAATACGACGAAAAACGAGCCCATAACAACTCGGGTCCTTTCCCTGTGAACGTCGTGCGGCGTTTATGTTGCCAGCTCATCATATTCATCAGCAACATTTAAGGGAAATTACGGATGACCCTATTTAAACCACGTGAATTGGCCACTGAGTTACCTCGTGAGTTTCTCTGTGCAGCGTAATCGCGCCTGCATGGATTTAACACCTTATAAATATGTGCATGTGATGAATAATAAAAGGATGCACTTTTGGAATAATTGTTCGTAATCAGTTGGTAAACGCATGTGTTTACTATATTACGGAGTATATATTTTTTATTTATTTTATTTTTATTTAGTACATACTGCTTACCACATTGTGGTCCTTGCAGGATGGACGTACATAAATATACGCTCAGCTACATAGATACAAAAGATAGATACAAAATACACACAAACATACATAGATACAAAACAAACAAACAAAAAAGGTGTACAGATACATTCATTTATATAGATATTTAGAGCAATGTAACCAAAACATAACATAATGTTCATAAAGATATACAGAAAGGTACATCTCAAGCAGATTGGCACGGGTTCTCAGGCGCCGGCCCTAAATATTCTTCTGAAATATCCGTGGAAAGAAGTAAAAGTTGTAGGTGTTCTGGCTTAGATGGGTGTTAGTGCGTCAGAGCGATGTTGTCGTGTTTCCCTGGTGGAAAGACGACTGACATGAACTGAAGGGTTGATTTTGTGGTAAATAGTTTATGTGAAAATTCTAGGCGGTAATTCTCTCTTCTCAGTTGAATAGAAGGATAGGAAAGACATTAGCCAAAATTAGTTGGGACAGCAATTCTGAACGTTTGCATTTATTATCAATAAAACGAAGCAATTTTCTTTGTATTCTTTCGATTTTGTTCTGTTGAGTTTACTATACGGATCCCAGGCAACGCAGGCATATTCTAGTTTCGGGTGAATGTAGGTTAGGTAAGGGAGTAACTTAACAATTCAAGGGGAATTTCTATGTTCACGTTGCAGATAAGCTAGTTTTCGAAAGGCAGTGGAACACGTGTCTTCGAAGTGAAGGTTTCAGAAAAATTGTCGGTGAAGGTTACGCTAAGGTGTTAAAAATTCTTAACTTCTTTTAATGGAACAGAACACATTTTGTACATGTAATCGAGGGAATTCTTTTTATGAGTTTTGTCGGTGTCCTCTGGCATACCCCGTTTTTCACACCACAAGGATCTGTTGTTCAGGCTGGCATCTAGTTCCCTTTGATCTTCAGCAGACCTAATTTTACGATATACAGCACATGCATCTGCACACAGTCTTATTTAAGTACCAGGTGTGACGATGGTGATGATATCGTAATATACAAAAGAAAAAGCAATGGACCCAAGGCACTGCTCTCGGAAACACTTGAAATGACTGCAGGGAGCCGGAGCTATACCCATCAATTGTGACATACTGTTCACGGTTATTCAAACGGTCCGCGATCCAAAAAATTGGAATCTTAGGAAGATTTGTGGTTCTTAGCTTTAGAATTAATTTTTCGTGAATCACTCTGTCAAAGGCTTCACTGAAATCTGAAAACACAGCATCAATTTGACCGTTTACATCTAAAGCCCTAGCTAATGAATTTATTACGATAACTAATTGTGTGATAATAGCCACCTTTCCTAAAATTACGTCGGCAGGTAGTTAGTAGAGAGTTTTCTTCTAAGAATTTATTATACGAGTAGCGATTATGTGCTCAAACATTTTGCAGTATGCTGGTGTCAATGATACGGGCGGTAGTTCTGTAGCAACGATAGACTGCCTTCCTTGAAACCTGCGCAACTCAAGCCATCCTCGAATCACTAGGTATTTTTCACTTAACAAAGATTCTCTCAATAGCACAACCAAGAATTTAGCAACACTTTCTGCGTCTCGCCTAAGGTACACATTCGGAATGTTGTCAGGGCGAGGAGTTGTTTTGGTTTCTAAATTTAAAAGCATGAACAAAATGCCTCGGTATGATATGAAGTTCACCTCATGGTGTTAAATCCCACCTGAGTCTAAAGACACTCCGGGAGATAATCCTGGACTTGAATTGGTGAACACGCTATGAAAGTAGTCATTCAAATTTTCTGCGATGGTATTTACGTGGGTAATAACTGCACCATTAATTGCGATTTACGTGACAGACTTCTTGCTTTCGCAGAGGTATTCTCAACGCTTATCCGGTCCGCACTGTGAAGGCATTCACTGGTGACAAGTTTCAGCCCTAGAAGTTCATGAAAGATATTCTTAATTACGGCTACTTCCAGGGGTCCACCGATGTCACCTCTGGTTCCGGTAGCCCGAAAAATGACCAAATTAGGCCTTCTACTGTGATTTTCTAGTTCGTGTATCTTTCTTTCAAACGTCAAAACAACTTAGTTCATATGCGAAAGCTGGTATTGATCTGAACTTACCTTTTCGTCAAGTTTTCACACTTTTACTATCTTTGCGGTATACTTTTACTTGCCACCAGGTTGTACAGGCTGGAAATCTATCCAACACTAACCAGAGACCTTTTTTAAAGTTTTAGGGGCGAAGTTTCTTATAGCGGCACCCATTCGTCCCTCGTATACGTAGTCGTAGTCGTAGTGTGCAACCAGTTTTACGCTTCGACCTCCAAGGTGATGGCGATGGGAGATTTTTCCTGTGCGTTGTTGAACAATAAAATAAATCGCAGCGTGCGCATTATCTAAAAGCCGAATTCTTGTGTCTCTCATTCTCCATTAGCAGCCATTGGCATGTTCCAGTAGGAAACGTTAGTAGAAGTACAAATGTTAAAAGCCGACTTCTGCTGTCTCTCAATCCCAGTAGCAGCCATTGTTTACCTTCAAGGTAGTGCCTGGTGAGATTTCTCCTGTGCGTGAAATAACAATAAAATGTTGTTCAAAAGGCCATTGATTGATGAAATAAACCAACGAAAGACGCCAGATGTTTTCTAAAAGCAAAACGAAAAGACGCCGTATGTTTCTAAAGCAAAACAAAAAGAAAATGCCAGCTGCTTAACGAAAGACGCCAGGTGTTTTCTAGATCAATGGTTTTATAATCAAAACCATATGGATGAAGGTTTGTAGTTTCCGATGCTCGTTGCCGTCGGTCTGTGCTCGTATGAATAAGGATGCCGAAAGGCGGGCGCGCAGGGCAGCGGCGGCGCGCGCTCTCAGACAGGGCTTTGAAGTGAGAGCACGCGAGGAAGAAGCGTGCCGTGAAGCTTCGTGACGTCACCGCCAAGATCCTGCTGTATGGAAACAAGAAGCCACATCAGCAAGGCAGCGTCGGCAAGGTCCCGCCATACGTGAACAAGAAGCTGCAGCGGCACGTCAGTGTCCGCCAGATCCTGCTGTACGGGAACGAGAGGCCACATCAGCAAGGCAGCGTCGGCAAGATCCTGCTGTACGGGAACAAGAAGCCACATCAGCAAGGCAGCCTCGGCAAGATTCCGCCGTACGTGAACAAGAAGCCGCAGCGGCACGTCAGTGTCGGCAAGATCGTGCTGTACGGGAACAAGACGCCACATCAACAAGGCAGCGTCAGCAACAACCCGCCGTACGTGAACAAGAAGCTGCAGCGGCGGGTCAGCTTCGGCAAGATTCTTCCGTACGGGAACGAGAGGCCACATCAGCAACGCAGCGTAAGCAAGATTCTGCTGTGCGGGGGACGAAGTGTTGCTGTAGTTGAGTGTTTGCCGTTCGTCTTCTGACTTTTTGCTTATTTTCGCAATTATACGGAGAACATAGTTCTCTTTTCACCGGCGATGGAAGTGGACTCATCTGCACGCCCACTCGAGTTACCGGCGACAGCACCGGCAGCCTCAAGGAAGCGAAACTGGCTTTCCAGTGACAGCGAGGCTACCCTCATTGACACTGCAGAAAGCATCGACAGCTCCTACGACGAATACGTGACCGTCATGAGCCAGAAAGCAAAGCGGAGGAGGCTCGGGGCATCCATGGACGCATTTGCTGGGAGGGCCCCGCAAAGCCCGCTGAGGTAAACCGTCCAATTCTTGCCTACGCAACCATCCATCAACATAAGACTACTGAACAGGCAAGCTGTATCTTCAGGGCTCGAGCCACTGGTGCCGAACAGTATTAACTATATCAGAGTGAATCCCCGCAAAAATGTTGTAGCAGGTGACGTCGCTCAAGCGTCAGCGTTAGATTCACTGAGCAAAGTTACCGTCCCTGGTGGCATGAATATTCACACTATCATTCCGCTAGAAAATCACGCAACTACAGGCGTCATATATGACATCGATATGACCATCTTGAACGAAGATCTGCCGATTCTGATTAAGCTTGTTAATAATGGGCCCCAAATACTACAGGTGGGCCGTCTAGGAAAGTCGAGATGTGTGAAGATAGACTATAAGAGTGATTGCCTGCCGACACATGTTAAGGTGGGTCATTTCCGACATGCTGTGCGGCCATTTCTCTCTAAGCCGCTTCAGTGCTAAAAATGTCAGAAATTTAGTCATGTGAGCGCCGTCTGTGGAAATCCTACAACATGTTCTCGTTGTGGTGCACCACACTCTACCGACAACTGTAAAGCTAATTCCTATAGTTGCCCGAGTTGCCAAGAGCCCCCACGACGCCACATCAAAAGAGTGTCCGAAAATAAGGCAGGAGATTTTGGTTCTGAAAAAAATGGTGAGGGACCGTTCTACTCACCGAGAAGCGGTTGCTGTCGTCAGGCGACATCGTTCTCGTCGCAGACGCTCATCTAGAAAGCCTGCCCACAGTATCAAGTCTTCTGTCAAGCCTCCTTTTGTTGAATCGGCTTCACCACCCCGCCGGACAAAAGGAACACGTGCACTGAGAATGCTGCTCCTGAAAAGGAGGCTCTGGAAGAATCATGGCCATCACTTCCAAGGATAACCCCTGCAGAAATTGTGGAACGTGCACCGTTAGCACCACTTTCTGCATCTCGCCAAGATGAGGTGACAGAGCGTGACCGAGAAACTTTGACGATATCAAGTCTCTCATCAATGCCATTCGCACGCTTATAGGCAACACGAACACGCCTACAGCACGATGCGCAGTGCAAGTATTGAATGCCCTGAGTCCAGTGCTTGAAAACTTCGCATAGAAAAAATGGCTCCTTCACTGCCTTCATTTCATGACGAAGTACGTAGTGCGACAGTTTTACACTGGAATGCCAGAAGACTTAAACCAAGGATCTCATGTTTTGACATTACGTTTTCCGCAACAGATTTCCTATATTAGTAATTGTGAACCTAATATGTCAAAAGCGATGAAGCTCTCTGGCTACGAAGCCTTCACTTCATCGACTTGTGGTGAGCCCAGCAAAGTAATTATATATATCCGCACAGATTTAACCTACATTCCACATTTGGTGTAACCCCATAACGGAAATCTATACGTATGCCTCCGCGTTGCAAAGAAGAAGGTAGCCTTCACGCTTATCAGCGCATACATCTCACCATCTGGTCAGTTCGATGGTGAAAGACCACATGACATCTTGACCGCTACACCTGGACCTTTGATTGTGATCTGTGATTTCAATGCTCATCACTTGCTTTGGGGAAGCACGAAGATTGATTCCAGAGGCCGAAAACTTGCTGAATTTGCATCAAGACACGAAATTACCGTTATGAATGACGGCAGTCTAACGTATTCGCGTGGTTCGAGATATAGCAGTTGCCTGGATCTTGCATTGGTGTCACGGCAATTCACCCAACAAGTGCGATGGTTCACTGATATTGAGACTCATGGTAGTGATCATATTCCAACGTATCTGAAGGTCACAGGTTTTGCAGCTTCCTCCTCATCAACTAACAAAAGAGTTAATTGGACAATGTACAAAGCAAAGGAGGAAGAGGCATGCGATGATATCGCGTGTGGCCTCGAGAAGGTAATGAAAAATGTGATGGAAGAGGTTACGTGTGCCTTTAAATGCACATCAAAGCGTACAGAATTTGATATAGAACTTGAACGTCTACGAACGATTTGTAGGAGGGCGGAGACGAGGTACAGGCGCACTAATTTGATTCATGACCTCAGAGACGCTCGACGTCTACAAAAGAAAATCCAACGTCGAATGGACAAGCTGAAGGACCAATGGTGGAAGAAATTTTGTGATTCACTCGATCCTCGCCAGCCTATGTTTTTATATATGGAGGACGGTGCGTGGCCTTGGCTTGACTCCACAACAACGTCCATTCAGCACATTGGCTCTCCATCAAGGCCGCCTGCAGGCTGACGTTGCGGAAAATTTCTGCGTGAGGATTGCGGGCAATGTGGTTACCATGAGTGACGAAGTTCTCGGGGATGTTCCTGTAGCACGAGTTTCTGAACTGAATATGCTTTTCTCACTCGAGGAACTGGATGCAGCTCTAGCCACCTGCAGACGTTCATCGTCACCTGGGCTAGATGGTATTACATACGCTGCTTTATGCCATCTTGGAAGACGCGGCCGAGACCAGCTACCAAAATGCTACAACCAGTCATGGAATGATGGCGTCGTTCCAGAAAGGTGGAAATCCAGCCACTTGGTACCAATCCTCAAACCTGGAAAGTCGCCGCTTGATCTGGCATCATATCGACCCATTGCGCTATCCAGCTATGTGGGAAAAATCATGGAAACAATGGTTCTGACACGCCTCGAGTGGTACCTTGAACGCTATAATATATACCCGGAGGCCATGGCTGGTTTTCGAAAAGGCCGCTCTTCTATTGATAATGTCATCGACCTCGTAACCTCTCTGCAACAACAGAAACACCTCAAGCGCATGTCGGTTGCAATGTTCCTCGATGTGAAAGGTGCACATGACAACGTAACGCACGATGCCATCCTAGATGCCTTGGCGAACATGGGAATCGGTGGAGAAATGTTTCAATGTATTCGGAGCTACCTACAGAAGAGATCCTTCTTCGTGCTCACTGCGGAAGGTCGCACCGTTGATCATTACACCACTCGTGGCGTTCCACAAGGTGGGGTTCTCAGCCTCACGCTGTTTAACCTCACGATCATTGGCCTTGTACAAAGTCTACCTCGATCAGACAATATCTCTACATACGCTGATGATATATGTATCTGGGCTTCAGCAGTGACACGACTCCAGGTACGCGCACGGCTCCGAAAATCATCGAGAATAACGTCAACGTACCTCCGCGCTCGAGGCCTCACAATTTCCACCGAGAAGTGTGCCTTAGTCCCTTTTACCCGCAAGCCCATGATCTGTTATCCTGTTTCTATCGACAACGTGAACCTTTCGTATACGAGACGTCACCGATTTCTGGGCATCATTAACGACAGAGATCTCTCGTGGAGTGCTCACATCTCGCACTTGAAGAAGAGGCTCAGCTCTATCACACACGTGAAGAGATTTCTCGCTGGTAAAACGTGGGGCACATCAATGTCATCTATGCTTCAGATGTGCAGAGCGCTCTTCTTGGGATATTTGCGGTATAGCACGTCCGTGCTTTCCAACGCCGGAAAAACTAACATCCGGGTACTGCAATGCATTCAAGGCTAAGTCCTCTGCACATGCTTGGGGCTACCTCGGTGCGCTAATACGTTAGCAAATATTGGTATTTCTAAAGACCATCCGATCACGACATATATAACTGTCGACACACTCCGGACAAATATCCGTCACATATCCAGAGGGCCTAACCACCACCTTGCTAGCTTGCCACTAGAAAGACCAAAGGCAGCGTTTTCCAAAGTTGTTGCGGCTAAGAAGAATTCCATATCGTAGAGGTTCTCACCCGCAACCATACCATTATCTCCAGAGTGGTGCATGAAAAGACCGACTGTGCACCTTGAAGTGCCGGGGATATCTAAAAAGGCAAGCCTGCCATCTGCAGCCCTCAAGCAGATCTCACTGGACCTTTTGCATGTGTCGTATGCTAACCGAATTCATGTTTACACGGACGGTTCGGTATCGGGATGTTCGACAGGTGCCTTTGTCATGCCATCTCGATCAATCACCGTCAAATTCAAGACATCACACGTCCCTACATCTACGGGATCTGAGCTCGCCACTCTTCGAGCCGGTGTGGAGTTCGTTACGCGAGAATCCCCTAGTAGATGGGCCATTTTCTGCAACTCCAAGGCAGCCCTTCAATGCGTGCGAAGTCTACAACGTGGAAACTACCACCAGATGGTGTATCGTATTAATGAAATTTGTCATCGGGCTGCTGATCAAGGGCAAGACATTGTTTTACAATGGTTGCCGGGCCATTGTGGCATGAGTGGTAACCACCTCGCTGACGACGCTGCCCGATATGCCCATGATGGAGTGCCCAGACTGTTATTACCCTTGTCAAGAGTAGACGCAGCGAGAGAACTTCGTCAAATCGCGCATAATGCCACGCTTGTGCACTGGAACTCTCCACCTAATTCCAATCATCGCCCAAAGAATCCTAAGTCATTACTTCAGAAACAACTGCCATCCAAGATTTCTCGACGTGACGCTACAATGCTGTACCGGCTGTGGACTGGGGTCGCGTTTACTAAGTCATTCAGCCATCGCATTGGCATGGCGGATTCATCCATGTGTGAAAGCTGCAACTGTATAGAGACTATTGAACATCTCTTGTGCCACTGGGCCAAATTTGATGAAGATCGCCGGACTCTCCAGTGTGCCTTGAATAGAACCGATGACCGGCCATTTAATGAAGCAAATATCTCAGGAGCCGGGTCGCGCAGCACATCAGCACAGAAAGCCACACGAGCGCTCCTGAGATACTTGACAGCAACTTCATTGAGGGACCGCCTGCAAAGCTCGGCATTGTGTGTGTGACGTGACATGTGTCTATCCTTTTCTCTCTCTTTTACTCCCCTCTCCCCCTCCCCATGTGTAGGGTAGCAAACTGGACGCACAGTCTAGTTAACCTCCCTACCTTTTCTACATTCCTTTTCTCTCGCTGCTGTACGGGAACAAGAAGCCGCATCAACAAGGCAGCGCCGGCAAGATCTCGACGTACGTGAACAAGAAGCTGCAGCGGCATGTCAGCGTCGGCAAAATCCTTCTGTACGAGAACGAGAGGCGACATCTTCAAGGCAGTGTCGGCAAGATCCTGCTGTACGGGAACAAGAAGCCACATCAGCAAGGCATCGTCAGCAAGATCCCGCCGTACGTGAACAAGAAGCTGCAGCGGAACAACAGTGTCGGTAAGATCCTGCTGTACGGAAACAAGAAGCCACATCAGCAAGGCAGCGTCGGCAAGATCCCACCGTACGTAAACAAGAAGCTGCAGCGGCACGTAGGCTTCGGCAAGATCCTTCCGTACGGGAACAAGAGGCCACATCAGAAGAGCAGCGTCGCAAGTTCCTGCTGTACGGGAACAAGAAGCGACATCAACAGGGCAGTGTCGGCAAGATCCCATCATCTAAGCGGCCAGGAGAGCTAAAAGTCATAGGCGGCTAGATAAATAGATAGATAGATAGATGCGCTCAAAAACACCAAAGTTCGCTGAGATATGCTTAGCATTTAATAAAAAAATTACATCACTGTGATTCGCTTGGTATTACCGTCGCTTATTATGAGGTCACTAATATATTTCACAGAATTCTTTTAGGTACGCTTTTTATGAATCACTTTTCAACGTAATTCTTATCGTTCTCGTTGAAGTGAAGTCCGAGAACGTAGGTACAAGCAGAGGACGAGAAATCAAAATTACTGAGCAGCTATCAGACGCCAATCAGTTTGTGAGCTTATTATTTAACTGGGTTCTTTAACTGCGTTTTGCGGAACCGAAAGGTTGTGTAAATTACATAATAATGTACCGCTAATACATATAGCGGGTGCAAAGCGCTTTCATTTCACTCCAATTTAGTAAGTATTTCTTTATTTATAATATAAAGTTGGCATTACATTTTGAATTTACTAAAGTATCACATACTTACACACAAATCGGTTGTGTGTGAGTACCGAGAGAGCCACGTGGAATCAGCGTTGAAGACTCGTTGTGTAGTGCGTACAATGAGCTTGCAAGATTTCTATGTCGAAGTGTACAAAGTGAGCGGCGTGCTGATGAGTCAGGCTCGCTAGCGTTCAAACCACTTTAAATGACAATAATGGGTATCTCGACGCTTCATTCGTAGTGCCTAGCACGTCTGCAATCTTACGGCCCAGTTCTAATACACCTTGATTTGCGACTGGTTTACGTCATTTTTGTAACCAGAACGCACAAAAGCAGTTGAATACTCGTAACATTACCGTTCTGGTTCCTAAAGTCCTTCAGTGCTAGAACCAACTCATGAACTGTCCCTCATTTTACCCCAACGCGTATACAACGCATGTGTGGAATTGGGGCCGTGGAATATAGAACGATGAGTGTCCCCTCGTATTATTGCGCTATCTATGACTCGTGCGCCTATAAGCTCAAAAAGTATTTGGAAGACACTGTCGCTCCACCTTGAAGAGTACAACACTCGAGAGTATTCTGACCTGCGCGGGTTGCCTTCTCAATCTCCAGCCTACATTCTCTTCAAGGTAGAAACCTCAACCAGACCACAAAGAGATAGCATATGTGCAGACGCTTGTGCTTGAGAGGGTGGTAAGGAAACACATGGGGTACGCAAAGCCGGCTCCATACAATGACATGTTATGGAGGGGTGGGGCTGCGACGAACCTTCACCTCTCCGTGTACCTTCAATGGACACCGTGCGCACGCTTATGCGTATGTGTGTCTGTAAACTTTCTATTATAAGCTATCCTAGAATGCTACAGCAAGTGTCGTTGAGAAGCGCCGCTATGACGTAAAACTCTTCCTTTTGCGAGTTGATGTGGCATAAACTGAGCATGCAATCCGCGCACCTGCACAACCTCACACGTTTTTGATGCTGCTGTTAATAATTTAAAAAACTACGCAAATTTGTTCTGTAATTATCTACGCTTGTGTGCTTTGATCTTAACACCATACAGACGTTGTGAAATCAACATGTTTTCTTGCCTCGTGTGCTTTAGCGCCTGTGTTGAATGTGTTTATCACACAGAAAGAGGAAGAGGCAGGGAAAAATACAGGCCAATATAGAAAGCGTTGAAAAAATTGGTAGATCCTACGTGAAGGGGGAATCGAGCATATGCGAAGCACGAATGAGGAAGGATTATAGGTCACTTCAAAATCAGCACAACGTTACGAGACGGAGGTAAGTTATGCCTTACATGACTTCAATGTATTGATTATCATGTTTGGACGTTTATTTACATTCGTCATCTATTAACATCCCCTGATATCAACTATGGTATATATAAAGCTAGCGAAACGGCCGCGAGCGTGCTATGAGCGTAGCATGTAATCATGTTTTACATGACATCTGTATCATGAATATCACGTTTTGCCATGTCATTTACATTCGTCGTCCATTCACATCAAGTAATACCAAGTTTGGCATATGTGGAACTATAGTAAAATGGCTGCGAGAACGCTATGAGCCTACATTGTAGTCATATTTCACAAGAAACGCATATGATTATCAAGTTTGGACGTCTCGTTTACCTTAGTCGTCTATTCACTTCCGGTAATACCAAATTCGAGACATGTGAAGCTAGCGAAACCAATATACTCCTACGCAACGTTGACGAACGCGCAGTCTACACGCAGTGACGCCACGCTAGCGAAACATGAGCACTCAATAGTCTGACGCAAGGCGCAACCGGCACGATCAGCGTCTCTCAGCGCGGTCCGCTGGCGACCCGTGTGAAATGCGACATGCTGCGTTTCGCGCACCCGACGTTACTCAGACAGCACCGCGTCTGCCTCTCTTTGTGACGGAAGGGCACTCTGTGCGCTCAAACGCGCATGCGTCAAAGCAACGCAGCGCGGCTCTGCGAGTACATGGCAGGCAGATCCACATTGGAGTTCAGTGGGCAGATCCACGGATCTCTCTCTACTAGGAGGACATTGGCGCCTGGCGTGGCATTGCCAGCGTGACGCGATGAAATGAACGCCGGCGTGCACGTGCACCGGGTCACGTTGAAGTGTATTGGCGCCTTGAGTGTGGCGTGTAATAATGTTCTTACACGACACGCATCTCATGATTATCATGTTTGCATCAGTCACACACATTTCTTATCCATTCACGTGACGTAATACCACATTTTGGCATATGTGAACATAGCGAAACGGCCACGAGCGCATCATGAGTGTGGGACGTAGTCATGTTGTTACATTACACGCATGTCATGATTATCAAGTTTGGAGATATCATTTACCTATGTCGTCAATTCGCGTCACGTAATACCAATTTAGGGCCCCGCCGCGGTTGTCGGAAGGCTAAGGTACACGGCTGCTGACGTGCAGGTTGCGGGTTCAAATCCCGGCTGTGGCGGCTGCACTTTCGATGGAGGCGCAAATGCTGTAGGTCCTTGTTCTCAGACTTGGGTGCACGTTAAAGAACCCCATGTGGTTTAAATTTTCGGAGCCCTCCACTATCGCGTCTCTCATAATCCTATGGTGGGTTTGCTACGTTAGACCCCACATATTGTCACGGGCTAAGTAGATGCCTGAGGATGACGACGACGAAGTGCTGAACGGGAACGTGCTTGGACTGCAGCAGCGTCGTACGCATTAGCTCGCCAGTATATTCGCCAGTATACATTTGTTCATCAGTGTATACTTTATTCCCCGTAACATCATTGGTGGAAGGTGCGGGGTACCACTCGCTATACAGCCCAACGAGCTGGATCTTCGCAGCGGACGGCGCATCGCAGCTACCACGATGACTGACCAGGCTACTCAATGTCAACAAGATCCGTCAACCCCGCAGCCGATCGTTGTGGTGCAACCTCGTGACCCAGGTCCATTCAACGGCACAAGTGGCATAGACGTCGATGACTGGCTGGTTCAATATGAGCGCGTCAGCAGCAGCAACCATTGGGGTCCAACGCTTATGTTGGCGAACATCATCTTCTACTTGCATGGCACGGCAAAACTCTGGTACGAGACACATCAAGAAGAGTTGACTAGCTGGGACGTCTGTAAGCATAAATTGCGCTATCTATTTGGGAAACCCATCGGACGTCAAGTGGCCGCAAAGAAAGAGCTTGCGACTCGTGCCCAGACATCCACGGAGCCGTACATCGCGTACATCCAGGACGTGTTGGCTTTGTGCCGCAAGGTCGACAAGGACATGCTCGACGAGGACAAAGTCGGACACATCCTGAAAGGAATTGCGGATGACGCCTTCAATTTTCTCCTGTGCAAGGACTGCTCGACGGTGGAGTCGGTCATCGAAGCATGTCGTCGCTTCGAACAGGCAAAAAGTAGGCGCATAGTTCACCGATTTGACCGCCTTCCCAACACGGCGGCTACGTCCTCTTGCGAAGATTTGCCCACACTACACCAACCACCAGCGCCAGAAAACGTCACCAGAATAGTCCGTCGGGAACTCGAGGCCATGGCTCCCGCTATGTCTAGCGTCAGCGCGCCAGGACACAACCTCGGTGCTGTTTCAATGATACAGGCCGTGGTTCGCCAAGAGATCGCGAATATGGGCATTTCGCCACCTCATCAAAATGCCTCTGCTACTTCCAGCTCGGCTCCAGTCGTTGCGGCTGCCACTCCGAACCGCACGTTCGCACCACGACGAAACCCAGCTGAATGGCGCACTCATGATGATCGGCCCATATGTTTTACGTGCCATCGGATAGGACACATCGCTCGCCATTGCCGCAGCCGGTGGACCTCATCACCTCGACCGAGCTTCTATGATTGGCGGCCTTGCTCTGAACGTGCACCTTATGCCCCGTCCTACCGTGCTGAGACAGGTGCAGAGTATAATCCAGAACGTCGGACCAGCCGCTCGCCATCGCCCGTGCGTCGTCAGTCCCGCTCGCCCCAACCCCTTCGTTCTCGGTCTCCTTACGACCGTCACTCGGAAAACTAGCCGGTGCAGCCCCCGGAGGTGAAGCTGCATACACGACTTGGACTGCAAATCCTCTGATTACTCCCGACCAGCGGTGCAACCTCCTTACAATTCTCGTTGATGATTTACCTATAACGGCTCTTATTGATACCGGTGCACAAATATCTGTGATGAGCTCAGACCTCCGCCGCCGCCTCAAAAAAGTTCTGACGCCTGCGATTGCACCTACCGTTCGTACCGCGGATGGGAGTACTCCTGCTGTGCTTGGAATGTGCACTGCGCGATTAACAATTTCTAAGCATCAAACTTCAGTTCTGTTCGCTGTACTGGAAAATTGCTCTCATGACCTAATCCTTGGACTCGACTTTCTGACTTCACACGCTGCGCTCATTGACTGTTCCAAAGGTCTTCTTCAGCTCGAACTACCATCCTTTTCGGAGACCGTCTCTACCAGCCCACCTCGTCTACGCTCTGTCGATTTCCTTAGACTTCCGCCGCAAGCCGCAGTCCAAGTCCAACTCTCGCCATATCCTGCAGTACCCGATGGTGATTATGTTGCTGCCCCGATTTCTGACGTCGCCATGACACGCAATGTTGCACTCCCCAACACGGTGGTTACCGTTAAGGACAACCGAACTTCGTTTCCCGTCCTCAATTTCGGCCTCTCAGCGCAAGTTATTCCTCGCGGCATGTCACTTGCGCATCTTACACCACTGGTCGACCACACAGTTTCCGCTCTAACCACCAATTCGCCACCCGATTTTTCATCAACGTCGTTCTCGTCACGTTCCTGTTCCGACCTTTTCAAGCCAATGCTATCTGACAAGCTCACCTCTGAACAAGTCTCTGCTTTCTGCCGTGTGCTTGCTCCTTATCAGGACATCTTTGACTTCGGCGACCGTAATTTGGGCCAGACATCTGTAGTAACCCATCGCATCGACACCGGTGACGCTCGACCCATTCGCCGACGACCCTACCGTGTGTCAGCCCCGGAGCGTGCTATTATACAGCGAGAAGTCGATAAAATGCTTGATAAGGGCATAATCGAACCATCATCTAGTCCCTGGTCCTCACCCGTTGTACTTGTTAAAAAGAAGGACAATAGCTGGAGATTCTGTGTTGATTACCGCCATCTCAACCATATTACCAAGAAAGATGTCTATCCCCTACCGCGCATAGATGATGCACTCGATTGCTTGCACGGTGCCAAATATTTCTCTTCAATAGACCTTCGCACAGGCTACTGGCAGATCGCTGTGGACGACAAAGACAGAGAGAAGACGGCCTTCGTGACTCCTGATGGTCTTTATCAGTTCAAGATGATGCCTTTTGGATTATGCAATGCCCCCGCGACATTTGAGCGCATGATGGACTCTCTCCTTCGAGGCATGAAGTGGACCATCTGCCTCTGCTATCTTGACGACGTTATTGTTTTTTCGACTACTTTTGACGACCATCTTACCCGTCTGTCCGCAGTGCTTGATGTTTTTCGACGTGCCAACTTGCAACTTAACTCGTCCAAATGCCGCTTTGGGCAACGCCAAATTTGCGTACTCGGCCATCTTGTTAACGCTGCGGGCGTTCAACCAGACCCTGCGAAAGTCCGAGCAGTTCGCGACTTCCCCACACCCCGCTCAGTCAAGGACGTCCGAAGTTTTCTGGGACTGTGCTCCTATTTCCGTCGTTTTGTCGAGAAGTTCGCTGAAGTAGCCCGTCCTCTAACCTGCCTCCTCAAAACGGATGTCGCATTCACCTGGGGCCAACAGCAAGCAAACGCCTTCTCGTCGCTCGTCGACATTCTCACCAATCCACCAGTCCTAGCACACTTCGACCCATCTGCTGCTACGGAGCTTCGTACTGACGCCAGTGGCCACGGCATAGGCGCAGTGCTCGCACAGCGGCAACAAGGAATGCACCGCGTCGTCGCGTATGCAAGCCGTCTGTTGTCGCGCTCGGAACAAAATTATTCCATCACAGAACGCGAGTGCTTAGCTCTCGTCTGGGCCATTGCGAAATTCCGACCGTACCTGTATGGCCGACCATTCTCAGTTATTACGGACCACCATGCGCTTTGCTGGCTCTCCTCACTCAAGGACCCTACGGGACGCCTTGGTCGCTGGGCGCTGCGCTTACAAGAGTACACTTTTTCCGTATCCTATAAATCCGGACAACTTCACAAGGATGCCGACTGCTTGTCCCGTTACCCAGTCGATCCCCCTGACACGAGGGAAGATGAGCAAGAGGCCCTCGTTCTTTCAATTACCGACTTCACCGACATAGCTGCTGAACAACGCGTGCTATTATCGCGTCCTCTTCGCGTGCTATTATCAATGGTCTGCACTCTCCCCACCCTGACCACTCCTTACAACTGTTCGTTCTTCACAACGACATCTTGCACCGCTACAACACCCGCCCTGATGGTGCTGAGCTTTTACTCGTTCCTGTGCATCTTCGCTCAGACGTTTTGGCCCAGCTGCATGATGCCCCCTCCGCTGGACACCTAGGGGTGTCACGCACGTATGACCGCATTCGCCGCCGATTCTTTTGGCCTGGCCTCTACCGTTCTGTGCGACAGTACGTTGCGGCATGCGACCTCTGCCAGCGCCGCAAGACACCTGCTCTGAGACCTGCTCGTACCCTCCAGCCCATTGAAGTACCAGATGAGCCATTTTTCCGAGTCGGCCTCGATCTTCTAGGACCCTTTCCCGTGTCGGCCACCGGTAATAAGTGGATTGCTATTGCTACCGACTACGCAACGCGGTATGCCGTTACACGCGCCCTCCCCACCAGCTGCGCTACTGATGTAGCCGATTTCCTTCTTCATGACATCATTCTGCGTCATGGTGCTCCTCGTCAGTTGATCACCAACCGCGGCAGCTGTTTTCTATCTAAAGTAGTCGACGAGCTCCTGCGATCCTGCTCTACCCACCACAAGTTCACTACAGCGTACCATCCGCAAACCAACGGCCTCACGGAACGCCTCAACCGTACCTTGACGAATATGTTAGCGATGTACGTTTCCAAGGATCACAAAGATTGGGACATCCACTTACCTTTCGTTACCTTCGCATACAACAGTTCACGTCATGATACAGCAGGGTTTTCCCCTTTTTACCTACTGTTCGGTTATGACCCGCCTTTGCCCATGGACACAATGCTCCAATCTGACGCCGCCTCATCGACTGTTTATGCTCGTGATGCCCTGGCCCGAGCTGACATCGCCCGCCAAGTCGCCCGGGATCGTTTATGTGCCTCGCAGCTTAACCAAAAGAGTGCTTACGATCGCCGGCACCGCGACGTACAGTACTCTCCGGGGTCACTCGTCTTGCTGTGGTTACCATCACGTCGTGTTGGTCTCAGCGAAAAACTGATGTCCCGTTACGTTGGCCCCTACCGCGTCATACGCAAGGTCACCAGCGTGACCTATGAGATAGCTCCACTCCATACCACGTCAGTACCAGCTTCAGTCCCGACCGATTATAGTGCACGTCTCACGGCTTAAGCCATACTTCTCACGCCCCGAGAATTGATCGCACCGGGACGGTGCTTCTGCCGCCGGCGGGTAATGTCACGGGCTAAGTAGATGCCTGAGGATGACGACGACGAAGTGCTGAACGGGAACGTGCTTGGACTGCAGCAGCGTCGTACGCATTAGCTCGCCAGTATATTCGCCAGTATACATTTGTTCATCAGTGTATACTTTATTCCCCGTAACAATATCAATCAATAAATACAGGATTTAGTACATGTGAAGCTAGCGAAACCACTGCGAGTGCATTATGAGCGTGGCATTTAGTCATGTTTTTACATGACACGCATCTCATGATTATCATGTTTTCACTAGTCACATACCTTCGTCATCTGTTCGCGTCCCGTAATACAAAATTTGGTATTACGAACACCGCTGTGAAACGCTAACACCGCACTGAAAACGCTGGCGCCCGACTCTCCCACTAGCTCACTCTTCACTCTCGACTGCTCGCTGGCTGGGCGCCTCTCAAGATGATGGCAGAAGTCGGTGAAGGCATGTTGCTCGTGGCAAACGTGCCCTCTCTCGGCGCAATTCGCATTTCTTTACCATTCTCTTCGGTTAGGTGGAGGCATTTTTTTCTCCAACGCTGCCTTCTCGTGAGCCAGCACCGCCTCATGCTGTTGAGCATGCGTGTCGCGCTCTGCTTGCTCGCGTAAGCCTCTTCATCGGTGACACGCTCCTCTCTCTCTCTTGAGCTTCCTCCTCTCTCAAGCACACTCTCATTTGATCTACAGTTAGGCCTAGCTTGTCAGAGAGTGTACTCAGCTCACCTATATACATGTCAAAGATGTTATGTTTCTTTTGAAAGAGAAGAAACAGCCTTGCCCCAGGTTGGGTGTCATTGTCATGAGAGTTTTTATTATCAATATAAGCACGCTGCCTCAGTGACAGCAACGCTCCTAATAAACTTGTCAAGGCTGTTTTCCGTTTTCTCTCACTTCATGAAAGCAGCAAACGAAAATAGACGCACAACAGGGATACCATAGATGCACACTGACGATACAAAAAAAAAACAATTTCGGGCCGTTAATATCTCAGTGCGACCAAAATCATAACACTGTCCACGAAAACAACAGTGTTGTTATATCTAGAAACAACTTCGGCAGATCCCACGTACCTGGGAATCGACGTTATACAAAGCATGCAGAGGGAAGACCATGTTGCAATACTTATTGAGCGACAAGTCAAGAAATGACGCTAAATGTATGTACAAGTTCTACACGTACAAACATATGTTGAATAGTTGAAGATGTTTATATAACCAGTTGTTGAACAATGCGCAACAATGTCAGCTGGAACATAAGTATTAGCAACACCAAGAGCTGATATGAAGCTCTGGTGCTCGTAAAGATGCTGATGCTGAACACTGCTACAGAAATCAAATTCAGGGCATGGCAACTAACCACAATTGATATTAAACCCAATGTGACGGCTGTATCAATGGGCTACAGCCAGCTCTGCAACGAATGTTCACGTTCACGATGATTAGCGTATATTTGAAAAGTGGTTCTGAGATTTGGCGTAGCTCTGTGATAAAATGCTTCAACGCCCCGGAGAATGCGTCGGCTTGTAGTCTAGCTGGCACCCTGACATTTATTCTTTGCATACGTCTGGTGGACGCTTCCGATGTTCGCTATTTCTTAACGCTCGCGCGTTAAAATTTCGTATGTGTGTTTTCGTCGTTCCTGGGTAGATACTAAATGTCAATCACATGAGGCACATATCCAAATACCAGCGGCACATACCCACCCCTGGGTATGTGCCACTGTCTGGCGGCATGTATTTGACGACGTACGCGAAGTGATTGTGACATTATTCTTGTCTTGACCAGCTTGTTTATTCGTCAAACCATTTTACCCTCCCATGCTAATTTTGGTTCACGCCAAGTTAAGGGGGTGACCACGAGAGCAGCCAAACGTAAGTGGCTAGGTAGATTGATACGCTCAAAGTCGCCGAAGTTCGATAAAAAATGCTTAGCATTTAAAAATTGTCCTCGTATCTGCATGCATCACTGCAAGTGTCGTCGAAAGACGATAGTCTTGCGAGTGGATAGAGTGAACGAAACGTTCATACGATGTTCTGTGCGAGAAAATTGGTGCATTCTGAAGGCAATGCGTTGGAGTGGCTCTATCTGTGCAGCGAAGGCAACGAGCACATTAAGGCACGTGAGGCACGAGTGCTCTCTGGCAGTTATCTGCGAAAAAGAAGGAAGGCGTGCGTGCCTGTCTCGGAAGCGTTCAGATGTAGAACGCAAAGCGACGGGCATGTGCCACCACCATGTCGTCTTAGCAAAGTGTTGGAAACTCTTGCCTCTGAGTATGGCGTTGCATTTTCAGTGCAGCGTGGTAAACGCTAAGGTTCTTAGAATTACATATGTATGCCTTCTGTAGTTCAAAGACACGCATACAAAATATTGAATTGTTGTTATGCTGTCTCAGGTGTGCGCAATAATTGATTTTATTGGACAATCGCATGAGTGTCAACGCTGAAAGTTTCGCAGTATTGGTGGGCACTGCTGATCGAATTGGCCGTTTGGGGTCCCTTTTGAGACCATTTGGTGTATATTATGCAACGGACGAACTAAGAAATGCTTCGCATTTAAAAAAAAAGGTGATGTCTGGAGGTCGCCCGTTGTGACAGCCTGGCTTATCCTGAGTGTCCCAACGTGAGAGCGGCCCGCTGTGCGTTGTGTCGTGCACCTCACGACTTAAATAAAGTATCGCATCTATCCATCCATATCGTTCAATATTTTGTGGAAGAGGAGCATACTTACGAAATATATTATAAGAAACCAAACACGATTAAGAGCACGCTAAAGAAAGCTTTTCAAGTCGTGTTTTTGCAAAGTTCCGCGTTATTTGTTTTAAATAAAGGGTGGTAGTGCGTGAAACTTTGCTCACTGAATGCGCTCGAAGAAACATGATTACATATGGTTCAGGTGAACACAATTCTTCGTAATACAGCAATCAGTTTTGCTGATTGCAAAACCCAGCCATTGTGTGTTTGTACAGCCTAGAGAGTCCGTTAGGATGCGCTCGACCTAAGGCGATCACCAATCGATCGCCTCTCAGTGAAAGTAGTACTTCACGCGGGAATCTCCATGATGCACTCTCATTAAAATGATGTGAGCACGAACGCAACAGCGCCTCTCTTGACGATCTAGGGAGGTCGTGGTATTCATGAACGCAAATTGCCCTGAGGGGAGACTCTCAGTGCTCGCCTAATGAAGCTTCGTCGCACGCACTATCGAACATGGCTTACCGGAATCTCCATCAGGAGGCTATTGCGGGTTCGGCCTGCCCTCAACGCTAGGTATAAAAAGCTTTGAATAAACACGTGGGTACTGACATTCATCCTGCCGCATTCCTAATGCGATGAGTGGTCGCAAACCCCTATTTAATGAACGCGATTTTTCTCTGTGTTTTTTGCACTGTAAACAAACGCCTTCAGGTTCGCCCCAGTATAATCGTTGTATTTTCATGCGCAAAACAAAAAATCCACAAAAAAAAAACGCCAGGCCTGCGTGGAAGGCGCAGCACAGTCACAGCCAAAGCTAGAAGAAGGGCTCTTAAGAGCCTATTGAAAACACTCATTGGGTAACTACTGCAACATACTTGCTTGATACCCACTAGGGAACTAATAATGAAATTTTTTTGGTAGTAGGCCGGCATTCGCAATGCCATTTTTCGTCATTCTTCTGAGAAGTATCGTATCCACAAAACTTTTGAAGGAAGTTTGCGCCAATTGTTCATGCAGTGATTGACGACGATGAGGATATATGGCTGAAGTTGATCTGCGCCACAGTTAATGAGGGAACAAGAGCAAGTTTTGTAATAGGATGGAGCATTGGACGACCCACTCGTTATGCTTTTCGCATTGTGCGACGACTGGTTGTTGTTTGGCTGTTTTAAACGCTTTGTAAGTCGTAATAACGCGATTGATTTCCAGACATCAAGCCTACCTAAGGCAAGTTTGCCAACAAGTCTCAAGCACTGATGGGAATCAGTGGTAGAATACTGAGCTGGCACCCGGTGGACCTTGGTTCGAGTCCCACTGTGTCATTGGTGCAAGGTTTCTTTTCTAATTTCGCGTGATTTAGTTATGGACACCGGCGGCGGCGGACAACTGCTAGTGGCTACAATTGGCTACAACAGTGGCTCCCATTCTATGGCCAGAGATTGAAAAGCGAATAATAATCGCACTTGCAATACATAGCTCAAGGCTGGGTACGGCTGATGAGCTCCTTGATAGTCCTTGTTTGGCTAAGCTTTTTACTCTCTCACATTTATTTTCAACTTTTCGCTGTACTATTGTCCTTGTTGACCTTGTCTTCTGGGTCATGCCTACTTTGGGAAATTGGCAAAGAATTGTTGATGATCATGATGATGACCAATATGTACCGTTCACACCCACTTTCAAGGATTCGCCGAGGAATCAATAACTAGACAGGAAGAAGCACATGTTAGGTGTAAAGTTAATGAGTTTTATTGAGTTATAGATTGATTAAAAGAAATCATAATGTGACTAAATATACTTGCTGCCCTCCTTTTTTCTGCGTTTACTTGCACTTCCTTCTTTCCCTCCCTGTCTGTTCTTTTCTCCCTCTATTAGTATTCTTCTGACGCTCTTTTTTCTATCTCTTTTTTCCTGCACTCGTTCTTTGAACTTTTTTCCTTTCTTAATCTTTCTGCTCTGTCTCTGTGCTCTTTCTCTCACAAAATTTTTCCTATCTCTTCTTTTGTGTCTGTCTGGTTCTAACTGTTTGCCTCTTTCTATATTTTTGTACTCCGTCTTCCAATTTTATTTTTTTTCTTTTATCTCGATCAAGTTTATCTTTGCCCTCGCATCTCTCATTCTTTCCCTTGACTCTCTTTCTACCCTTATGCTACAGCATACAGCACACTGCTAGCACTTCCGGACAGCTAAGTGGTTACGACACCCGCGTTTGGAGAATACATATACGCGGGTTGAAATTCCGCTTTGGAAAGACATTTTTGCTGCAATATTTACATCTTCGTACTACTTTACATCCCTATCTTCTTTTTTTGTACTCCTCTTCTCACACATCGTAGTTGTTGCATCCCATTACCACACAATTTGGCGCCCATTTTCTGTGATGTAAGAAGAAGTAAAAACTGCGATGGCGTAGTGGTTTGAACATCAGCCTCACATGCAAAAAGTCGGTGGTTCAAATCCCGGTACCGCGCAGTTCCCAACCAGATTAAAAAAAATCCGCGTGGTGATGGAACTGCATTAAGAGGCCTAAGGTGCGGCCACAACGGTGACCATCACTGGTAACGTACTCCTTCATCAGAGAGGCATTGGCCACCCTGGTGCAGTATCTGGCCACTAACTCTTATTCCTAACTGTTCCCATTCTAGGCTTCAGAAAACCTCCTGTAAGCACGCGGCAAATAGCATGGGGAGATTGTGTCGCCCTGCCTCACACCCTTCTTGATTGGTATTCTGTTGCTTTCTTTATGAAGCACTATGGTAGCAGTTGATCCCCTGTAGATTTCTTCCAGAATGTTTATATATACTTCATCTACGCCCTGATTCCGCAGTGTCTGCATGACGGCTGATATTTCTACTGAATCAAACGCCTTCTCGTAATCTATGAAGGCTATGTATAGTGGTTGGTTATACTCTGAGCATTTCTCTATTACCTGATTGATAGTATGAATGTGGTAAATTGTTGAGTAGCCTGTTCGAAATCCTGCTTGTTCCTTTGGTTGATTGAATTCTAATGTTTTCTTTACTCTGTTAGCAATTACCTTTGTAAATAGCTTGCATACTACAGAGAGCAAGCTGATCAGCCTGTAATTCTTCAAGTCCTTGTCATCTCCTTTCTTATGTATTAAGATGATGTTAGCGTTCTTCCAAGACTCTGGTACCCTTCCCGTCAGAAGACACCTCGTAAAGAGGGTGGCTAGTTTTTCTAACACAATCTGTCCTCCGTCTTTCAGCAGATCTGATGTTACCTGATCCTCACCAGCAGCTTTGCCTCTTTGCATGCTCTCCAAAGCTTTTCTGACTTCTTCTATCATTACTGGTGGGGTGTCATCTGGGTTACTGCTAGTTCTTATAGTATTAAGGTCGTGGTTGTCTAGGCTACTGTACAGATCTCTGTAAAACTCCTCCGCTATTTTACTATCCTATCCATATTGGTAGTTATTTTGCCTTCTTTGTCCCTTAGTGCATACATCCGACTTTTGCCTATCCCAAGTTCCTCTTCACTGCTTTGACGCTTCCTCCGTTTTTCAGAGTGTGTTCAATTCTCTCCATGTTATACCTTCTTACATCGCATACTTTACGCATATTAATCAACTTTGAAAGCTCTGCCAGTTCTATTTTGTCTGTTGTACTTGACACTTTCATGTTTTTACGCTTCCTAATTAGGTTCTTCGTTTTCTGGGAAAGCTTGCCAGTGTCCTGTCTAAGTACCCTTCCTCCAACTTCCACTGCACACTCCGTAATGATACTCGTTATATTATCATTCATTGTATCTACTCTAAGGTTGGTTTCCTCACTAAGAGCCGAGTACCTGTTCTGCAGCGACACTGTGAATTCCTGTACTTTCCCTCTCAGTGATAGCTCATTGATTGGCTTCTTACGTATCAGTTTCTGTCATTTTTTCTTCAAGTCTAGGCGAATTAGAGACCGTACCATTCTATGGTCACTGCATCGTACCTTGCCAACCACTTCCACATCCTGCACGATTCCTGGGTGTGCAGTCATTATAAAGTCTATTTCGTTCTTATTTTCGCCATTAGGGCTCCTCCATGTCCACTTGCGGTTTTCTCGTTTTCGGTAGAAGGTATTCAAAATCCGTAAATTATTGCGTTCTGCGAATTCTACTAGTAGCTCTCCTCTGGCGTTTCTAGTGACGATGCCATAATCTCCTACTTCCTGGTCGCCAGCCTGCTTCTTCCCTGCCTTTGCATTAAAGTCGCCCATCACTATAGTATACTGTGTTTCTACCTTACTCATTGCCGATTCCACGTCTTCATAGAAGCTTTCAACTGAAGCGTCATCATGGCTGGATGTAGGCGCGTAAGCCTGTACTACCTTCATCTTGTATCTTTTATTCATTTTAATTACAATTCCTACCACTCTTTCATTAATGCTATAGTATTCCTCTATGTTGCAGCTATGTTTCTGTGAATTAGGAACCCCACTCCCAGTTCTCTTCTGTCAGCCAAGCCCCGATAGCAAAAGACGCGCCCATTATGTTGCACCGTATAGGCCTCATCTGTCCTCCTAACCTCACTGAGCCCTATTATATCCCTATTACCACCCTCTAGCTCCTCGAATAGTACAGGTAGACTCTCAGTGCTCGCCTAATGAAGCTTCGTCGCACGCACTATCGAACATGGCTTACCGGAATCTCCATCAGGAGGCTATTGCGGGTTCGGCCTGCCCTCAACGCTAGGTATAAAAAGCTTTGAATAAACACGTGGGTACTGACATTCATCCTGCCGCATTCCTAATGCGATGAGTGGTCGCAACCCCTATTTAATGAACGCGATTTTTCTCTGTTTTTTGCACTGTAAACAAACGCCTTCAGGTTCGCCCCAGTATAATCGTTGTATTTTCATGCGCAAAACAAAAAATCCACAAAAAAAAAACGCCAGGCCTGCGTGGAAGGCGCAGCACAGTCACAGCCAAAGCTAGAAGAAGGGCTCTAAGAGCCTATTGAAAACACTCATTGGGTAACTACTGCAACATACTTGCTTGATACCCACTAGGGAACTAATAATGAAATTTTTTTGGTAGTAGGCCGGCATTCGCAATGCCATTTTTCGTCATTCTTCTGAGAAGTATCGTATCCACAAAACTTTTGAAGGAAGTTTGCGCCAATTGTTCATGCAGTGATTGACGACGATGAGGATATATGGCTGAAGTTGATCTGCGCCACAGTTAATGAGGGAACAAGAGCAAGTTTTTGTAATAGGATGGAGCATTGGACGACCCACTCGTTATGCTTTTCGCATTGTGCGACGACTGGTTGTTGTTTGGCTGTTTTAAAACGCTTTGTAAGTCGTAATAACGCGATTGATTTCCAGACATCAAGCCTACCTAAGGCAAGTTTGCCAACAAGTCTCAAGCACTGATGGGAATCAGTGGTAGAATACTGAGCTGGCACCCGGTGGACCTTGGTTCGAGTCCCACTGTGTCATTGGTGCAAGGTTTCTTTTCTAATTTCGCGTGATTTAGTTATGGACACCGGCGGCGGCGGACAACTGCTAGTGGCTACAATTGGCTACAACAGTGGCTCCCATTCTATGGCCAGAGATTGAAAAGCGAATAATAATCGCACTTGCAATACATAGCTCAAGGCTGGGTACGGCTGATGAGCTCCTTGATAGTCCTTGTTTGGCTAGCTTTTTACTCTCTCACATTTATTTTCAACTTTTTCGCTGTACTATTGTCCTGGTTGACCTTGTCTTCTGGGTCATGCCTACTTGGGAAATTGGCAAAGAATTGTTGATGATCATGATGATGACCAATATGTACCGTTCACACCCACTTTCAAGGATTCGCCGAGGAATCAATAACTAGACAGGAAGAAGCACATGTTAGGTGTAAAGTTAATGAGTTTTATTGAGTTATAGATGATTAAAAGAAATCATAATGTGACTAATATACTTGCTGCCCTCCTTTTTCTGCGTTTACTTGCACTTCCTTCTTTCCCTCCCTGTCTGTTCTTTTCTCCCTCTATTAGTATTCTTCTGACGCTCTTTTTTCTATCTCTTTTTTCCTGCACTCGTTCTTTGAACTTTTTTTCTTTCTTAATCTTTCTGCTCTGTCTCTGTGCTCTTTCTCTCACAAAATTTTTCCTATCTCTTCTTTTGTGTCTGTCTGGTTCTAACTGTTTGCCTCTTTCTATATTTTTGTACTCCGTCTTCCAATTTTATTTTTTTTCTTTTATCTCGATCAAGTTTATCTTTGCCCTCGCATCTCTCATTCTTTCCCTTGACTCTCTTTTCTACCCTTATGCTACAGCATACAGCACACTGCTAGCACTTCCGGACAGCTAAGTGGTTACGACACCCGCGTTTGGAGAATACATATACGCGGGTTGAAATTCCGCTTTGGAAAGACATTTTTGCTGCAATATTTACATCTTCGTACTACTTTACATCCCTATCTTCTTTTTTTGTACTCCTCTTCTCACACATCGTAGTTGTTGCATCCCATGCCACACAATTTGGCGCCCATTTTCTGTGATGTAAGAAGAAGTAAAAAACTGCGATGGCGTAGTGGTTTGAACATCAGCCTCACATGCAAAAAGTCGGTGGTTCAAATCCCGGTACCGCGCAGTTCCCAACCAGATTAAAAAAAATCCGCGTGGTGATGGAACTGCATTAAGAGGCCTAAGGTGCGGCCACAACGGTGACCATCACTGGTAACGTACTCCTTCATCAGAGAGGCATTGGCCACCCTGGTGCAGTATCTGGCCACTAACTCCCACATGCATACGTCAATTACCTTCCGGCCCTCAGCCCCCAGTGGCTGTCAAGCAACTGACCATGGCGATGGTCAGATCTGCAACGCAGCAGTGGGTGCTAAAAATCTCTGGATACGGACAGGCCGCCATTGGAACCTGAACTTCGAAACGTTTAAAGCTAGAACCTCATCTAGTGAGTCAAGTCAAGCTGTACTATTCTAGGAGCTAAAGGGAATCAACTGGGATGTAATAGGGCTCAGTGAGGTTAGGAAGAGAGATGAGGCCTATACAGTGCTATAGAACGGGCACATCCTTTGCTATTGGACTTGGCTGGCAGAAAAGAACTGCGAGTGGGGTTCCTTATCCGCAGAAACATAGCTGGCAACCCTATTGCAAAAACCAGCGCCACTGGTTACCAGCGTCCAGTGCCATGCCTGATTATGCACCCAGTAAGGCGCTGGTACCAGCGCCTCTCAGTGCAGGTACTGGGACGCTGGAGCGGCAGAATCCCAGTACTCTGCGCAAAATGACTTGACAGGGTTAAAATGGGGGTGCCCATTCGCCATAAGTAAATAAATATATAAGTAAAATAACGCGCATTCACAATAAAAATTAAAAATTAAAACTTAATAAAATGAAATGCTTTCACACGTGTATCGTACACGTGGCGCAAGATATGCGCACGAACTGTGTAGAGATGTACCGGATACGCACGCATTTAGCGCATATAACCAGCTGACGTTAATAAACCGGGTTCTTTTCCACACCTGCTACGTGGCGTATCATGCCATCGATGCATGGTGTCACAAGTGGCGCGCACCCATAGCCGCACACGTAGGCGCCCACGGCGCGCTGAGCAGTCGAGATGGAATTTGTTCGACCGCCGGATGCAGTACGCTTCAAAGGAGACATGGGCAAGAGCTGGTCACTGTTCAATCAGAAATTTGAGCTCTTCTTGACGGCTACAGAACCTTCCGGACAACCACGACCAGAGGATACGAAGACTGCGTTGCTGCTAACAACTGCAGGCGAAGCTATAGAGGTATTTATTACCTTTGTTTTTTCGAAAGGCGAAAGCAACACCGATTACACAACGGTAGTCAAAAAGTTTTACGAGTATTGTGAAAGCCAGAGCAATGAGACATATGAACGCTACTTGTTTGGAAAACGAATGCAAGGGCCAGGGGAACCTTTTCAGCACTTCGTGCGAGACATGAAGACAAAGCTCGTCTGTGTAACTTTGAAAACTTGCGTGAATCTTTGATCCGCGATCAGATTGTTTTTGGAATACAAAACAAGAAACCACAAGAGAAGCTACTAAGAAGCAGAAATCTCACGCTACAGAAAGTGGAACAGACTTGCAAGGCGGCAGAAGCAACAGCAGCCAAGCAAGAAACGTGGCTACGTGACCATCAAGTGGATCCAATTCGGAACTTCCCAGCGCCAGGAAGGCAGCACCAAGAAGTGGGACAAAGAAACAGCAACGCCAGGAAGCCACCAGACTACATATGTCCAAGATGCGCGCGAACACACGTGCCAAGAAAGTGTCCTGCGTTCGGGCGTGCTTGTTACAACTGCCAGCGGAAGACCCACTTCGCAATTCGTTGCAGAGTAGGGAGTCAAGACAACGAGCTCACTGGCGATGAAGAATGCTTTGATGTGCTGGATGTATCCTTGAGAAGCAAGGTCAGCGGCCGTGACTGGCTTGTTCGCGCAAACGTTGCTCACGTATCAGTGAGCTTTAAGGTCGATATTGGCTCGCAAGCAAACATCATTCCCATGAGTTTCGTCACCAAGATGCAGCCAAAACCACTGTTAAAGTCCAACTGGCCAGCTCTACGCTCGTATGGCGGCAATGAAATCAAACACTGCGGCAGCATAACAGCCGATGTGACACTGAACGGACACACCGCAGTTTTTGCATTTTTCGTCGTACGTGAAGGTGAAGCAATCTTGGGACTGCAAGCATGTTAATGCCTTTAGCTGGTTTCACGCCCAGTGCACAGCGTGGAAAAAAAGTGCAGCGGAAGGCGTAGCAAAGGATTTTTGGCACCTTTTCAGTGGCACGGGATGCGTCAAGCGCCATTACCACATGGTACTCTGCGACGACGCAGTTCCAGTGGTCCAACCAGCACGGCAGATTCCACTAGCCTTGCGAAAACTACTGCGTGAAGAACTAGAGCGTTTGGAACGAGGCGGAATCATTGCAAGGGTGACGGAGCCTAAGTCCTCACGTAATAGTACGTAAAAAAAATGGAAAGCTTCGATTTTGCATGGATCCGAGGAAGATTAACCAATGCATAAGAAGAGAGCACTATGAAATGCTGACGTGAAAGGACATAGAAGCGGAACTAGCCGGCGGAAAAGTGTTCACCCGGCTCGATGCTAATGCTGGTTTCCTACAGATACCATTGAATGAAGAAACTTCAAAAATTTGCATGTTGCAACGCCTTTTGGTGGATACCGCTTCTTGAGGCTACAGTTCGGCATTTTTTCAGCTCCAGAGGTGTTCCAAAAAGCTTTGAATGAGATGTTTGAGAATCTGCCAGGGGTAAAGGCATACGTTTGACGACGTGATAATCTGGGGCTCTTCAATGAAGGAGCATGATCAACGACTCAAGTCGGCCTTGCAAGCAGCAGAACGAGCTGGACTAACTTTTCTTGCGAATGAGTGTGCGGTGCGTGTAAAAGAAATAGAATTCTTAGGTGACGTAATTAGTCATGCGGGCATCAGACGCAATCCTAATCAGGTGAAGTGCATGACTCTAATGACGCACACAACCTAGATCTTACAATGTGGTCACAGAAGAGGGTAGGATCCTACGACGTAACAGGAGAGAATTGTTGCGAACCAGAGAACATTTTGTGCGTGATTTTTCAGATGACAGCGAGGATGTCAATGAGGACAAGCCACTCGACCGCAGTGGAGGTACATCAGCACAAGAACAGTTGCTATCAACTGGGGCATCAGTGACGAAAACTTCAACACTCCGAAGATCACAGAGGCAACGTAGACCACCAATTCATTTAAGATATGACAGAAATTTTAAACAAGTTCCAGAAGCGTGCTTTTTGGTGCATGCCACTAGCAGTGTACTAACACTTCACTAACAATGTACTAACCTTGCGGAGATGGTGCGATGTTTTCTTGTTTTGTTTTTGTTTTCTGAAAGAAGAAAGATATATTGTACACGTAGCCCAAGATATGCGCATGAACTGTGTAGAGATGTACCTGATACGCACGCATTCAGTGCATATAACTAGCTGACATTCAATAAACAGGTTTCTTTTCCCCACCGGCTACGAGGCGTATCATGTCGTTGATACAACAAAGAATTTGAACTCGCCACTTCTGCATTCTGAGGAGAGTACGCTACCCACTACGCCACTCCGAAACACGCAGTGGCGCTGTAAAGCAACTATTTATCCGAAGAACGTGCCCTTCAACTTCAATTTTTACAAGTCGCACAGTCAAGACCGACACGATTTTTCTTTCCAAATAACGATTGCGTCTTGATTTCACAGTGACGAACGGCTTCCGAGCACCGAATGACGTGCGGATATCGGAAATAACCACAAAGTTATTTCAAGCATTCACCTCTTAACTCTGAAAAATCTCAAATTGACTGGAGGGACAGCCCCAAACTGTCAGCTGTTGCTGCAGATAGTCTTTTTTTTTTTTGCTCTGATAGTCGGTTATCTCACTTGCTACTGTTAAACATGTATAGATGATTTAAATGTCTTGTTTTGTAGATATCCGCGCGTACGAGTGACTAGTGAGTGTTTTTTTTTCGCGCAAGTGACGATGTAGCAGTACAGTACAGGCGTGTCAGATTACACAGTAAAAATTTTTACACCCAGAAGGGTGTAAATGAGCTTGTCCCGTGGACGACACCCTAAGGATGTTAATTCAGCACCTTCCAAAAAGGGTGCTTTACCATGCACCCTTAGAATAGGGTGTACATGTAAAAAAACTGTAGGGTGTTAAAAAACACTCTTAAGAAAGGGTGCCTTCGATGTCCATCACTTTTTTAGCACCCTCTGAGGAGGGTGCGAGAAGGGTGCACAAGGGTGTTGAGTGACCATGGCAGGGGTGGCGAATACTGCCACCAATAGATATCAGCATGCACTGATTGAACACTACTTGAAGAAAGTGGTCCTGATTATCGATGGTGCACCACCTGTCGAGCTCCCTTCATTGCGTGTAGGCAAATATAAATGCTTACAATCGTGTATGAACTTGTGCTGGATCTATATATATATACTTCAGTGTATATGCATAATGTGCGTTACAGAAAATGAAGCCTTGCTGCCCTTGCATATTGTGTTTATTTATTAGGCAAATAAAACATAAACTTTTCTTTTGCCACACAACTTTTTCACCAGATATACGTTCATGTATACGTACACTACACATGCAACACCTCAAATGTTTATTATATTTTTTCAGTTTCACTTTATTGACAATTCTTTGCAACATACAATTACACTGGTTTCAGTTTAGTATACTGCTTCAAGTACATAGAGACTACAAATGAAATACACGCTAATATATCCCTATAATTCTTTCAAGTATCTACAATCCCAGTGGTTTCCAGTTTAATACTCCTTCGTGTACACAATCGGTTAATAGGAATGAAATACAGGCAAATATATACTTATGATTTTTTCAAATATATACAATCACCATGATTTCACTATATACGCATTCATGTACACAATCGTTCCCAAGAAGTGATGCACACAAAATTATATATGGATAGTGTTTTCAAATGTATACAATCACAGTGGTTTAAGCTTTGTATTCCTGGATGTATAACAATTGGTTATGAGAAATGATGTACATGCAATCATATACGGGTTTTCGCACATATAACTTTAGCGAATACTAAAGAAACCAATACAATGATCAGAAACACAATATGCTAAAAACGAACACAAAACTGAGTCAGGACACACGAAAAACAAAAGAGGTAATGCATAATTATGGCTAATGACACAGCTGGGTCACTTTATGCCAAATGTCCCAGCCATTTTGGCAACCATCTTAAATGTATTCGAAAAACTCGTGCTGCATTGAAAATAGTGAACTTCTGGAATATTTAGGAGAGGAAAAATATTTGGTCACGTGGCTGCCGTCTGAACTTTCTGGAATGCCATCTAGGTGTTGTATGTGAAAAATTTTATTTTAAAAGCACCGCTCCTTCTTTCCATACGAAACTCCGTCTACGTAACAAGAGCTTAATTTGGGAGAGTTGGTTCATCGTGGTTGTGAGCTAGTCACAGCGCGACAACTTTAGGAAGAGACAGAAAGGAGAGGAAAGAGCACAGACTGCCAACTGAATTTAATGAATGTGCTACGAGCACTTTTATACAAAGTACAAGGACCGTGTTCATGCGCGACGACACGTGTGAGCACTACAAAATAATCTTCACTGTGAAAAGAATACTCCCTCTCGGAAAGGATAAGTGAACGTGTAGTGATGCACTGATCATTGGTTTACCTGATAAAAAATATTTCTACAAACGTTAAATTGGCATTAAGTAAACCTATTCTCGTGACGAATGGGGCAAGATTGACTATTCCTGTTGCTGTTTAGTACACACACTTTTGAAAGCTTGCAAGGGGTGGAAAACAACACGCTAAAATCATATCTGCTGGATATTTTTCTAGTTGTGAGACACGTAATGTGGTATAACATGCAAAGGTTTTGGTCATTGTTTTTTTGTTGGTCCTGTCTTCTTTAACTTTACTTTCTGCAGGAGGGTTTTGCAAACGGGTGTGAAGATTCTGTTGGGATACCCAGCATCTTTTAGTCTTTTAATCTGGTTTTTAAGCCTGACCTCACCCTTGTTGTAACATGACTTCTGAAGGGTGGCGTGAATACATGTGGTATCAATTCCTCTTTCTATTAATTTTGAATGCCCACTATCAAAAGGCAGAACATTCTTAGCACTCCTGGGCTGATAGCACCAGCCAATACCCCAACAGCATCATCACACTTGTTTGCGAAACCCTCCTGCAGAAAGTAAGGTTAAAGGAAACAGGACCAAAAGAAAAAGAGAATGACCAATCACCTTTGCATGTCACATGGTACTACGTACATAAGGTGTCTCACAATTTTAGGAAAAGAGCCAGCAGATATGACATTGTTGTTTTCCACCCCTTGCAAGCTTTCAAAAGTGCATGTACTTACAGCAACAGGAATAGTCAATCTTGCACCATTCGTCACTAGAATAGGTTTACTGAATGCCAATCTAATGTGTATGAGATACCGCTAACACGTGGAAAAGTAAACATAGGACAAACTGGGCAATGCTTCAATAATCAAGCAAGACAGCATGCTTCAAATGTTAAGAAGGGCTATAGTAGTCTCATGGCCGGACACCGTAAAGAATGTAAGTGTAGTCCTAGGTTTCATAAAACACGGTTTTTGAAAAAAAATCAAGCAGAAAAATGAAAGATTTTAGAACTCTTTATCAGGAAGGCCAAGGATCAATGCATCAGTACACCTTCACTTATCTTTTCCGAAAAAGAGTATTCTTTTCTCGGTTAAAATTATTTTGTCATGGTCACACATGTGTTGTTGCAGATGAGCCCTGGTCTTGTGCTCAGTATAAAAATGCTCGTAGCACCTTCAATAAAATTCAGTTGACAGCGCTCTTTCCTGTCCTTTTTGCGATAAGATTTTTATTACAGAAAAGAATTTCATTTTCTTACAGTTTAGGTATAATGATGAGTTTTCATTGTATCACAACATGGAGCAAATTCCATCTCAATACGGACAAAAATCACGATTTTGTGAAATTCGTGGTATTTTCTCGTATATTTCAGCAGCTTGAGAGGTATAAAGATATTTTTTCCTCAGAATATACCTTCTGTGGAGTAAGTATTCACTGCTCAGATATTCATACAAAGTGCAATATTGCAATAAAAATGCAAACAACACATTTTGGCTTTTTTCTTGGAAGCGAATGTGGCAAAAAAATTGCACTATTATTATTGAGCTTAAATACCTTACAGAAGCACATTTACTTAACAGGTAGACCGAATCTGCTTTAGAAAAATGAGCGGTAGTTATAAACTAAAATTTTCCAGAAACAGCACACAGACGGCATTATGCCAGGAAGTTATAAGCCAGCCACATGAATAAAACTTTTTTTGTCGCTGAAGTATTCTAGCAGTTCACTGTTTTCAACGCAGTAAGTCAGCACATTTTTTTTTTCAAAAACAATTCAGATGGTCGCCAAAGTGGCTGGGACGTTTGGCATGGAATGGTCCAGCTATATTTAAGCAAAATAACTTACACAAATAACAATATTTGTTCATCTACTATGAACACACTAGAAAAAGTTTTTCAGGCATTGTGACACTAAAATTTTCAGCGTCGTACTGCCTGAACAACTTCTTTGATTAACTCCAAACTCACGCCGAGAAAAAGCCGCTCAATCACGGTGGTTGTTATAGGCCTTGCGGTCGTAGACAATGTTGAAAATAAAAAAAAAATCAACTCATCAGTGCTGTCACTCCTTCCTTCTTCGTCATTAGTGACACGGAAGATTTTTCGGTTATCCATGTGGAGGTTCAGGAAGTAGGCTTGCTCTAGGCTGGGTCCAGGGTAGACTACGCAGGACGTCAGCGGCACCCTCTCATCCTGTAATAAGAGCAAATATGACTTCTAATAAAAAAATTTCGTGCTGTTCTGGCAGCACCATATATAAAGAATGTGTAGTGTATATCCTTTGAAATGGCGCGTAATTGACATTACACTGAACTCGAAGCATACAACCCATACATTCCAATAATTTCGTATGATAAAGATAAGAGTTTTCCAGCATACAGCGAATTCCCGAAATGAGGTGAAGTGTAAGACTACAGCTCAAAAATGGCACTTACGAAAGCCTGAACTCACTTAAGAATCAAATTCCTTCTAGGGTAGTGAGCCAGTGTGAAAAACAATTCTTAGAGTACAACGTTTAGAACATGTAGCATTAATCAAAACGCACAAGAAACTTACCTCTTCATGTACAAACAGTGAAGACAAGTCTGCTTTCTCTTTTACATGAGAACAAATGATCTTGGGCGTGGCACTAGCGAGGAGGTCTGCAAAAAAAAGTAAAAGATTTACTCACTTAAATCACGCCTCTAACAATCTGAGGAATTGTTACAAGTCACCAATCAGTGCCATTCTGACTGCGTCTATAAGGGCATCAAAAATGAACAATTTTCTCGTTCTTTCTACCCTCACAGGACGCTTCGTCAATGGAATCTAATCCAAATTTGACGCTGTGCTTCCTATTTGCCTGCTTTCTAGACGTAGGGCTGCGAACATGTGTTTTGTGCACCTAATCTAGCACAGAAATTCGTCATCTATAATTCAATCATCTTATTTCATTGTAATTTGATAAAAGATGTGATAGCTCGTCCAGTTTTTAAAGAGTTGCGGGCCTGCAATAGGCACTGCCTTGCACGTATGAAAGTACTTCTTTTAAAAAAAAATTCAAAGCTTGCTTTCAGAAAAAGCATCTGGCATATTTTGACAACCAAGCCCATCCTCTGATGGCAATCAGGGGCACGCTATTAGCGATTATTGACTACGAGATTTACAAACGTAACCCGTGCCTAAATACTCAGGTAAACACAATCACGCAAGTAAGAGCGCTCGAACGACACCAACGCGCGCGGACGCCGACTACGTTGCAGCAGCCATGACTTATGCTAGAGAAACCGCACATAGCTCCAACAGTCACGTATACTCTCTCGATTCTGTTATAACGCCGAACATTATCGCAGATGAAAGCGAAGCACGAAAACAGCAAACAGAAACGAGGGAAAACAACGCACGGCGATGGCCACAACAACGCGCCTTTGGAAGTCTGCTAAATCTTTCCCTGTGGCACTTGTCCTAAATAGCTTAAAAGACCGAGGCGCACGTGCTGGGTGCATCGCGGCATATCAGCACCTCCAACTATACCGTCTTTAAGCAAAAAAAAAAGCCATTTCGTACAGTGCACCTCTGTACATAATTTTTGCTTTTCTTTCTTTTTTTTGCGCTTACACCTACAGATGCACGTTGCACATTTGAGTATTAATAGAAATGTTATTACGATGTAGCCCAAAGCACATCTTAAAACAATATCAATCACTTTGTGCAGTGTAGAGACAATGTGCGATCAGCAACTAATCCCACCCTTGTTAAGTGATCACATCACTCACTGTATGAGTGATGCAGGCACTTACACAACATCGCGCATAGCAGTGTGAACTCGTTAAGTCCCACGTTTAATCGGGCATCTGCAACAGGCCCGCGAACGCATGCTGTTGTAAATGGCTGGCAGCCTACTTCGACAGAGCTGCTGCGGGCGCCCAGCTAGCGCTGTATGATTACTACCTACGAAAACAGTACACTCACCGTTAACAGGCCCACGTTGTCCGTGTCCGCCACTCCATGAATATTCCTTAATCCGAGCGTCATTTCGAACACGGTGTCATGCGTGACCACCATTGAATATGCGCCTGTTCGCTAGAACACACACAGCGACCAAGACCCCCGACCAACGCAACGCATTTGAAAGACTGATGAGACAGAGAGGGCAACACTGAGAGAGAGAAGGAGGAGGCACTGGCGGCGGCGTGGCGGCACCGCCGCTGTCGACGCAGGTGTTCGGTGACGCAACTCTTCGCTTATCTACGCCGCCGTTGTGGGGAGCAACGCTGGCCGGGTTGAGCGGGGGGGGGGAGGAGCGGCAAACCCGCCAAGACCGCGCCGAAAGGCAAACGCTATTGCGCATACGGCGGACGGCCGTTCAACGCGGAATGACTCCTTGTAAACGGCCACTCTCCTTCCACCCAGTCGCACAGCGACGCAGGTTATTTACCAGCCTCGGGTTCTTCGAGTATTTTGACGGAATGCGATTGCAGTGGGCAAAAAATAGTGAAGCAAAACTTGCGCAAAACAAAGTGCACCATGGAATGGCCAGAAACAATAATTATTTCGTCCTTGGTAGCATCAGCGGGAGAGCATCGCTACACCTTTTTCCAGAGGAATTTCTTTTCGTATTGTCTGTGTATGGCGATTCCGCGTATGGTGCCGCAAACACAGAATGCGTAGTCGAAGCTGGAACAAATTAATCCACAGTCACGGATGTTTTGAAGGTTTGTCACGCACCACGAAACGTGCTGAGGTTGTTATAACAAACTTTTTGCTGACCACATGATCAGCACATAATTCCATATGGTTGCCCAATGAGCTAGCTAAACACCTGTAGCAAAGGCAGAGCACGTTCTTGTTAAACGTTGTTAATATAAACGATGGTTGTGCATAAGTTCAGTGACAGCTTTCCGTGTGAATTGGTCATAACCCACGTTTTCGAGCGTAGAAGCGCCTCAACGGAGCTAATCAGTTACCACAGCAAGTTCGTAAGCAATGATGAGGTACGAAAATGTGCAGCTGTTTTCCATGTACTGAATAGTTACTGTACAGTGCCTTGACCACCGCCATTTCTTAAGCCACCTCCCATATAGACTCCCAGTCTGAACAGGTGTGGGACCTTAAACACTAAGAAGCAGTGCCCCCCCCCCCGCACACACACACGAAATTTGAGGGCGCACGGGCTGATGCACACGCATACTTATTCACAGGCGCACACACATACACGTATACACACACACGCGACCGTAAACGCACGCATGCATGGGCGTACACATGTGCACAGGCACGCTTAACACAAGCACGGACTCGCACATACACGCGCACGCACACATGCACGGGTGTACACACAATCGCGCTTACACGCGAACACATGCGCAGGCTCACGCACACGCACCCAAACTCGGGCGAACATTATGTTCCTGTATATAATCCACAGCAAACATGTAGCTTATAACCAACGCTAAGGTGAGCTTTCGTAACGTGGATTGCAGTTAATTGTCATTATAGATGAACCGCGATTTGCTTCTGCTGGCATTCTGCTGTATTCGGAGAGCACCTTCACACATTCTAAGTCAATTAGGCCGTCATTTAACGCAAGGTCCACATACTCGTGCAGTAGTTACGCTGCTCGGCCGCCAATCCGAAGGTCGCAAGGTCGCGGGTTTGATGCCGGCCGTGGCAATCGAATTCAGATGGAGGCGAAAAGGTAGAAGCCTGTGCACTGCGCGATATCAGCGCCCATTAAAGAACACCAAATTGTCAAAATGTCTAGAGCTTTCCACTACGACGACCCTCATAATCATATCGAGGTTTTTGAGACGTAAAATACCAAATATTATAAATATGTGTTCTTCTTATGCTGCATATTCCATCTGATGAATCGTCACCTACACCCTTCTCAGGCACAAAAGCACCCTTAGAGCCTATTTTAGAGTGCTATCGAGGCAAGCACCCAAACAAATGGGTGCTTTTTTTCAATCGACAATTTATGGGTGTTAAAGGGTGTTGCAAAGGGTGCTTTCTCGTGAAAGCACCCTTTCTACACCTTTTTGGGTGTAAAATTTTTTACTGTGCATATTTGCAGTTATATCGGTACCTTCAACTAGGCAACCACCGAAGAAATGACTAATGCAATCCGCTGAAAAAGTGTGTCAGTATGTTATTTCACTAACGCGTATGAAATTAAAAACTCAAAATTCTTACATACCAGTCAAACAAGTAGCAGCTCCAGCGCTCAGAAGAAATGTTTCGGTGACAGCCTACGTTGCTGAAAGCACGACACATTGATCGTCGCCGCTCCTTGCGTGGGCACCACACACGTGGACAAATGGTCAATTTATGTTCAGATATGTCTAAACTGTACTTTACAGTTATTATTACACTTTAGAACTGTGCCTACTTAAAGTAAAAGCACCCGCAGCATGTACACCGATGCGGCCTGCACGATAGGCCTCGCTAGACGGGGCACTAGGTAAGGCTGCTCTCGAAGCAGCTCAGTTGCGATGTTTGAAGTTTCTTCATTTGAGCTTTGCAACATTTCTAACTGTTACCTAAACCGTACATGACGTCAATGGAAGGTCAATAAGAATCTTTTACCTGAAGTAAGTAGAAGGATAAGCATGGCCAGACATACATTTATGCGGTGTTGCGGAATCGCACGACTGTTTTTTTTTCTCGTCTCCGATTGGAAACCTTGCGAAGCGATCGACAGAGCTGATTTACGTTTCGTCAGCTTTGCGGCAAAAATAATTTCCTGCTTCTTTTAGGAGTGGCCTGAAGCTCCAGGTTTACAAGCACTGCAACGTTGAATCGTTACAGCAATTCAGGGATGATGCGATTATGGCCGGTATACGCGAGGGCATATGCGAAAAAGGTGCACTATAATTGCTGTGATACGTACGTGCGCCGCAAAAATTACGTATGCTCGGTTTCTGTTAGCGTAACATCTTTCCCTGCCTTCGAATCAAGCGTTTTATATTCAACGACACCAAAACATATCATGGCACTCGCTACAATAACGTGCATGCTGCGCTGGTAGAAACAGTTCATGCTACAGTATTCATCAGCGCTTGCCAGTGAAAAATTCTAGAACTTCCAGCGCTTGCGGCGCTTCGCAAAGCGCACTAGCATGACAGTGGTTGAGCCAGCGCCTCTACCAGTGCGACACAGCTTTTTTCCCAGTGCGCCCAGCGAAGTGCCAGTGATTACAAGCGTGTACCAGTGTCTCCAGCGTGTACCAGTGCCAAAAAAACGTAGTGGCATCATGCTGTTTTTGCAATAAGGAACAGAGGAATTTTATAACTATAATGAAAGGGTGGTAGGTATCGTAATTAAACTCATTAGGAGATGCAAGATGAAGGTAGTACAGGCTTATGCGCTTACGTCAAGCCTTGATGACGCATCAGCTGAAAGCTTCTATGAAGACGTGGACTCGGCAATTAGTAAGGTAAAAACAGAGTATACTATACTGATGGGAGACTTCAGTGCATAAGTAGGAAAGAAACAGGCTGGAGACCATGCATCAGTAGATTATCGCATCAATACTAGATATGCCAGAGGGGAGCTACCAGTAGAATTCGCAGAACGCAATATTTTAAGGGTTTTGAATACTTTCTGCCGAAAGCGAGGGAACCGTAAGTGGACATGGAAGAAACACACTGGCGAAAATAAGAACCAAATAGACCTTATATTGAGTGCACATCCGGCCATTGTGCAGAATGTAGAAGTACTTGAGAAGATATAATGCAGGGACCAGAGAATGATACAGTCCCGAATACGCCTGGACTTGAAGAAGGAACGATAGAAACTGATACTGAAGAAGCCGAACAATGAGCTAGCACTCAGAGGTGCAGTAAAGGAAGTCTCGCTTCAGAACAGGTACTCGGATCTTATCAGAGGAAAGTGCTCTAGCGATGACGCAATGAATGATAATCTGACGAGTAGCATTATGGAGTGTGCAGTGGAAGTTGGAGGTACTATAGTTTGGACACTGGCAAGCTGTCCAGGAAAGGAACAATTTCATTAAGAAGCGTCAAAGCATGACAGACGAAAGTATAACAGACAAAATGGAGTTGGTAGAGCTTTGCGAAGTGGATTAATAAGCGTAAAGTATTCGATGTGAGAAGGTATAACATGGAGAGAACTGAACATGCTCTGAAGAACAGAGGAGGCGTCCAAGCAGTAAAGAGAAACTTGGAATAGGCAAAAACCAGATGTAATGCAGTAAAGCACAAGGCAAAGGAATTACCAATATGAATGGAATACTAAAATTAGCGCAGGAGTTTTAGAGAGATCTGTATAGTAATCAGTAAGACCACGACCTTCATATAGGAACTAGCAGTAACCCAGATGACAGCCCACAAGTAACGATAAAAGAAGTCAGAAAGGCTTTGGAGAGAATGCAAAGATGCAAAGCTGCTGGTGAGGATCAGGTAACATCGCATCTGCTGAAAGATGGAGGACAGATTGTGTTAGAAAGACTAGCCACCGTGTTTACGAGGTGTCTCCTGACGGGAAAAGTATCAGAATCTTGGAAGGATGCTAACAATACAAGAGGTGACAAGCATTTGAAAAATTACAGGCCGATCAGGTTACTCTCTATAGTAATCAAGCTATTTACAAAGGTATTGCTAACAGAATTAAGACAACATTAGAATTCAATCAACCAAAGCGACAAGCAGGATTTCGAACAGGCTACTCAACAATCGACCACATTCATAATTTCCATTAAGTAATAGATAAATGCTCAGAATAAAGCCAAAGACTATACATAGCTTTCATAGATTATGAGAAGGCGTTTGATTCAGTAGAAATATAGACAGTCATGGGGACTCAGGGCTTAGACGTTACCTATATAAACATCCTGGAAAAAATCTACAGGGGATCAACTGCTACCATAGTGCTACATAAATAAAACAAAAAATACCAATCAGGATTGGTGTAAAGCGGGAGGGGAGGTTACAATTCCCCAATGCTATTTACCGCGTGCTTACAGGAGGTTTTCTTAGGCCTAGACTTGGAACAGTTAGGGATAAGAGTTAACGGAGAGTACCTTAGTAAGCTGCACTTCGCCGATGACGGTGCGCCCTTGAGTAACTCAGAGGACGAATTGCAACTCATGATTACGGAGTTAGACAACTAGAGCAGAAAAATGAATCTTGAAATTATCTACAGAAAATGAAAGTAATGGACAACAACTTCAGAAGTGTACACCGCTTCGACATCGAAATAGTGCTCTTGAAGTTGTAAAAGACTATGTCTACTTAGGACCGGTAATAACCCCGGAGGCGAACCACGAGACTGAAGTAACTAGAAGAATAAGAATGTGGTGCAGCACATTTGGCAAGCACTCTAATATCATGACAGGCGGATTGTCACTATTACTCAAGAGAAAAGTATATAACAGGTGCATTTTGCCGGTACTTAGCTACGGAGCAGAAACCTGGAGACTTACAGTGAGGGTTGAGCTTCAAGAGAAGACGACGCACCGAGCAGATGAAAGGAAAATGATAGGTGTAACTTCTAGAGACAAGATGAAAGCAGTGCGGATTAGCGAAAAACAGTGTTAAGGATATCTTAGTTGAAATCAAGAAGAGGTAATGGAGTTGAGCCGGGCATGTAGCACGTAGACAGGATTGCCGCTGGTCATTAAGGATAACTAACTAGATTCCTAGAGAAGGCAAGCGGGTTAACGGGAGACAGAAGGTTAGGTGGGCAGATGAATCTAAGAAGTTTGCGGGTATATATTGGCAGCAGCAAGCACAGGACTGAGTTGACTGGCGAAACATGGGAGACGCCTTCTTCCTGCAGCTGACGTAGTCAGACTGATTCAGTATATCATCATCAGTCTGACGTAGTCAGACTGATGATGATGCTGATGATGCTGATGATGGTGATGATAAAGTAATCATCAGGATGAGATGATGAATGGGGCAAACAGAAGGCGTATTGGTTTATGGTGGGGATGGCATTTTATATACGACACAAAGGAGGCGTCTGGCATGACTGCCCTAATGTAAACATCACTCGATACTGCTTCAAACAAACGAGCGTGTGATGGCAGTATTGCGACAGTTTCGCTGTTAATAATATGAGCTATAATTTAGACGCTCTTGCAAGTCAGCTCTTTGGATTTCTCATTGCGTGTGCAATGATTTCCTTTATTTGCGCCAATACCTTGCTGCATTGAAAGCGACCTCTTCTCTAGACCTTCAGAAGGGTAGCTCTGTGAGTGTGATTTGGGAGGTGTCGCTAGATCATTCAGCGCGTCAGTCGTCTAAACTGCTGCCTCAGCAGCTCGTGCCTGCATTTCAATTTGCTTTCTACTCAGTCACCCGATTTCAACGCCAGCCAAAAGAAAATGAAAAAAAGAAGACCGGAACTTTAAGCACTAGATTAGCCGTAAACTAAGAACGCACTTTCGCTTCACTGTTTAGTGATCTACCGACAGCATCTTTTGTAATTGGTATATCAAAAGTGTATTTTTTTTACAAAACGCCCACAGAGCTATCCTTCTGAAAGTCTAGACGAGAGCTCACTCTAATTGCAACAATGAAACGCGCGAGAAAATTGTTCGTATCATATGCCATGATAAATTTAAACAGCTGATTAGTAAGCGCACCTAATGTCTAAAGCATTTGGTCCTGCATAATTTATGTGCACCATGCTGTGAACTAAGCCTTCCAAATAATATTTAAATCCTTGCGGCATGGCTTCAAATACCTCATGGTTAGGACACGCAGTGGCTTGCAGTATTTTAAGACCTGTGCCCTACACAATCCTCGTGTCTTTCCTGCACCAAAATAACGTTCTGGTCATCATATTCTACTCTGATGACATAGGCCTACAGGATAGCGGCTAACGAAACCTCCTATTCTTGGATAAATGTTGTCAACACAGCAGTTGACTTTTTTTGTGAGCCCTCCGCATTCTTGATTGCTTGTTTACCAGGATATATTGAATTTCCGGAATGGCGAAGCTCTTGAGTTCCTCACAGTGCGCACGTGTTAACAGCTCGTGGATATTCGTAACAGGTGAAAATAGTTTTTTGTATCGGGCAGCGATCACTGAATGAACGCTACATTGAAGATCGTGGTCTTCTCTCAAACACCACCCGTCACTCCTTCAGTGGTGTTCCTTTCTAGAAATACCACTGTTAAAGAAATGATTACCACTAGATGAGAATTTTGAACAATAGAGCCAGCCCAGTACAGCCAGGCTTTGTCCTCAATCCGAGAGTCCCCCAGCATTGTCACTTGTCATTCCCTTTCCACCAGTTGAAGCCGTCTGCTGAAGCATTTGCAAACCAACTTAGTTTAGACATCTCGAAAATTTCATTGCAGCCCCGCAATAAACCGCGATTTAAAGAGATATCAACATTACTTCTGATTTCCGCTTTAGTTTATACGAAAGTGATATTTATCTCGCAGTTTCAATTCTAACCCTTCTCATATCTCAGATATTCTTCGAACTTGTGTTTAAAAATTTACTCGTACTTATCTTGCCGCACTTACGTAAACTATACTGAATAGTTGTCTCATTGCGTCTTTATACTAATACATGCTATATAGTAGGAAATGCTATATTCCCAGCGCATATTTACAATTCAGTACCCGGGCATCTCTTAGCATAATCATTCAGAATACATGTTTCTCTATTTCCTGCATCTCATGGTATAAAACTAGGTGAGCAGAGAATCGTGACATTTTTTTTCATTTCGGTGTTTGGCTACATGAGCCTCTTTCATAAAATTTGTCAAACTCGTTGCCACTCAGCGCCCTGCAGTCACATGTGCACCACAAATCATTTTTATTATGGATGAATACAACGCCAAAACTTTGCAATCAGGCTTTTCTCTCCCCCCCCCCCAATTATCGACGTGATACTATCGCACCTAAAATACAGTAATTTCGCTTGCTGCAATCCTGGGCGTGGTAATAGGCGCAGGAGAGCAGTAACTATCACGTGATTGACCAAATGGTTTCAGTTAACAGTGTCGATTAGGACTGCACTACGTAAATGCGACAGAAATACGCTGACTTCAGTCCAGGCGCGAGATACTTGTCCACTTTTACTGTTTCTATAAAGTGTGGCAAATTTGCTCACTAGCCAAACCACTGTATGCAACAACGTTGAAAAAGTAGCACAGCTTGGCTAGTCATTATACCAAGGGCGGACCTGCTACGCTATTTGGAGTTCACAGTATGTCGATGTCCATTACTTTCGCAATGAATACACGTTGCGACTTGACCGAAATGATTTGGAGATTTACGGAAGCCAAGGGTTGAGCTTCTGCAACTAAATGCAGTGCTTTTTTGAGCCCTGCAGTAGTCTTCTCTGCTACCTGAGTTCGCGAGTCACTCAGTGGTATAAAAAGTACCTTCGAAGTTAGGGTGAGATTGTGCGCTTTCTTGAGATTTCAGTGTTAGCAAGCCTTCGTAAATTATTTCAAGTGAAAAGCTAAATCAATTTCACGCAACTCAAAGTATAGTGTAAAGTACACAACAACAAGTAGATACTTCTCCTGTAGTTGAGCTTTTCATATTGCCATGTGTGTTTCTTATTCTTCACTTTTGTTCCTTTCAATTTTCACCCACAAAGCCTGTCAGGAACGCTCAGCGCAAACTGTGCCTCATTTTTAGGGAAGGTTTGTGATTATTGTAGAGCGTTCTGTCTAGGAGTCACCCAAGACGCGTACACCCGAATTAATCCAGATCTCGCGCTACAGCCAGTAGCAAGGCTGTTATGTTCGATGGCTCATGCTATAAATACCGATACACTTCGCCACTTGTCAGTTTATCGAAGGCCGACGCTCTGATCGCTGCTGTAAGTGCAAGTGTGCATCGCTGTAGTTCGACTCTCTGTTTACCGGCATTATATTAGCCACAATAAATAGTTTGATCTTGGACGTGTATACAGTCCGCTCTCTTCGACGCTACCACGATGTCGTGACGTTTGGTAGACGTGCTTTCAGGCTCATGTACCGAACGTCACGCTCCAGCCGTGAGCCAGGCTCACACCGTCAAGGCGACATCGACCCTAATAACGAGCATCCAGCCAGCCTGTGGACAGCAAAGGCTCGGACCCGATTGCGGGCCTCTTCTTAACCTACCTGGAAGACTATAACCCTAACCCCGAGCAAGGCAACCATGACAGCCGCTGTGTCCACACACGACACGGTCTTATTGCAGCAGCCAAAGAAGCCACTAACCTTCCCCGGATGATCGTTTGAATAACCGAGAACTGGCTGGAGACGTACAACCAGGTGGCCGCCTTGTATCAGTGGGACTCGGAAGAAAAGCTGCGTCGCGGCTTGCTCTGCCTGGAAGATGCGAAGAGGACCCAATTCTAGAATCGGGAGACAGCACTTTGATCCTGGGATCTCTTCTGCGGTGCATTCCAGGAAACGTTCGCGAGCGTCTCTCGCATAAAAAAAAAGCTGGTGCTTTGCTGCAGACTCGGGTGCAACTACCAAATAAATCATCATGCGTCGAGTCGAGCAAGAGCTGTTTGCGGAACTTGTTTGCAGCCCACCCAAGACTGTCAATCAGTTCGTCATCGAGGCCATGACGGCAGGAAAGGCGCTTGAGATGCAGATGACGGGGTACAACAGCCTCTCATCGTTCAACTACGCTGAAGACCATGCCTTCAACACAGACTACCTGCACAGGACTGTTCAAGCAATCATGCAAGAAGAGCTGTGTAGGTTATTACCTTCGCCTCAGCTTCAAGATATTTGAATCACCGTCATGTCTGATGAACGCCAGGGACAGGTGCCTCTAAGATGCGCGAGACATATATTGAATGCGAAGCATTTCTTAGCGAGTTTTGGTGACTTTTAGCGTATCTATCTATCTATCTATCTATCTACCTATCTATCTATCTATATAGCCACTTACGTCTGGGGGCTCTCGTGATCACCCCCTTATTTTCGGGTGAACAAAAATTAGTATTGGAGGGTAAGATGCTTTGACAAATATGGTGCTGGGTTCTAGGCATGAATTATGTCACATTCCTGTCATGTACGTTGTCAAACACTTTCCACCAGACATTGGCACATACCTGGGGGCGGGTATATACCACTTATATGTGGTTATATGCCACAGCTGAATGACACCATCTACCCAGGAACGACGAGAACACTCATTGGCAATTTCTATGCGTGAGATTCAAGAAAAACCTAACACGAACAGCGTTGACCCGACGAATGCAAATAACAAATGGCATTGTCCCTGCAGGCACTGAACCCCAGCATCCTGCGTGGCCAGCCGCGCCAAATCGCGATACTACTTTTTAAAATGGCACGAATGTTTGTTAAATGTCAACTGTGTTGACAATGGTAGCTGTGAAATATTATTAACGTTACAGTTTTAGTCTTTTGATACAGCCTGTAGGAAAATGACTCGTTGCCCAGACGAAAAAGAGAGACGTCCGTTTATTGGCAATTCTAGCGGCGAACCGCCCCCACCACGTGCGTTCCACGTTTCACCCGCTGCTTCCTCTTCTTCGATAGAGTGTGGTACGCTCCAAGTTCCTCCGTTATTGTTTGCAACATCTTCCCAGGGGGGCCAAGATGAATCACACGCGTCGAAGGTGAAACTTCTGTGGTAGCATTATGGCCTGACAAAAATAGGTGGGTGGCTCGCTGGTATGTTTTTGCTGGTCAACTCACAGGTGTGAGCGATGACGAACATCGCGTTGCGATACATGTTCTTTCGAAAGCCCCAAGGTGAAGTTGTAGTGTTGTAGTCAGATGTTTCGATCCGTCAGCAAGCAATGGGACAGTGTAAAGCGCTTGAGCTTGTTGGGATTGCTATTTCGACATCTGCGTGGTGTAATGCCTTACTAAGTTGCGTTAGCGGGACAATTTATACGGTTTGCCGGTAAATCTAATGTTGAGACAGGCTTATAAGCCTCATGGGGTTCCTCAAGTCGAATCATATATGTGTCTTTGCCGCCGGATGGCATATCGTCAAAGTGAGGCAAATAGTTCGAAGAATTGCCCTGCGACAAGTTGTCCTTAACTTAGACATCATCCTCGATGGAACTATGGTGCTCCTTCCATTCTTTCTGTGTTCGGCGGGCGAAATGTTCTTGAGCGGGCTTGCGCAGTTGATGAACAGCACATAATTTTTTGCACGCCGCTCTCCTTGCTTTCCGCAGCGCTTGAGCATTGCTGTCCTTGATTTTCGGCTGTCGTATACCTTCACGTACTTGAGACCTACTGTCACACAGGTCCCGTTAATTAGGGAGGCGATCGCCGGCCTAATTCCAAGGGCCGAAGTATCGTCCCCCTGAACCGCACCACGAAAGCGTGGGCAATTTAGAAGTGGTCCTTTTTGGCGCGCCAGCGGACGCCCGCTGTGGCCCAATAACAAGTAAGAGCCGAGAGTTGATAACCAAAACAAAATTATATTCTCGAAAATGGCAGATCGAAAACAATACTCAAGAATGCACACTCCACAACAGTTGAGTACAATATGTCACCAAACAAACAACGTACTACACAGTACAATCAGCCACACTCGAAACAACAGACACAGACAACAATACGCACTACAATGCAGTCGCATGCATTGAACAACCAAGACACTTAAAGACTAAAGAGATAGAAAACCTATTCAGTCCAAAGTTTTTGGAACCAAAGTCTAGATGATACTCTTCCGAGAATCACTCACTCAAAGTCCAGCGTTGTTGTCGTTCCGCTGCCCCGGAAGTTTCTCTTCCAGGAAACCTCGCCGAAGTTTCTCTTCCAGGAAACCTCGCCGAAGTTTCTCTTCGAGAAAACCTCGCGTCTTCAAATGGCCACTCTACAAGCTTCAAACTTCTTCGCCGAAAACACGTCGGCTTCACACAGGCAGCCGTTGCCACGCGTCTTCGCTCGATAGCGGTAAACACACGCTCTTGCCTGTAGCTCGAGCCTTCACCCCACAGGTGGAAATCCTCTTCTTCTCCTTCCTTGTCGCTCCGGACAAAACCTTCGCCGACTACACGGCGGAATCCCTAAGCGCTCTGGCGCTAACTTCCGTCTTCTCTGAAGTTTCTCTTCCAGGAAACCTCACGCCTTCTTCTGCTTTGTCCCTACGGAAAAAACCTTCGCCGACTACACGGCGGGATACCCTACGTGTTCTGGCGCTAATTTCCGCCTTCTCCTGATCTCTCATCTCCGCTGCTCGGTTAAATACCTTCCGCGCGACATTCCAGAAGGTTCTCGTCATTTCGTCGGCGCGATACGCAGCGAAGGCTGGGGAGAGGGCGAGATGGTTCGAATGCCCTCCGCGTCGGATGACTCAACTCGGCATGACCACGCCTCTTTCGTTCTAGAAATTTTTGAGGGCTTGCTCGGCCGCCGATGTGGGGTGAGGAGGTTCGTCGGCGAAGCCATGCTTCCGAGGGGAGAGCGCGCACCCGGGGAGCCTTGGATGTTTGTTTTGTTTTTTTCTTTTGACCTCCCGGCGTCTCTCCCGTGCGTTATCGCAAGAATTTGGAGGCGCGCCCATTTTTAGCGCTCGTTCTGTGACACTGCCCCCCACTTTCAGAATATTATCTGATAATATCCAAAAACCACACGAACGAGCGCGAACAGTCACCATACACTCTGAAAAACTGTAACACAAACCGTCGCTCATGACACGTCACATTCACAATAGATCGCTCAATACAATCGTATGTACATTGTAGTTCCATTCCAGAACACATGAAATATAGCCACAGGTACATGACTACAACACTTCATCACACATTCCAAACAATACAAACGTACAAAGTGCTGTCTTTGCAACAATTATACAACACCATACATCACATCATCGCACAGAACACTTTGACTCGCTCGACATACACTTGTGACACAGGATAACAAGAACATTAACACAACATATGTCACTCAGCCCTGCCAAACACATTCCGATTCCACCTCAGCACCTATCCTGTGTATTTTGAGCTGCGCTTGCGTCCTTTCTTGCGGTGCTTGCTCGATCTCTTTTTGTTTTTCCTTGTTCTTTTTCGGCGAGCATTTTCCAACGACGGGGTCTGAGGCGGCGTCTCAGCCATCGTTGTCACTTCTGACACTGTTAACGGGTGATAACGCTCAACCGATCCTGTCACCCGCTTGTTCATGTCACGACATTGGACCTGGCTGGCCGACTCCGTCACCTTTACACTGTCTGTCGATTGGGGTCGTGCCGACGTACGTCCTGCTGCCCAGCACGTGAACTCATTCAACTCGATCATCTTCTCATTCGCTGTCTCTTGCGCCGCGGGTTCACCTTGGGCTCTAGTGAGATCCGTCACGGGATGCTCCTCCACTGTATCTCGCGGTCGCTGGGTTGGCGAGGGCTCTATCTTAGGGTCTTCTCCCAAACATTCCGGATCATTCGGTCCTCGCGCCCCGTCGATGTTTCCGATGACAAGGTCGTAAAGGGGGGTCGTCATACATAGAGCGGTAACCTTCCCGCTGAAGTACGGGGTTTCCACCTCAATCTCTGCTTCGGGAAGCACCCGAACCGTACGGTCAATTAAGCAAACCGGTTTCGTTTTGCCGGTTAACTCACTTTCCCGTACAAAATTTCTCCGCACGATAACAGCGGAGCTGCCGGTATCTCTTAACACCGTAATATTTTTTCCCGCAACATTTCCAGGCAGCGTTGGCATTGCTTTCGCAACCCCGGTTGGCTGTTTTGACATTACAGCACCCACAATAAGAATTTTCTCCCCATTTTTCAGCTCTACGAATCCGTCGGTGACGGCATTATTATCGGATTTCGGTGCTGCTAGCACACAGGACGCCTGGTGAGTTTGACTCGCTCCGTTTTGACATGCGTCTGCTTTGTGCCCAATCTGACCACATTTGAACCATTTTACTACCGTAGGGCTCGTAAAGTTAGTACGACAGTTGCTCGCACGATGACCCACTCGGTTACACAGAAAACATCGCGGAATTACTCTCCGGTGCACGCTTCCTTTGTTCGGGTGCCGAATTTTTCGAATCTTTGGGACACTCCTTCTTGACCTTGGCCAAATTAGTTCCTCCTTGCGCTTCCAAGAATTGATCAGCCAATTCAAGCATTCCTTCAAGTGACTCAGCCTTCCTCTCTTTCAAGTATAGCGACAGGTTAGGGTGGCAACTAGTAAGAAATTGTTCTCTAATTAGGAGCTCTCTAAGTTCATCGTACTCCTGCGCTGTCCCTGAGAGTTCAATCCATCTGTCGAAATAATGGCAAAGTCGGGCGGCGTACTGCGTAGCCGTCTCACCATCCGCTGCCTTTCCTGTCCGAAATCTGTCCCTTAATCCTTCCACAGTAAATCTAAATCGCTTCAGCAAAGCAGCTTTCACCTTTGCATAGTTGGCTGCATCGGTTGGCGTTAGCCTACCGTACACACTGAGCACTTGACCACTCAAGCAAGTACTCAAAGCAGTTGCCCATTGATGTTCCGGCCAATTCTGGCTCCTCGCAATCGTCTCGAATCTGTGGAGGTACGCGTCAAGGTCGCCCTTCCTTTCATCAAACGCTACGAGCAGCTTGCTTGGGTTCAAGCGGAAGCCATGCTCTTCCCGTTCGCTGCTTTCAACTCTAGCTTGGACCGGAGTTTCACTTCGCTGTTGCAAACGGAGCAGCTCGAGTTCCATCTCGTGGTGCCGCTGCCGTTCCCTTTCAGCCACCTCCACTTCTCTTTCTTCTCTCGCCCTTTCGGCTGCCAACTTCTCTCTCTCCAGCTCCAACCTCAAATGCTGCTTTCTTTCTTCCTTCGCTCTCTCAGCTGCCAGCCTCTCTCGCTCCAACTCAGCTGCTCTTTCTTTCTTGGCCCTCTCGGCTGCCAACCTCTCTCTCTCCAACTCAGCTGCTTTTTCTTCCTTGGCTCTCTCTTTTCCTTCTTTTTCCTTCTGGGTGATCCACTTCCGTAGTTCGGCGCAAGAAAGACCCATCTTCTCACCAAGAGCGACTAACTTTTCGAGATCCATCGTGTCTTGCAAATAAAACCTTGCCGCGTGCGAAAAGTATCTGCCTAAATCAGTCTATCGGAACACTCTCCTGCACTCGTTAACGAGAACACTGAGCAACACACAAAATCGTTCCGATAGCACTATCAACAACTCGAGGCTCTTTCTCACTACTTTGAACACACTGTGCACCAAAAGGTCCTGTGTCGCGGACGCCAGATTATTTGTCACACAGGTCCCGTTAATTAGGGAGGCGATCGCCGGGCTAATTCCAAGGGCCGAAGTATCGGCCCCCTGAACCGCACCACGAAAGCGTGGACAATTTAGAAGTGGTCCTTTTTGGCGCGCCAGCGGACGCCAGCTGTGGCTCAAAGAACAAGAGCTGAGAGTTGATAACCAAAACAAAATTATATTCTCAAAAATGGCAGATCGAAAACAATACATAAGAATGCACACTCAACAATAGTTGAGTACAGTATGTCACCAAACAAACAACGTACTACACAGTACAATCAGCCACACTCGAAACAACGGACACAGACAACAATACGCACTACAATGCAGTCGCATGCATTGAACATCCAAGACACTTAAAGACTAAAGAGATAGAAAACCTATTCAGTCCAAAGTTCTTGGAACCAAAGTCTAGATGATACTCTTCCGAGAATCACTCACTGAAAGTCCAGCGTTGTTGTCGTTCCACTGCCCCTAAAGTTTCTCTTCGAGGAAACCTCGCCGAAGTTTCTCTTCCAGGAAACCTCGCGTCTTCAAATGGCCACTCTCCAAGCTCAAACTTCTTCGCCGAAAACACGTCGGTTTCACACATGCAGCCGTTGCCACGCGTCTTCGCTCGATAGCGGCAAACACATGCTCTTGCCTGTAGCTCGAGCCTTCACCCCTCAGGTGAAAATCCTCTTCTTCTTCTGCCTTGTCGCTCCGTACAAAACCTTCGCCGACTACACGGCGGAATCCCTACGCGCTCTGGCGCTAACTTCCATCTTCTCTGAAGTTTCTCTTCCAGGAAACCTCACGTCTTCTCCTGCTTTGTCCCTACGGACAAAACCTTCGCCGAACACAGGGTGGGATACCCTACGCGCTCTGGCGCTAACTTCCGTCTTCTCCTTATCTCTCATCTCCGCTGCTCGGTTAAATACCTTCCGCGACATTCCAGAAGGTTCTCGTCATTTCGTCGGCGCGATACGCAGCGAAGGCTGGGGAGAGGGCGAGACGGTTCGAATGCCCTCCGCGTCGGATGACTCAACTCGGCATGACCACGCCTCTTTCGTTCTAGAAATTTCGAGGGCTTGCTCGGCCGCCGATGTGGGGTGAGGAGGTTCGTCGGCGAAGCCACGCTTCCGAGGGGAGAGCGCGCACCCGGGGCGCCTTGGATGTTTGTTTTATTTTTTTATTTTGACCTCCCGGTGTCTCTCCCGTGCGTTATCGCAAGAAGTTGGTGGCGCGCCCATTTTTAGCGCTCGTTCTGTGACACCTACCATTATAAGGCACATAGTGTTCCTGGCGTACTTGAGAGCGGTGTACTCGACGTGACAAATGTCGAAGACGCGACCATTACCGGTCTGGAACAAGTCGCGCAAGATCTGCGTTACCATCAAGGTGCTGCTGATGACGAAAACTTGTGCATTCACGACGAGTGTCGACCGCCTGCCTGGCATCTCAGATCGTTCCTTGTTCCTGGCGCTGGCCACGGCATCATCAATTTTATGCCACTTATTTCTCTGCTCGAATGCAGATAGGAAGTGGTGCTTCTCAAAGGTTCTAGAATGAGTTCCATCGATTCCGATAGTATCGAAAGGTGACAATGACAATACGTCGATGTTCGTAGTGGAAGCTTGACTCACTGCAAACGGCGCGCTAGACGGGGAGCACAAGTCGGACTTCATAGGGCCTTGCACCATCCATCCAAAAGTAGTTTCGATCGCAGTTATACCTCTGCTTATGTGATATATTTTCCAAGTGGCAACATGCCAATAGGCGTCAGATCCGATTAGGACAATTATCTCTTCGGGCTGCCATGCATTTGGTTGATGGCTGTCAGCTGCGTTGCAACCCTGTTCATCGAGCCAGTGCAAAATGTTGAAGTCGAGCGGTGGGCTTGTGATGGAGCATGTTTCCGGATTTTTCAATGCTTCCACGGTTATTGTGGAGTCGTTGAACTGGCTGCACAGTCGCAAATTCACACGCTATGTGCAGATTCGTCTTGATGACCTTAAGTCACCGAACGTGACAAGAGATAACTCTCCTTTTCCCGTGACGGAGCACTGAAGAATCTTTAACGGATCTGCACGAATGTATGGGCACTGAGTACCGCTATCCAACAGTAATCGCACAAGGAGTCGTTGGTCTACGAACTCTGCCAAAATTAAGCATGTCTGCAATAATACAGAAGTAGATTCGATGTGACTGTCTTGAGCGGTCAGCGACGGTTCGCATGACTCCTGAAGGGGTTTTTTGAGACGCGGTTGACTTCTTCTTTGGCAGGAGATGCCCGTGGCTTGGATAACTCGCATAGAACTGCAGGTGGCTCCACTGGCAGCTACCACTATTTGAGGCCGAAGAAATTTTCGGAACAATCTCGCGATGTGATTGCGGGTTCCGCAGCGAAAACAACTAATTGGCGTACTGTGGCCTTGCTCGCTTCTCCTCAGCTGATAGGTTGGTGTTGCACACAACGATAGCATGATCATTAGTTTGACATAGTGTGCATGGTGGTCTAATGGGCAATGTAGATCCGGTTAGTGCTGACTCTGATGGTATGCGTTCCATGCCATACACTTCCTCTATATCTGGGTCGGTGGTTCATCTTGCGACGCACGACAAGATGATAGCCGGCCCTGCTCCCGGATTTCCACTTGAAATCGGAGAAACGTTATTAACCCCTTGGCTAGCTCACTCGTTCTTCAGGGGTTTCGGCGATGCTTGATGCACAGTTTAATTCCTTGGATTTCCGCCTGTATATAATGGCAAGATTCTCTGGCAGACCTCGCATCAGAACACCATTTAAGACCACGGCGTACTGGTCGCGCACAACTCCGAGGCGTTCCAAGGCACTAACGTGAGACTGCGCACTATTGCGCAGCAGACGAAGCTCTGAAACCTCTGACGAGCTTTTCCACGGGTTTAGCGCAAGAATATGATCATGTGCTCGGTAACAAGCAGATCCTGGCATCCGAAACGATCCCGTGAGGGTCTTCATTGCAAGGTCGTAATTTTGTTCCGCTAGACGAATGCCTTCCACAGGTCGCTTAGCGCTCCCGGTCAAGTAAATGAGGAGGTACTTTTATTTTTCAATGCGTGGCAGCTCAGTATTCTTGTGGATGGTAGCGTCGAATTTGTCCCAAAAATACTGCCATCCACGGAGACTACCATCGAAAGTCGGTATCTGTAGCTTCAGTAGTTGAACTGAACGCTAACAGTGCTCTCTCACCTGGCCTGCTGTGTCGGCAAATTTCGGAGATGCGAGTTAGCCAAGCCCGAGAGCGGTTGCTTGTGTCTAGGTTCTAGCCAAACTCTTACGTTGTAGAAGCCAGAACATGGCACGCGACACCACGTACAGATTTTTCTCGCCGTATTTATGCGCCGTTCCTACTATGTTTTCCAGGACTTCATCTGTAGTCACAAGGATAATTTCGTCGAGATTCGATAGTACTGCCTGCCTCCTTGTCTTTGAGGTAATCCATGTGACCGTTAATCTGACAGCCGTGAGGATCCAGTTGCTGCAGGAGGTCCGTTAGAAGTTCTAGGGCTTGGGTGACACCATATCTGATTGAGCCGCCCTTCTTCCGAAGGTTGTAAGAGTTTGCCATGGCCATAACTGGAAAGAAAGGCTCTCAAGGGGCAGTCCTGGGTTTCGTGGCACCGAAATGCAGCGAACTGACTCGTCGCCCAGACGTGAAAGAGAGACGTTCATTTATTACCAATTCTAGCAGCGAACTGCCCCGACCACATGCGCGTGCCCCGTTTCACCCTCTGCTTCCTCTTCTTCGATAGAGTGCGGCATGCTCAAAGTTCCTGTGGTATTATTTTGCAACACATGCGTCAATTTAAGGTAATGTCAATTGTAGTTAGGTGCCATTCACTAAAGCTGATTTGTTTAGCCGTGTGTGGGGCTACCATCTTCGCGAGCACCAGTGCATCTTGTCAGCTTATCGCGCCTGGTGTTTTTCGTGCTCATGCTCCCGGTGGCGTCGTGCATACAAAGTGTTAGATAAACATCTGCGACTGCTCCACATATGTCTGTGGGGGCTAAATTCGTACATATATTCACCCTTGTTCAGTAACGTGTCACTCTTTAAAAAACTGCAACATGGTCACCTTCCCTCCGCAGGCTTCGCATAACGTTGATTCTGAAGGTAGGTGGGATGTACCGATTTTTATTTTCTTTTGAACGAAACAGAACAGCTTTGCTTTTAAACAGTTGATTAGTGGTGAGTCTGCTGTTCACCGCAAATGCAGGTCATAAAGTTTTTGTGTTTGCTATTGAAATAGGTCATATGCATAAACACCTATCAGAAGCAACTGTCATCCTGAGATATGACCACATTAGATTGTATGGCGTGAATTCGTAATGCTGTTAACACTAGTAATAAAACTTTATGAAACAACACATCAATTGGGGACCACTTCAGCAAATTCTCGAAAAGGGTACTGTTCTCTTTTTACACTTGCACACGGGAGCCTATTTCTCAAATAACTTGTAATTAAAATAAGTGTCTACCATCGTATTCCCGGATGGGCCAACGATCGTGCAAAAATATTGTGATCTGTCCCGTGAAAAGATTTTGAAAAGTCATCGATTGTAGAGAGCGCCAGCTTAATAACTTTTTGAATTGCCGTGTGTAATTTACTTTTTCCGTAAAAATGCTTCTTGTGCTGGCAGCCCTGACCTGAAACCATACTGAGCCTGCGTCATTACGGAATGTCATGCAAAAAATTTTGACAATAATAGAATCTACAAAAACTGATACGCAAGAAGCCAATCAATGAGCTAGCACTAAAAGGGAAACAGGAATTCAGAGTCTCGTTTCGGATTGGCTACTCGGCTCTTATCGAGCAAAACTGCCTTAGAATTGACGCAATGAATGATAGACTGACGAGTATCAATACGGAATGTGCAGTGGAAGTTGGGGGTACTGTTGTTACACAGGACACTGACAAGTTGTCGCAAGTAACAAAGAATCTTCTTGGGAACTGCCAAAGTTTGAAAGCTCTAAGTACAAAAGACGAATTAAAGTTGGTAGAGCTTTGAAGTATATTAATAAGCGTAAAGTATCCGGTGTAATAAGGTATAACACCGAGAGAATTCAACACGCTCCGAAGAATGGAAGAAGCGTAAATGCAGTGAAGATAAAACTTGGAATAGACAAAAACCAAATGTACGCACCAAGGGACAAAGAAGGCTAAATACCTACCATTGTGGGTATGATAGTAAAATTAGTGGAGGTGTTTTACAGAGATCTGTACAGTAGCCAGCGCAACCATGACCTTAATCTAATACCTAGCAGTAACCCAGATGACACCCCACCAATGATGATAGAAGAAGTCATAAAAAGCCTTGGAGAGCATGGAAAAAGACGAAGCTGCTGGTGAGAATTTGGTAACAACCGATCTGCTAAAAGATGGAGGACAGATTGTGTTAGAAACACTAGCGATCTTGTTTACGAGGTGTCTCCTGACGGGAAAAGTACCAAAATGTTGGAAGAATACTAACACCATCCTATTACATAAGAAAGAAGATGACAAGGGCTTGGAAAATTACGGTCCGATCAGCTTGCTCTCTGTAGTATACCAGCTATTTACAGAGTTTATTGCTAACAGAATTAATACAACATTAGAAATAAATCAACCAAAGGAACCCGCAGCATTTCGAACAGGTTACTCAACAATCGACCACATTCATACTATCAATAAAGTAATTGAGAATTGCTCAGAATATCGTCAACCACTATACATAGCCTTTATAGATTATGAGAAGGCGTTTGACTCAGTAGAAATATCAGCAGTCATGCAGACACTGCGGAACGAGGTTGTCGACGAAGCATATATAAAGATCCTGGAAGAAATCTACAGGGGATCAACTGCTACCATAGTGCTTCAAAAAGAAACAGAATACCAATCAGAAAGGATGCAAGACAAGGGGATACAATCTCCCCGATAATATTTACCGCGAGCTTACAGACGGTTTTCAGAGATCTATATGGGGAACATTTAGGCACAAGAGGTACTAGAGAGTACCTTAGTAAACTGCGCTTTAGCGACGAAATCGCATTGCTGAGTAACCCAGGGGACGAGCTGCAACTCATGATTAATGAGTTAGACAAGGGGAGCAAAAAAGTACGTCTTAAAATTATACTGCAGAAAACGAAAGTAATGTACAACAACTTCGGAAGACAACAGCGCTTCGAGATTTTTAATAGTGCACTTGAAGTTATAAAAGTCTATGTCTACTTAGGACAGATAATAATCGTTGAGCCTAACCACGAGACTGAAGTAACTAGTAGAATAAGAATGGGGTGGAGCACATTTCGCAAGCACTCTCCAATCATGACAGGTAGATTGCCACTATCCCTCAAGAGGAAGGTATATAACAGGTACGTCTTGCTGGTACTCAGCTACAGAGCAGAAACCTGCAGGTTCAGCTTAAATTGAGGATGATGCAGCGAACAATGAAACTGAAAATGGTAGTTGTAACTTTATGAGACAAGAAGAGAGCAGAGAGGACTAGGGAACAAATTGGGGTTAAGGATATCATAGTTGAAATCATAAGAGGAAATGGACACGGGCCGGGCATGTAGCACGTAGACAGGATAACCGCTGGTCATTAAGAGTAACTAACTGGTTTTCTAAAGAAGGCAAGTGGGTTAGGGGAGACCGAAGGTTAGGTGGGCGATCAGATTAAGATGTTTGTGGGTATAAATTGGCAGCAGCAAGCACAGGACCAAGTTGACTGGCGGAACATTGGAGATGTCTTTGTCCTGCAGCCGCCATAGTCAGCCTTATGATGATGATGACGATAATCGGTAACTTTTCTATCAGTTTAGAAAACAATGGTTGAACTGGTATGAGCCTATAGTTTTTGAAATTCAAAGCTTTCTTGAACAGCAGTGCAACTTTCGCATGCTTCATGAGCTTTTTGCGCACACCTGCCTCTAAAATGAAGTAATAAATGTGTGTTAAGGGCACGACAATTATATCTATGGCTGAAAAGGCAGGGGCCATCTTTGAACTCTCAAGAACTTGCTATTTAGTTTTCTGTAGATTGTTTAGGCACCCTTCAATTCGTATTCATCTGTTGGACAAATATGATCCGTGTTGTTTGTGTAGGCATCTATTGTAGTTTAGCCTTCTTTATATTTTCTATCGCTAGATAGTTTTTCGAATTCCACCACTTCATACTTTTACACAGATTTAGTATCACTATTTTGCGGGTGGCGGCAAAATGTCCAGAGTCTGCCGGCATGACGACAAGTTTGAAAAGGATAACGTTACAATTTGATATGAATTATCCACCGAGTGTGTTTGAAGATTGCATAAGCAATCATTTTGTTTGCTTTGAAGAACGAAGAAAAATCCCTGTCATCACCTACGTGTTACGCTTTCAACAGTCTCGGCCACTTGTACCTTCCTCTCTATGGCAGGTAGACACCTCTGCACAATCGTACACTAACGGTGTCAAGCCGATTTGCACACCAAAGTTCGAGCATAACTCGCAGTCCTAAATTTGGAGGCACCAGTTGAGTGCATTGTAGAATTTATTAGACCCCGCACTGTGCCCAACGCCTCCACCCTCCTATCGCCAGAGGTTCCTTAGGAGGAATGACGGGTGAAGCAATGCACTACAATTGAACCAGCAGCTTCTGGTTTTTTCACGCCATTCACTTTTTTTTACTCCAAATTTCAGCTCAAAAAAGATGTAGCGTTGAACATGACGCACTTGAACAGCAAAGAACTAGAAAACACAAGAAAAATACACAAAGTGTAAGAAGACTAAGTTCGGACTAAAGTACACCGAAAATTCTGACGGTTTTTCTCATCTACCAAGAAAGCAAAACAAAAAAAACACAGCATATCCACGGACTGAATGATGATGAGTGGGTGAAACTTCTGTGTCCCTATGTTTGTGCATCCGTTCATTCGTCCAGCCGCGGGCCGATCTGTCCGACCGTGAGTCTGTTTGTCTGACTACATGTCCGTCAATCTTGTGAACATTCCAAGTACAACCATGTCGCAGCTTTTCATCATGTAGTTGTCATAATACAAGTGCCGCCGTCTAGGGGACATTCTATGAATTAAAAAAGAGGTGGCTACTTTCTACATACATCAAGAACGCACGACTAACGGCTTAGGGAGCTTATCCCCTAAAAGTATATCCCTTGTGGTACATACCCACTTTCTCAAGCAAGTACCACCGGTGGTTACAAATGATAACGGGAGACGAATAACGGGAATGGTTTCTAGAGAAAGCAAAGAGTATATCCAGACGCCATGTCTGGCTTTCAGAAGCGAAGGTCATCAATTGACAGTGTGATTTATTTGGTAAGAACCGTTAAACATCAGAAGCGACACCGCCAATTAACGGCTGCAATATTTCTTGATATCAAAGGTGCCTTCGACAGTTTTCTGCATGACACCATTATAAATGCTGGTGAAGACTATGGAATTGGTGGCCGAATGCATCAATGGATAGCCAGCAATCTTCAAGAACGAACTAAATTCATGTCTACTACTGACAGTGACACAAATAAGCATTTCGTATGTCGTGGCGTGCCTCAAGGTGGAGTCCTGAGCGCAATATTATTTAATATCGCACTTGGCCTCGTTAAAAAGCTCGTTAAACTAGGAGGCAAAATCTCGGTGTCTGTGTACGCAGATGACATTTGCATTTAGATCGCGAGTCTAACACATTTTCAAGTACAAAAGAAACTACAACATGCAGTATCGACTACGTCTCCATACTTCAATACCTGCGCACTGCAACTGTCACTGACTAAAAGTGGAACCACGCCATTCACGAGAAAATCCATGGCTTGCAACCACATATTGATCGATGGGAACATAGTACCTTCGATAACTCATCAAAGGTTCCTCGGAGTTATCATCGAACTTGATTTGTCTTGGTCGAAGCACATCTCGTAGCTAAGAAAAAAACTAGACAGGTTTGTCCAGGTCATTTGCCATATGTCTGGAAAATCAAGGGGACCATCGAAATTATCTCTTTTGTAGCTATACCAGGCACATTTTATTGGATACCTTCACTACAGTGCTCCTGTTCTCTCCCGTGCTCGCACATCAGCTGTAGGTACACTCGAGGGAGCTCAGGCTCGTGCCCTAAGAATTTGCCTAGGAGTACCTCGATGCACTTTTACATGGGGCGCTATTGCAGAAGCACGTGCTTGTCCAGCTCATGATTATTTTCAACATGAACCACTACGAGTATATCTGAGGCTACTGACAAGGCATCGAGACCATCCACTGGAAGACACTTTTAACGCACGACTTAGTGCTGCATACTATAAAGCCGTTATGTCGCACCGAGATATGCTGCCTTCCATTATGCACCACATGTTATCTCCGGCATACCATTCTTGACGATTCCTAAGCCGATCGTGCAACTTTCGATCCCTAGAACAGCAAAGAAGTCAAAAATACCAACTGCTGGTCTTAAGCTTTTCACTTTGTCGTATATTGACTACAAGTACGCATATACAGTACACATTTTTTCCGATGGCTCTGTCATGAGGACCTCTTCGGCAGCAGCTTTCACTGTGCCTCGATTGGGAATCACTCAGCGGATCAAAAGAGCACACAGGACATCATCTACTGCCACCGAGCTGACCAGCATCCGAGAATCTGCTTGCTACATTTTACAGCAGATTCCAGCGAAACGGACATTGTTTTGCGACTCCAAGCCGGCACTTCAGCTAATGAGAAACTGCATGAAACAAGACACTGCAAACAGTCCTCTAATGTGTGACATAATGAATATTGTCACCAATCTTGTCTCACTCAAGGAAACCTTCCGCAGAACTGCTCGTCAAGCTAGGACAAAAAGAAAAACTGCTCCAACCCAACCTCTTCGTCCTCTTCCACACGAAAACCACGCGAATTCATGCGGCATTAAAAAGCGGCTCAATCCCAACCTCTTCGTCCTCTTCCACACGAAAACCACGCGAATTCATGCGGCATTAGTCCCCCCTTTTAAAAAGCATCGACTCGATGCTTCTAAATAAAAAGAAGAAGAAAAAAAAACCCATAATTAGAACACGCGTTGACGCAGAGAATGACAAAGTGAGTGCCAGGGAAAACAAAGAGGGCGCACAAGCACTTGGACCATGCGCGAACACAACAGCACCAGTGGAAGAGTCAAGAAAAAAAAAACACCACATGAGATCACTGTCACGTTTGCGAAGTAACTCGCAAGCACAGAGACTATTGTGTGTAGTACGGCTTGAGTCGTACGACATGCACAGTTTCGGGCCGATGTTGTCGACGTGACGACACTGTGCCGTCCGGAAGTACTTCGTATGTAAGGTCACTCACACGTCGGATAACCTTGTATGGTCCGAAATAACGGCTCAGAAGCTTTTCAGACAAGCCTGGTCGTCGGACAGGAGTCCACACCCACACTCGTTCACCCGGGTGGTATGCGACGTTTCGACGGCGAAGGTTGTAACGTCGTGCATCTGCGTCTTGTTGGTGACCGATGTTCACGCGAGCCAGTTGACGAGCCTCTTCGGCGTACTGCGTGTATTGCTCGGCTTCTGGAGAAAGAGCATCGCTATTATCGTACGGCAGCATAGCGTCAAGCATCGTTTGTACGTTGCGTCCATAAACAAGGTGGAAAGGTGAAAATCGGGTTGTTTCCTGCATTGCCGTATTGTATGCGAACGTGACGTATGGGAGGATATCGTCCCAGGTTTTGTGCTGCACGTCCACGACATTGACAGCATGTCCGCTATGGTCTTGTTGAGCCTTTCCGTCAGTCCATTACTTTGTGGGTGGTAAGCCGTTGTTTTTCGGTGACTCGTGCAGCTCAGTCTGAAAATGTCCTCTAGCATTTGTGCCGTAAATGATGTTCCTCTATCCGTAATCACACATGACGGCGCGCCGTGCCGAGGACGATGTGCTGCACGAAGAACTTCGCCACTTCAGACGCCGTGCCGCGGGGTAATGCCTTTGTCTCAGCATACCGGGTCAAGTAATCGGTTGCCACTATAATCCATTTGTTACCAGTGGCCGACAAAGGGAAGGGTCCTAGAAGGTCCATTCCCACGAGGTCGAAAGGTGTCCGTGGTGGTGTAATAGGGTGGAGAAGGCCCGCAGGTTTCACGGGTGGCGTCTTGCGACGCTGGCACTCGCGGCAGCCTTGCACGTAGCGGTGTACACTGGTCGAAAGTCGTGGCCAATAGTACTGCTGGCGCACTCTGGCGAGAGTCCGCGAGTAGCCCAAGTGTCCCGACGTGGGCTCGTCATGGCACGCGAGGAGGATGTCATCCCGCATGTCGGCTGGTACAACGATGAGCTGAAATTTCTGGTCCCAGAAATTTCAGCTCATCGTAGCCGAAATGGCACTTCTGGGGTTTTAGCGTGAGTTCGGCCGAACGAATAGCTTCCAGAACCATTCGTAGACGCTTCAGATGTTCTTCGAAACTCTCGGCAAAGATGACCACATCATCAAGGTATACAAGGCAGCTTTGCCACTTCAAGCCAGCGAGGACGGTATCCATCATTCGCTGGAATGTTGCGGGAGCCGAACAGAGGCCGAAAGGAAGAACTCTGAATTCATAAAGCCCATCGGGAGTTACAAACGCTGTCTTCTCTCTGTCTCGCTCATCGACCTCTATCTGCCAATAGCCGCTCTTCAAATCTATCGATGAAAAATACTTCGCGTGTCGTAGCCTGTCGAGAGAATCATCAACCCGTGGAAGCGGGTAGACGTCTTTTTTGGTGACGCTATTGAGTTTCCTGTAGTCAACACAGAATCGCAGCGTTCCGTCTTTCTTCTTTACTAGAACGACTGGCGAGGACCACGGGCTGCTCGACGGTTGTATCACCCCGTCGTCAAGCATCTCCTTTACCTGCGTCTGTATAGTCCTCGCGTTCTTTAGCCGAAACACGGTAAGGTTGCTGACGGATCGGGCGATGATCATCGTCGGTAATAATTCGGTGCTTCATGAGGGGTGTTTGACCGACTCTAGATAAAAAGGCGAAGCAAGATCGAAATTCCTTTGGCAGGGTATGCAGTGCGGCCTTCTCGTCCGAAAGCTTCGAACTGACGTCGATGTGGTCCAGAAACTTATCTCCATCAACCATTTCCTCGGATGCGAAGCACTCGGTGACATCCGCTACACGGTCTCCGAAGGCCACGGTGGTGCCGCGGAAAAGATGTCGGTGCTCGAAGTTAAAATTTGTGACGAGTATCTGCGACCGTCCGTCACGCACACGCAGAATGCTTCGCACTGCACACACACCTTGAAGCAGTAAAAGGGATACGTTGCTCTCGGCGACCACGTCACCGTCTTGGAGGTCTTCACAGGTGACTTCTACGAAAGCAGTCGCTCGGGGAGGCAACGTCACGCTTTCGTCGGCAACACGCAGCGCAGGTCTACGACAGCTATCAGCGCCTCGATCGGTTGCAAGTTGCGTCGAGAAAGTCACCATTCGCTCGCGGAGATTTATGATCGCGCCATTCTCTCGAAGGAAGTCCATTCCAAGGATGAGCTGACGAGAACAGTCGCGTAGTACGAGGCAGGTTACCACAAACGTTGACTCGCGTATTTCCACTCTTGCGGTACAGCGACCCAATGGAGTAATAACGTGGCCTCCAGCAGTGCGAATACGCGTCCCATTCCAAGGTGTCATCACTTTCTTAAGACTGGTTGCCAATTTTCCGCTCATAATAGAATAATCTGCACCTGTGTCCACCAATGCGCTGACCTGAAGACCGTCTATCAGCACGGGAATGTCGAGTGAGACTCGGCCACTGGGTTCAGACGCACAATCCGGCATTTCTCTCGCACTGCACTCAGACGTCAATTCAATGTCTGCAGCGTTTTGTGGAAGCGTCGATAGGAGGTCTTCCGCACTTTTAGTCCCAGCGACCTCGCCCCCGAAGGTCGCTGCCTTCAGTTTTCCCGACGAGGGCTTGGGGAACGTCCCCGTGCCATCGTACTGAGACGTGGTCCAATAGCTGCGGGTCGTCGTGGGGATGGAGACCGCGATTGACGCCGTGGGAAAGGCAGACGTTGCTGCGCGAGGTAGTCCTCAATTTCTCTTGGCCTCTGACCAACTAGGGACGAGGCGAATGAATAGAGAAACCGCGCAGTCCAAGTTGTCGGTATGGACATTCCCGGTAGATGTGACCGGCTTCACCGCAATGGAAGCAGAGGGGTCTTCTATCCGACGTACGCCAAATATCGGACTTCCGCGGAGGGGCACGGCGACCGTCGATGTCCAAACCAGCATGCGCAGATTGAATTGAAACTGGCGGCATCGTCTGGATTGGGACTGCAGGGCTTGAGACCGGCATGGAAGTGCGCAGAGCTTCGGCATATGTGCGGTTCCCAACATCAGTGGACGCAGGAGGTGGTTCTAGATTTGTAACCGTTGGTTGAGGGCGACGGCTGTGAAGCACCTGCTGGACCTCGTCCCGAATAATATTGGTGATGCTGCTTACCTCCGGCTGTCTCGCCCCGTGTAGTTTCGCGATTTCCTCGCGGACGACGGAGCGGACGATTTCGCGAATCCACTCAATGCTGTTGCTCCCGAAGCTGGCGGAAAATTCAGTAGGTGATGCAGAATTCACTTGCCGGTTGAGTAGGGCTGACCGCTGATGAAGTACCCTCTCCATCGTAGTGGCTTCGGTCAGGAATTCTGCTACACTCTTCGGAGGACTCCGCACTAGACCAGCAAAAAGCTGCTCCTTCACGCCTCGCATCAGATAGCGTAGCTTTTTTTCTTCTGGCATTGCCGGATCCGCTCGCCTGAAAAGCTGCGTCATGTCCTCCACGTACATGGTGACGGTCTCATTAGGCATCTGGATGCGTGAATGCAATGCACGTTCAGCACGATCGCGGCGGTCGGGGCTCCGGTAGGTCTCCAAGAGGCGATGCTGGAACTCGCGCCAGGATGTCAAGACATCACTTCTGTTCATGAACCACGTTCGGGCGCCGTCTTTCAAACACGCGTAGACGTTGCGGAGTTTGGCGGCTTCGTCCCAGTAGTTGATCGCTGCGACGTGTTCGAACTCGCTCAGCCACTCGTCCACATCCTCAAACAGCTCTCCGTGAAAGGGACTAGGCATCAGCGGGTTCTGGACAGTGCAATAAATTGGTGCCGACGACGTAGGAGTTTCCATGACGCCTTGAGGCGAAGTCATAGTCGCTCTATGGATAAGCTGTGCCGGTGTCTCTGGTGGTAGGCCTCGTTGGCGGCGGCTTGTTCTGTGAACTGGCGTGTCCACGGGCACAGGGCTTGTGTTCCGGCTCCTGGATGGGCTCTTGTGCATGGGGTGCGTCGTCAGTTGTCGTACCCAGCAGCTCCACCAATCTTGTCACCAATCTTGTCTCACTCAAGGAAACCTTCCGCAGAACTGCTCGTCAAGCTAGGACAAAAATAAAAACTGCTCCAACCCAACCTCTTCGTCCTCTTCCACACGAAAACCACGCGAATTCATGCGGCATAAAAAAGCGGCTCAATCCCAACCTCTTCGTCCTCTTCCACACGAAAACCACGCGAATTCATGCGGCAATATGTTGAATGAGGCATTTCAATCCGGACATACCGTTGCGTTGCGATGGATTCCCAGTCATTGTGGCATAGCTGGGAAGGAACAAGCTGATGCAGAAGTGAAAATGGCGCACACTAGTGGCGAAGTGGTATCAATTCACTTTTCCCGATATGACATCAACGCCTCTCTGTCTAAAGGTATAAAGACATCTATGGAAGTACTATGGAATGATGCGGATCATCACCACAAGCGCATTTACAGGCTTGACTCTTATCGTGTTTTTCGCCTTCCGTTCCGACTAAGGAGAGGCCAAGAAACGCTACTGTATACATATACTGCGACTGGGTGTTGCATTAACGCAACGATACTTATGCATGATTGGAGAAGAGCAAAATTCTAACTACAGCTTGTGTAACACGCCAGAAACAAATAATCACATCTTGTGCGTGTGCCCTTTATACGCAGTTGAAATACAATCTCCTAAGTGCCTCACAGATGACCTACTCTACCGACCTTTTTCGGAAAAGAAACTTTTGGGTTCTTGGGAACGTGTGGAGCACGCCCAACGCAGTCTAAAGGGCCTGCTCGCATTCCTAAGCGAGACAGGTTCAAATTCCCGTCTTTAGAGAGTTTGCTGGTGTAGAGACCTTTGTGCGCGTACTACACCAAACGAGACATTGTGTGCAGTGACTCATTGTGCTATACCACAATCACCCCTCATCTTACCGTCCTCTTTCTTTCCCTTTTCCCCTTACCTCCGTGAAGAGTAGCAGGCCAGAAACCCGCTTTCAAGGCCTACATCTGCTCCTTCTTCTCACTGAACAGGTTCTTCTTCTTTTTCTTCTTCAGAGATGAACGTGTGACGCCATAAGCAGCTCTTTATGTTCCGTATGGTTTTACGGATGCTATAGGCCATAAAGAGCTATATAGACTTCTTTCTGATGTAGGTTGGGTCGTCTACTACCTTGTAAGAGGAGAAAAACTGCAAAACGTTGTGCAGAGGCTTAGCTGTATTTTGTGGAGACCATCGACGCAAAAATTTTGGTCTGACTGTCTGTCTGTACGTTTGTCTGTTTGTCTGCCCTTAACAGTACCGGGTACCCTAAACGGTACAATACGATCCCCCAAACGGCCGACCCATCTGCAGCGCCGAAAAATATTGGTCAAGATTCAGCGTTCATACTTGTTCAACTGTCAATAAACAGCGATTGCGCATATATGAGGCATTCCAACAACGCGTATATATTCTGCGTGTGCGTCTTTACTACAGAAGACATAGATAACTAATTCTAAGGACCATAGCGTTTATCACGCTGCGCTGACTATTCAACGCTTGCACAAAAAGGCAGGTGCTTCAAACGCTTTGCTAAGACGAAGCAGTGGTGGCACCTACCCGTTGCCTTGCGTTCTACACTTTTATCACCTCTGAGACAGGCGCGCACGCCGTGTGCTACGTTTTTCAAGATAACTGCCAGATAGCGCTCATGTATCACGCGTGACATGACTTGATGCGCTTATTTGCCTCCGCTGCACGCTCGAGGCACTCTAACACAGCGCATCCAGAATACCATTCCCCTATTTTCTTGCACCGAACACCAAGCAGTTAGTGTTCAGCGAAATGCGTTGGGCACCATGACGAAGCTGAATGACGACGAACGCCTTGCAGGTCAGTGACGGTTGAGCAGTGCTCCTGCTTGTGACAACGGACGACGCTGTTGAGCACAGCAAGACGCCGTGAGGACCATGTGCACATACGTAGTTTCGTGTTGTGTGTGTACAGTAACAACTTGCATGTGCGTATTAAAACACCTTTTCTGTTCCGCTTGGTACACTCTCCACCAGCATTGCATGTAATCTCAACGTAACAGCAACCACGTTCAACTGTCACTAGCACCGTGCTCAAAGTCACCACGGTCACAGAATGCTGACGCAGGTGAGTTTCACGCGAAACACGGACACAGTGGCAGGACGCTGCGTCAGTCGCGTGGCGGAATGCAACCGTAGAAGGCGCACGACCGATCGTGTTGTCTGTACAGTTGCTAATTAAAGACGTGAAAGCACTCGCCGTTGTCAGTGCATCTAGCGCGCGTTCTTTCGTTTGTTCACTCTCTCCAGACACAAGACTATAGGCACCCGACAGAGGACCATAGGGTGCGACGAAACTTTTTCGGCTGCCTCAGCATGCATTGTTGGTACCGACCCCCAGGGATACCAAGGAAATAAAACTCTCACTGAACACAATGAGACGCTGAAGTGTCAGTGCCCTTTTCGGTAAGTTTTCAAAAAACGCTTCCTGGGCGCTTAGAAAATCAGCCGCGACCTCCTGCCCACAGCTAAAACGAAATTAATATGCACATGCATGTCCGGTTTTGCTGCGTCTACTCGCTAGGCTACGGATTGGAAGATTCAGTTTTCCTGCGCCTACTCGCTAAGCTGTATGTTCTTGCGCTACCACAAGATCTCGTAAACTGCATTGACGGGTGCCTATTGTATTTTGACGACATTTGCAGTGTAACATGGAGATACGGGGCCCGTTTTTTTTAAGCATGTATTGATTCAGGAAAGCGTCATAAAAAAAGGAGGCAGCTTACGATAAATTGGTAGCATCACTGCAACATATCAGAGGCCACCAAGTCTAAATATCTGTTACTGTTTGTAATTAAACCATATTTACACATTTTCGAGAGATCATGTTGTTTACTAATTATGTTCTCGTACGTCGTTTTTAAATTAAAGACATAAAGACTATTCACTTGTTAATCAAGCCGTTCAATCATAATTTGATGATATTTTAGTCATTCTATCACAGCAATCTTACGGAAGCATTTGATGCACTGCTACAAACTCGGCCAAACAAGGCTTTCCGCATATGTTCGTGAATGCTTCATCATTTTTTGTACAGCTCAGCGCGAGCCACAACTAAAAACTTGTAAGGTGCAGTGCTTTTGAAAAGCCAGGTGTATTACACTGCAGGCTTGCCATACTTGTACGTGGCAAGCGCCTAGAAAACCTGTGTTTTTATTTTTCCTGATCTTCTTCCCCTTGTCTTGCTGCTCAGACATTGTATGGATGAAGGAAATATTCTAATACGCCATTTGGAATATGTAGTGAGTGTTAAAAAGTTTGGAAGAGGAAGGCGGTATCAAGAGAACATCACTTCACCTAATGTCACCTTTGCGCAACGGCCTTTTGAGAAACGTCTTCAGCCTCTGCTAGAGTGTGCGAACAGCCGCCTCAAATCACAGGTTAGAAAAAAAATGAGTGCCGAGCTCGAACAGCAGCAATAAGTGTGCGCAGGAACTCGGGTATCACCCTAAAAATAAATTTTACCTAAAGTGAGAGGTAACAGCGGCAAATGTGAATTCTCACACTTCTTTCAATATAAAGCTCCAATTGAGAACAGGACTGCGGTCGGCCCGAAAAAAAAAACAGCAACACATAGTTTCAGAGGCAGGATTTCGCCCGGCATCTTGACATAAATCTTTTATGCGAACGTGGCCTAGCTTACATGAACAATATTCAAAAAAAAAGCAAACCCACTTGAAAAGAAGGAAAACGCTGGCGCAAGATGTGAGAACCAAGCGACCACGTTTGCGTTTCGCAAGCGGAAGACAGGATCACACTGCTGGGCCGTCTCAACCTAAAAAATTAGAGTAAGTGAACGTGCACCGTTTCATGGCTTTGGTTTGTTGCGAAAGTCCGCAAACCCCACTGCGCGCGCTGTATGCAGGCTGCGAACGTTTTCGCCGAAGACACCAGGGCCGTTCCTGCATAGAGCCAAATTAGAACTCACGGGGTTCATCGTCCCATGTCCGTTTTTGTATCTGACTCGAGAGGGGAAAAATGACCCCCTCTAACAATTTATCCGGCAGTTTTCTAAAGAAAAGATGGCGCTTTTAGTGAGTCTCGGGAAAAGGCTTGGCGTGGGCATTTCCATGGCGGTGGTGGGATCTCATGACGACCGCACAACGTCGCAATGTTCGGTGAGCGGGTGCAACGACGCGCAAACTCTCTGGGGCCGCATCATCGACGCTATACTTCAAAAGTGCACCAAGTCCCCGCACCCTTTCTTTCCAATGCGCGTGTTCTCTATGTCAAAGCCTAATTGACTGTAGGCCGCGGTAGCAGGGCTTTGTTCGGGAATGTTTTTGTGAAGATACAGGGTTTCCCGAGCACCAGCTGCTACTGTGCTTCCTCTCCGTCAGCGGTAATGATGCGAGCGTGACAGTACTCGCGCTTAGCCTGCCCTCGCTGCTGGAGATGAAAGCGCTTCGGATTGGGTGAGGATTTTTTTGTGCGTCCTCAATTTGCTCTTGTTTTAACATATTTTCTGTGCCGGCACTTTGCCATAATGTCCTGGTTTCAGTTTTTTTCTGTCATGTCCACCATTCGCGTTACTGTGTCTGCGTGCTCATTTTCTTATGTACCAAACTGCAAAACTTGCTACCCCGTTTAATATGAACGTTTTCTCTCTCTGCTTGTATTTTTTCTTTCGTTTTGGAATCGTCATGAGTCCGCGGCTAAAACGGGCGTATTTCTAGATTCTCGCATGATCATCCTCATGTATCCTTCGCTCGTACGCCCGCCTTCTTTCAGTTTTATTGCAAAAAATCTTTATCATGGAAAAAACGCTGGCAAGAATATCCCGCCGTAAAAGAGTGGGATTCTTGGATAATACATTTCCCCGTTGGAGATAGCGGGAGCTGCTCCTGCCTCCAAGCTTTCCGAAAATGGCGCAAAATGCGCACTGGATGCTTGAAAAGTGCCGTCGCGAAAAAATAGTTCCTCCTTGTTTTTTCAGCATTCGTGCTTGAACGTCCTATAGTGAGTTTCACTTGTAACTCTTTCTCGTCGTTTTATGTGTTCGTTTTTGCAAAATGGTAGTGAGATTGCAACGGAATATGAATGCGGGAGATTCGAACGTTGTTTTTGTTCTGTAAGTGGCATTATATATGGATGAGAAAGAAGAGACGAGCCAGACTTGGCCCAAGAAAAAAAAATGTCGTAAAGTAAGAGGAGTCCAAATGCGCCACTTTGACATCGTGCCATACCCTCTCTTAACCAGCGTGGTGGGCTCGCTATGAACGACTCGTGGCAAGGCGAATATACGACGTGCTCTCAACTCTAGTACAGTGTTCGCGAGCATTCAAGTTGTTCGATTGCCAAAATCATCTTGGCTGCTTCAGTCTTCTGTCTGTCGGGTAACATTCGCGGCTCCGAAAAGCCATATTGTAAGGACAGGATTTAGTAGAAACGCTAAAAAAGGACGACGTTCCAGCCCCATCACAGCAGTCCACAAACCTCATAAAGGATGCTTAGCTGGGGCGGCTTTCTCGACGTCTGTGTAACGCCTTCATGGCTATCTTGTTTACTCCTAGATCAATGAAACTGGTGCGGCTACTTTAAACTGGTTATCGCATACAACTGTACAGGTGACACCTACATCGTCCTTTGCCGCAACAACATAGCGTATCCTCATTCCTGTCTTTAATTTTTATTCTGCAGTTGATCTTGATCATAAACATGCGAGATGCTGTTGGGTTCGCAGAGCATCATGACTAGTATAACTGCTTCGAATATAAAATAACCTACACAGACAAGGGCGCTATGAAGAGGCCAATTTACACGTATGCGGACATCTCTCGCCGCAAACTCAATTTCCAAAGACACTGAAGGTCTGGTAATTCTCGAATTTAGTTAATTCGTCTCACACCATATCTTTGGAGTTTGTGAGTTTATAGTAGTGAAAATAATAGCTGGGTGAGTTAGTGTGTATCCTTCGTATTTATCTGTCTTTGTTTGTTTGCCTGTCACATGACTTGCACATGCGCTGAGCTGGTTTCCAGGGCTGCGATGCAGGTTGGACTGAGCTTCGCGGGCAGACAAGTTTGCACCAAGATCGCTCAGCGGTGGCCATGGCATGAAGACTGTGCGGTAATATGCATGTAATCTGCAAATGTCGTCGAAAGACGATAGTCTTGCGTGTGGAGGGAGCGAACAAAATACTTAGTGATGTTCTGCGCAAGAAAATTGATGAATGGTATTCCGTAGGCGCTGCGTTAGAGTGCCTCGAGCGTGCCGCAGAGGCGAACAAGTCCATCAAGTCATGTCACACGTGAGTTGTGAGCGCCATCTGGCTGGCAGTTCTCTTCTTAAAACAAAGCACTTGGCCCTGAGACGGGCGTGTGCGCCCGTCTAAGAGGGGATAAGGTGTTGAACGCAAGGCGATGGGTAGGTGCCACCAGTCAAAATGTATAGACAGACAGAAAGACAGACAAACCAAAGTTTTTGCGGGGAAGGTCCCCAAGAAAAACTATCGCCTTTAAAACGGCTACCGAAGCGCGCATGGCATTGGAAACGTATGCGGGACATTTGCGATGGTCCTGAAATGCGGCGGCTGCATTTCCGATGGAGGCGGAAATGTCGAGGCCCGTGTGCTCAGATTTGGGTGCACGTTAAAGAACCCCAGGTGGTCAAAATTTCCGGAGCCCTCCACTACGGCGTCTCTCATAATCATATGGTGGTTTTGGGACGTTAAACCCCACAAATCAATCAATCAATGCGATGGTCCTGAAAAAAAAACACCGCGTGCGAAGACGTCAGCGCCCCTACTCAGTAAACATTTTTACCAGCGCATCAGTGTCAGCGTGATTGCCGCGCAATCTTTGTGTCATTGCGCAAGCGCCTTCCATGGGCGTGTTCTTGGGTGCATGTCCTCTTTTGTGCCGATTATTTCGTTCCACCTGCAGCATAAAAATTTCCACGCTCGAAGGCAGCAAAGGTGCACACGCAGCACTCTCGTGCTCCTCGTTACGCTTCTATCAAATATTGGAAATATATATAAGAACAGGTGGTCACCAGGTGCGCTAGAATCATGGCGGCAATGCGGCTGTGATTAGATACGTCGTGGGCGTGGTGAAATTTAATGCGAGACATCGTAGCCACGTAGTGATACCACTTTTACTTCTGCGAGCATATGTGCATAGTTTGCGCGATAAAGCTGATAGATTAATCGTGCTGCTCGACGTAAGTGCTGCTCCTCGGCACGAACAAATGTGGTGGGCGTATCCGATCTTCGCCGCAGGTGTCTGTCAATCAAACTGATTGACGCGTATACTGCAACTTGGATCTCTGCAACTTGAAACGTTTGGCAATAAAACAAGCCAGAATGCGATTGCGGGGTTGAGGAGGGAAATAGAAGACTAAATGCAGCTTGAACGTCCTATAGTGAGTTTCACTTGTAACTCTTTCTCGTCGTTTTATGTGTTCGTTTTTGCAAAATGGTAGTGAGATTGCAACGGAATATGAATGCGGGAGATTCGAACGTTGTTTTTGTTCTGTAAGTGGCATTATATATGGATGAGAAAGAAGAGACGAGCCAGACTTGGCCCAAGAAAAAAAAATGTCGTAAAGTAAGAGGAGTCCAAATGCGCCACTTTGACATCGTGCCATACCCTCTCTTAACCAGCGTGGTGGGCTCGCTATGAACGACTCGTGGCAAGGCGAATATACGACGTGCTCTCAACTCTAGTACAGTGTTCGCGAGCATTCAAGTTGTTCGATTGCCAAAATCATCTTGGCTGCTTCAGTCTTCTGTCTGTCGGGTAACATTCGCGGCTCCGAAAAGCCATATTGTAAGGACAGGATTTAGTAGAAACGCTAAAAAAGGACGACGTTCCAGCCCCATCACAGCAGTCCACAAACCTCATAAAGGATGCTTAGCTGGGGCGGCTTTCTCGACGTCTGTGTAACGCCTTCATGGCTATCTTGTTTACTCCTAGATCAATGAAACTGGTGCGGCTACTTTAAACTGGTTATCGCATACAACTGTACAGGTGACACCTACCATCGTCCTTTGCCGCAACAACATAGCGTATCCTCATTCCTGTCTTTAATTTTTATTCTGCAGTTGATCTTGATCATAAACATGCGGAGATGCTGTTGGGTTCGCAGAGCATCATGACTAGTATAACATGCTTCGAATATAAATAACCTACACAGACAAGGGCGCTATGAAGAGGCCAATTTACACGTATGCGGACATCTCTCGCCGCAAACTCAATTTCCAAGACACTGAAGGTCTGTAATTCTCGAATTTAGTTAATTCGTCTCACACCATATCTTTGGAGTTTGTGAGTGTATAGTAGTGAAAAATAATAGCTGGGTGAGTTAGTGTGTACTCCTTCGTATTTATCTGTCTTTGTTTGTTTGCCTGTAACATGACTTGCACATGCGCTGAGCTGGTATTTCAGGGCTGCGATGCAGGTTGGAATGAGCTTCGCGGGCAGACAAGGTTTGCACCAAGATCGCTCAGCGGTGGCCATGGCATGAAGACTGTGCGGTAATATGCATGTAATCTGCAAATGTCGTCGAAAGACGATAGTCTTGCGTGTGGAGGGAGCGAACAAAATACTTAGTGATGTTCTGCGCAAAGAAAATTGATGAATGGTATTCCGTAGGCGCTGCGTAGAGTGCCTCGAGCGTGCCGCAGAGGCGAACAAGTCCATCAAGTCATGTCACACGTGAGTTGTGAGCGCCATCTGGCTGGCAGTTCTCTTCTTAAACAAAGCACTTGGCCTGAGACGGGCGTGTGCGCCCGTCTAAGAGGGGATAAGGTGTTGAACGCAAGGCCGATGGGTAGGTGCCACCAGTCAAATGTATAGACAGACAGAAAGACAGACAAACCAAAGTTTTTTGCGGGGAAGGTCCCCAAGAAAACCTATCGCCTTTTAAAACGGCTACCGAAGCGCGCATGGCATTGGAAACGTATTCGGGACATTTGCGATGGTCCTGAAATGCGGCGGCTGCATTTCCGATGGAGGCGGAAATGTCGAGGCCCGTGTGCTCAGATTTGGGTGCACGTTAAAGAACCCCAGGTGGTCAAAATTTCCGGAGCCCTCCACTACGGCGTCTCTCATAATCATATGGTGGTTTTGGGACGTTAAACCCCACAAATCAATCAATCAATGCGATGGTCCTGAAAAAAAAACACCGCGTGCGAAGACGTCAGCGCCCCTACTCAGTAAACATTTTACCAGCGCATCAGTGTCAGCGTGATTGCCGCGCATCTTTGTGTCATTGCGCAAGCGCCTTCCATGGGCGTGTTCTTGGGTGCATGTCCTCTTTTGTGCCGATTATTTCGTTCCAACTGCATCATGAAAATTTCCACGCTCGAAGGCAGCAAGGGTGCACACTCAGCACTCTCGTGCTCCTCGTTACGCTTCTATCAAATATTAGAGATATATATAAGAACAGGTGGTCACCAGGTGCGCTCGAATCATGGCGGCAACGCGGCTGTGATTATATACGTCGTGGGCGTGGTGAAATTTAATGCGAGACATCGTAGCCACGTAGTGATACCACTTTTACTTCTGCGAGCATATGTGCATAGTTTGCGCGATAAAGCTGATAGATTAATCGTGCTGCTCGACGTAAGTGCTGCTCCTCGGCACGAACAAATGTGGTGGGCGTATCCGATCTTCGCCGCAGGTGTCTGTCAATCAAACTGATTGACGCGTATACTGCAACTTGGATCTCTGCAACTTGAAACGTTTGGCAATAAAACAAGCTAGAATGCGATTGCGGGGTTGAGGAGGGAAATAGAAGACTAAATGCAGCTTGCACTAGCGTAAATACAGTAACAGCACAAGAAGAGTAATTAAGGTTGTGAGAAATACATATAAAGGAGCACACGTCGAGTGCAGGAAAACAAGCCGACAGCAGAAGTAGTCTTTATAACTAGTCATAACCGCTGCAGTATGGCTGAAGCGCTTCAATAAGAGAGAGCGGCTCTTTTAAGCCAGAGTCATTGCGCACTTGGCACCGTGGCTGACCGTAACGCCCGGCTTGCGGATGGATGAGAAAGGTGGCCGTTACTGCCACTCTTCTCGTAGCTTTTTTTTTCGCAAGGCCTACTATGTACACTTTGTGTGTGGCGAAGCGCGTGGCGCAGCAAACAATGACCGCGTGCCCCGCCGCGGTGGTCTAGTGGCTAAGGTACTCGGTTGCTGACCCGCAGGTCGCGGGTTCAAATCCCGGCTGCGGCGGCTGCATTTCCGATGGAGGCGGAAATGTCGAGGCCCGTGTGCTCAGATTTGGGTGCACGTTGAAGAACCCCAGGTGGTCAAAATTTCCGGAGCCCTCCACTACGGCGTCTCTCATAATCATATGGTGGTTTTGGGACGTTAAACCCCACAAATCAATCAATCAATCAACAATGACCGCGACTACCCCGCTTCACCACATACACATACTGTGTATGTGGTGAAGCGGGGTAGTCGTGGTCATTGTTTGCTGCGACAAAGAACCCACATAGCTTCCACGGCTGGCGGGAATAAAAACACGTGTATCTGAGCTGTATGTCTCGCCCATCGTGTAAATGCGTCACGTTTGCCAGCAGTCACCTCGAGACACGTGCGGCCCCAGTAAGGGGATAAGAAGTGTATGGTGTTGATAAAGTGGGGAAAGCAGGGGAAGGGAGTAGTGTCCATAAAAAAACACACAGCATGCCACATCTTGTTTCTTTCTCTCTTCACGAAGCCTGTTTCACTCGTTTTCGCCTTATATTTTTTGTTTCCAGTTGGCCCTTTCTTTCTAGCTTATGATGTAACTTCTTGAGATTTCAAACAAAAAAGTAGACTTTTCCTTTCTCACATTCGCGTCACAATGTGTCTTTCAAGCAGACATTTTTTTTTGCTCGTCATGTTACATTGGTTTCGAGGAAGTTGACAGCACACTTTGAATTCAAATTACTGCTTTGGCATAAATAAATGTATTAAACGGAGAAGGGATGTATAAACGGTTTTGTGTAAAAAAAAATTTAAGTGCATCTTCAAGGTGTAACCTGAGCTTTCTGCCGATATTATAAACTTCAAACATTTTCAATATGATCTCAGTACCGGTGCCCTCACAGTTAACAGGTTTATTGGGAAATAAGGCGCTTCTAGTTCACTGGACACACAGATTCATCACTTCCGGAAAAACGCCACCTCAGTGCGCCCCGAGCCATGTCTGGTGAATGGATTCCGTGGGTGTCAACCTCGTTCCCCACTTTTCACAATGAAGGCAGCTCTTCTCGAACGGCAGGTGCTTTCAAGGCACTTGTTGGTTTCAGAGGACCGTCCTTTTGCGTTATATTTGCTTGCGCTGTGGTGCGATGATTCTTTTGATCTGGTTGAGGCAAAGATTGCTCCAGTAGTGCACCCCGGTATCCTTGTTTTGAAAGGACTGCCTGAGAATCCCCAGTCGTAGCATTTTCAAAGAGAAAGGTATAGTTGGTGGTCTCCTATTCGAAAGTACATATATAAACAGGGAAAGGGAACCGGCAAGCAGATTTGTAACACTATACTATCAACAATCTTAGAACAGGACAAGCCCACGCTCAGAAGGCCATCCGCCACCCCATCAATACATACCTTACTTTGCAATGGTCCATACAGATACCATTGTTTCTATTTACCGTGCGTGATACTGAGTAAAAAAAAGAAAAACATGTAGGCTACAGGAAACATGCCAGATTGTACTCAATGTGTGCAGCGGGCCAGGTGTATGCCATGTCACTATCGTGTGGAAAAACCCACCTTAGTCGAACGGTTTGTTTTGTGAACGACGGGGCTCAGGAACATGTGTTGACCTTGAAAATAGAAACAATGCGCTTTTACCGGTTCATGGTGCAGCCTGCACACTTTGTGCACCGTGGCTACAAGAGTTTAAATTTCTGAGCAGAAGTTCTGATGCCTCGGGAAGAGAATTGCTGAAACCCTATCACATCAAGTACAACCGCATGGGCTGCATCAGCGACACTGTAGTATATTTGTTCAATAGCGAATATAGCCTGATCGATTCCATGTTTCATTAGAGACGCAGCGGCAGCACGACTGCGCAGGAGAACTGCCCTTGGCAAACCTTAAATAGTCTCATTTGAAGTTGTAGGAGTGCTGACTACCCCTGTGAAGTTGTCTCGCCTGTCTCGCACAGAAGCCGTAATTCGGGGGTGACAACCGCCGCACGATAGGTCGCGTTTTGTTCGCGTTGGGTGCCACTGTTGGTAGAGTGGGGGCGGGCGAGAGTTGAGCGAGTCTCTTCTGCGCGTGGTCGTTGCCGTGAACGGTTGTCCCTTGCGGTGGGTCTGCCGTGGACGGCACCGCGGGCCGCCTGCGGTAGGTCCACGTGGTGTGTCAAACGTTGGCGACGCCGCCTTTGGGTGTGTTAGTGTGTTTGTCGTGTTATTGTGTAACGATGCTCTAGTGTGCTAATTACAGTTGATGTATTATTCAGCGGACAATATTGTCGTTATAAATTAGCTAAATAAATGTGTATTGTGTTTGGTTTGTACCAACCGTGTCTACTCTGTCCTTTCACTCCAAGAGCGTGGCGTGGCGCGCACTCGCCTCGTCGAGACCCCACAATGTTTAGCGCTCGCCCTTGGGAACTGTGCTCTTCTCTTCACTGTATTCCTTTCTTTTCCACCTGGGCGCTAAAATTTCGCCTAAAGCAAGCCAACTCGTCAAACAGAAAGTTTTGATGAATGATAGAACAAGAGCATCGCTGTTTTTGGCCTTTTATTTCTCAAACATTGTTGATTTATTGATCGATTGATTTGTTGGGTTTAACGTCCCAAAACCACCATTTGATTATGAGAGACGCCTTAGTGGAGGGCTCCTGAAATTTTGACCAGCTGAGGTTTTTTAACGTGCACTCAAATCTGAATAAACGGGCCTACAACATTTCCGCCTGCATCGGAAATGCAGCCGCCCGAGCCGGGATTGGATCCCGCGACCTGCGGGTCAGCAGCCGAGTACCTTAGCCACTAGACCATCGTGGCGGGGCTTTTCAAAGTTTGTTTTGTAATGCACAAAATGAAATGAAGATGCTCATAATAAGCATAACTAAAATAGCACAAAATTGCATGAAAGAAGCGCTGTCTAACAACTGAAAGTTTAATTGAAAAACGTGTCATCTACATGCAAACAAAATACATGGAAAAACATGGACACCCTCTGCCAAGCACGTATTCTAGTATACTGTAGATACGAAATCTCAGCATCTGCGAGATATTGAAGGCTGGCTCACACACCTGTCTCTTGCTTTCTATGATTTCAAACACTTCAGCAATTTCACACGTGTGCTTCTTAACCACAGTGGATTTGTTAAATTCAGCTGCGCAATCGTACTGCTCGCAACGGAGGGCAAGATGCGTAGATGGTGTACCTTTCAGAGAGCTACATTCTCCCTTAGCCAGATGTTGAGGCATCGTCTTGTCTGCCCAACGTATCTACCCCCGATTGGCAAAGAAATAGAGTACACCAGTTATACTCACACGGTCAGTGAAACGCTTAGAGTGCTTTATAGAGCAACATTGAGCGCTGACAGTGGCCTGCCCCTTCTGCATCACTCTCTTGTCAACTCAGGCCAACACACTTCCTAGCTTTTTGACAGCCCGAAAGACAACGTTTATATCATGACAGGCCACCTTCTTCACACGCAGCGACACGAGTTCAGGTATGAAATAAAGACGACCTTTTTTAGACAATCCGAGGCCACACGTGCAGTGCTAAGGCGCTCTTTTTGTCCTCTTTTCAGGCGATGAAACAGTCGCTGTGAAGTGAAGGTAAGAACCAGGTGCGGGAAAGCAGCCGATTCCAATCTGGTAACCTGTCGTAAAGAAACTCACCTACAGCGGACTTTTCAGAGCCGAATTAACACATGACGTGATAATTCCATTCTTTACCATTTTCGAACGAGCAAAGTGATAGCACAAAGGTGGTTTTGTGGAACAACGGCAATAAGGCCAGCAAACATGTTACCTCGGGAACTATAATGAAGATTTCAAATATAGCAAGACATGGTCTCTTGGGTCTTCAGAAGTAAAGCACAGACCTTTGCCCCTTCGCTTGAACATACTTACGACATGGATCATAGCCTTCATATAAGTTGGTGTATAGGAATTGTCTAATACAGAATTCGTGAGATATGTCAAAGCATTGCTTCAGCGACAACAAATTGACACGCTGCTGTAGTGTCTGTGATTTTTCTTATTATCAGTTGAAATGGTCATAGCTGTCTCAAACCACGTGGCATTTTATGCAGGTTATCAGGAAGCCAATGAAAGCTCAGACGAACATCGCCATTGTGACAACAAGCAATCGCTCATCACTCGGTGGAATTCAATTGCAGTGTGCGTGCTCTGTACATTGCACACACTTTTGCGAAATCACTGCTTGTCGTGAACAGGAATTTATTAGCGGGTGCTCGTTTGTCTGTATGTTTCAAGCCAGCTCCTTGATAAGAAACTATGATGCAAACGATTATTCCAGCTTAGGGTAAATATTGTTAAGTCATTCAATAAAATGCGGGTATCTTTTGGGCAGTAGCACAGAGAGCATGGTCATCTGTAACGCGAAAATGTTCAAAACGTTAGGCATCTAACCAGTGTTAATCTGTGAGCTTTGGCCCATTATACTGTGAAAAATAAAACTTTAATGTATTCTGCAAGAAAATATCCTCAGAAGATACTGCTCTACTGGGATAAAAAATGAGCCTAACTTCGCTAAGTAATATAGCCAGCTTGGTGGACTATGCTTTCATGCCAAATCAGTCATGTTACCGAATATATTCAAGCGAAACCTCAAATGCACAGCGCTAGACAGAAGGAGAGGGGTTTCTGACATGATGTCCTCAACCGTAGGGAAGAATGATAAGAATGTGGGTCAGTTAATTAGGACGTTTTCTACTCTCGTATTTGAGATGCAACCACATGGTCGAAGAACAGGCGCGTGCACGCAAACTAACAAATGCCCGCGTGCGCAAGTTGTATTTCAACATGTTATCTCTACATTTTAGTGGTCCTCGCAGTGCTGCTAAGGATGCTTCGAATGCTGTAAACTCCTAATTTTATCGGGGGAATCACTCATTATGCTACGCACTGAGGAAAGGTCTAAAGCCGAAGTTTAATGAAAGCAGAGGCACGAAAGACCATGCTGATCGTCGAATAGGTGCCATCGTTTTGTTTTCCAGCTTCCCACGGTTTCTACTTGCAAATACACTTCTTCGTAACAGTCGTCCTCTCTCAGACGCAGCCCTCCAGGCGAGTGATTCCTGAATTCTTCGGGGGATCGGCTTCAAGCGGCCAACATGCGTGACCCCGCTTTTTGTTTACGACGCCCACTCGAAAGGAGACGGATTATCTCGTAATTGACCTCGCTTAGACGACCGAGAATAACAAACGCTTATTAGTTCTTAATTTAAGACATGTCAACGTATTGGAGTCCAGTGCAATACAAAACCACCGGAAACATAGGTGACGTGTGCAATGCAAATCCAGTGCATGCTACAGAGCACCAGCTCATAATTAGGTTTCGCTATTGATGAAAGACATCGGATATTAGGCGGCTTCTATCGAATCACCTGAAACTTACGCCTACACCGTGAATGCTTATTGCTTAATTACTTGTAGTAGAAGGGTCCAACAATTCATGAAGAGCTACGTAGGAAGTCGATTCGCAATGTACATGAACTCTCGCGTCGCGACGCACAATTCCAAAGCGCTCGTTAAAAAATGGTTAGTGAGCTACCTACGAAAAAGAGAAATTCTAAGCTCTACTACAAACATTTGCATGTTCAATGTACGTGCACTTCTCCCACGGGGTGGCAAACAAAAAAAACAAACAAAAATCAAACATACACACGCACAAACTAATAAATACCTGGCTACTGACCCTCGAAAAAGCCGTACAATAGAATAAGTGCTACAAAAATTCTAACTGCTGCCTTATAACTCTAAAGACAAGCTCAAAACATGTAAAACCACTTATCTGCGCAGTCGATCGGGAGCGTTAGCAAGATCTTGCGTTAGCAAGAAATAAATACCGTGGTCAAACCATGTTGGTCGTGAAACTAGGAACGAAAAGAAGTTAAAAAACTACTGCCAGAGTCATCAACGCCCTACGTAGTACCATTCAAACGCGACTAGGTGAGGAGAGGTTAAATATAAAAAACCAAAACTTGGAAACATCTTTTTCGTATAATCCTAACTAATATATGCTAAAGTAAACTAGAAAATTAGTTTGCGGCTTATCTGACACTCTACTAAACGGTTGACAGCCTTATTTTTGGTCGGGCGCCATTAATGGAGTAGTATGCGGCAGTCTGCTATGAGGGCTAGGGTTTAGTTCGGCGAAGAGTTGGGTGCGCTGCCCCGTCGGCTAGGCATCGCTCACTTCTGCGCGGCGGTCTTGTTCGTACCTTCCGTAGTTTATATATCTGCTTACGTATTGTTTAGGGGCTGGACATTTCAAAGATGGGCTCTCTCATAGAATTTGTAGCAGGCCGCCTCTGTGACGGCCGACTGTCTCCGCTGGCGCACGACCGACGTACCCTCACCTTCCATGACGGGGAATGCGACATGTCCAGCTTTCTCCCTTTCAGGGGCGAAGCTCCTTATAGCAACACCCGTTCGTACTCGTAGCAGTTGTTGTATGTAACAAGTGTGAGATTTTGACCTCCAAGGTGGTGCCGGCGAGAAGTTTCTTCTGTGCGTTGTTGAACAGTAGAAAATAGTGCTCAGCGTACATGTCAATGGCTGCTGATGGGGAATGAGAGACAGAGGCATTCGGCTTTTAGTTAACGTGCACGCTGCGATTCCCATCAGCAGCCATTCGCATGTACATTGAGCACTATCTGACAAGAAAGGGTTGCTACGTTATACCCGCTGGGTGTAACCTCCTTGGTTTTAGAAAGGTTTAGCGAGCATTGATCCGCAGTGCATGAATATAATGAACTAGTATATACCATGAACGAACTTGAGGTGGCTAAAGGTGGGAAGTAGACCCGGAGCACAAGCCGTAAGAAAGTGTGCGTGTGCCCCCTCTCGTTTAGTCTTTGGAATGTCCGCTGGATGACGGTGCTTCTATATGGGGTATATATGATGAAAAGATGCGAGATGGTGGTACTTAAAGTGTTGAATAGATGGATGAACGGACACACAGACGGATGCTTGGATGGACGCATGAATGGACGCACTGGCGGATTCATGGACGAACGCAGGGACGGACACACGAACAGACGCACGCACAGACGGGCGGATGGGCGCATGGACGGTCCCACAGACGGACGCATGGACGGACAGGAAGCAAAAACGAATGGACGGACGAATGCTTCACCCCACTCTCCATCACTCACTCCGTGGATATGCGCCCATTTTTTTATCTGCTCCCTCCCTTCTTAAGCGAAGAAACACAATACCCTAAGAGTTGCCAAAGTGATATCCTCACGGCTGCTGTCTCGCTGGAATGGATTGGCATGATTGGACAACGTGAGTTTTCAAACTACTGTGCTGTTGTGCCCGTGAGCAGTTGTATGACAGATTCCTTATTCACAAAGTTTTTGGTATATACTGCTACAGTAATTGGCAAATAAAACAACATTGCTTTGTGAATCTTCATTTTTGGTCTTCCTTTTCATCGCGCACGCAATTGGTGAGCCATGAAGGCGTGACAATGTAGCGTAATTACCAAATTGCATATAAAATCTGCACTAATAAAAAATAAATATCACGCCATGCATACGGGAAAACGCGCGACGCTGACACCGCTTTCAAATCTGGCGTCACATCTTAATTTTTTGTTTGCTGTTTGTATTCGCCTCTTATGTAGATGGTGACAAAGACATTGAGCCGCCAACCACTGGATAAATGGGCTTGTATAAAAGTTATGCTACCTGTTTACGCATACTTTGCTTAGACTACGACTTCGCATGTTTCCTTCATTCATAAAGTTTCATACGATAATACTGAAAGGAAAATCTGGCGCTACTGTCTGCGCGGAGTTCCTCATTGGCGCTTGTACTTCCATGAGAGCGGTGGAAAGTACAGGTTTTGGATCTGCTTCGTATGGATTACGTTTGTGAGATTCGCAATGCTTGTTTGCCAAGTGTACCCTTACAAAAAGTTTCAGCAACGATAGGTTGACTGTATAAAAACGATTGTTACTAGAACCTACCAACGCTCACTACCAACTGTCCTTAGACTCCTTTACCAACAATCTGTCAACTCTGTGGCTGCAATTGGCCAGCAACGTTGAACAGATTCGTGTTAATACACTGTCTGGTGACCACGTAGTAACGCCTAATCACCAATGTTCAATAGACGCTCTATTAACATTATCTCATAGGAAAGACTGTAATAGGATGTCCTGGTGACCACGCAAGTAACGCCTTATTAGCAATGTTCATCACACGCCCTGTAACAGTTCCCTTATTAGAAAGACTGTACGTGAGCAGTCTGTTAATTTTCTAGTAACCCTGTGTTTTAATACAGTCTGTTTGCAGTTGCTTACAAGCGCTATATTGAAGCATGCTCGTAGACGCTCTGTAAACAGTTTGTTGGTACGTCAATGTGATTTAGCGCCCAGCAGTGAATCAGGACGCCGCATGAGGGCTCTGTATAACATAGCCCGTTTAGCGCGACTTCAGCATTTCTTCTCCACCAAGTTACCACCACCTCGTCCAAATTCTTTCAAATTAACAGTCAAGCATTGTAATCAAAACGTTCTCACGACAGTTATGAACACTGCCTACTTACACATGCCTTTCAGCGATATGTGTGAACGAGTTTCTAGTAGAAGTCAACGCAATCTTGAAATTGCAGGAGCAGAGAAAAAAATAGACAAAAGGTTGCACTCAAGATTTTTTTTAAAAAAGCTTGACACTATAGTTTCTTAAAAAAATATTGTTGTCCATTATTAGTCACACGATTCACCTACTACTAAAAACCCAAAGAAACATGAAATGAGCACATTTTAAACGCACTCATAATTTACAGAATAATATGACCAAGTAAATTAGGAATAAAAGGCAGACACCGTCGATATTACTGTAAACTGATATATGAAACATTTCAAAAAGCGCATTATTAATAATAAATTCGGATATTACAGTAGAATTATGTTTAGACAAATCAACTCGCTACATATGCATTTAAAGTTTAAAGCTCAATTATAGAAATAACACTGCTTATAAAACAGCATCTCAATAAAGCGTTTGGCCAGGTATGAAGTGAATGAGATGTCACACCTCAGTAGTCCAAACTATGGAATGATAGCCAGGTGAGAAAAAGTGCTCTCTATATATAACCGAGGCATGAACATGCACGTACTTCTAAGGTCGAAGTACTATGCTAACGAACATAAGTGAATTCGCCAATCGTGCACGAAAATTTAACTCGTGTGATCATTCGATCGGTAAAAAAATGAAAAGATGAGAGCGAATAAAAATGTAAGCACACCATAATAGCAGAATAAACAAGAAAGGGTGACCAATGATTATGATGATGATGATGATATGTGGGGTTTAACGTCCCAAAACCACCATATGATTATGAGAGACGCATGACCAATAATTATGCGTAAAAGAGATTGGATAAGGTAAGAAAAGCACGGTGAGACATAAGAGCTCTCAACGCGTGGGCTTATTTCTTGTGGGCTTATTTCTTATTTCTTATTTATTGACGTGTCAATTTCGAAGCAGAAGGCTGCTGGTGGCTTGTTGTGGCGATAAAACAAGTGGCTGACTCTTGCCACATGCCGATGATGTTGCCGGGAGAACTTCCTCGGTAGTTTCACTTCTCCTTGCGGCTCCTCATGTCCGCAAGCACCTGCATTTGAAGAATTCTGCCGTACGGAGTGAAATGGTCAGACTGGCACTTCCTCAAACAGCGGCTCTGCGGGTAGCAGATAGTGCACAACCTCGTGTGGCTTGCACAAGGAAACCTTCGCAGCGCTTTGCCTCACTACACTCAATGAAATCGGTATGACAAACCTACAATTACGTAGTGTCATGTTCAATCAAGCACGTCCACAAAAGTAAATGATGGCTTTAGTAAACACTTGAAAAATCAAGGATTGTGCGTGCCGTATGCAACTTCAACGCCCTGCGCGATGACTATCCCTAGGAGAAAAAAAAAGGAAGCGATAGGCAGATCAGGACAGGTTAATTGGGAGGGTGGGGGAGGTGATTCTTAACTGAAAAGAAGATAAAAGTGAACCCTGTAACTGTCTCTCATAGAGGACATCTCAACAGCAGCTCACGAGGGATTGGGGTAAGAAGCGATTAAAAGGATAGGGAAGAATTAAAGGTATAGAGATGCAGAGAGCAGCAGGAGGAGAGAGAGGTGCAGGGACAGCCAGATACGGAAGGAGAAGATAGGAAAGATGGATGCGGTCGCAGAAGTCCGAGGACGGGGCACCACTCAACTAGAGATTTTGTTGGCGTCAGGAGATGCCGCAGAAAGAGCAAGTCGGCCAGTGCTGCGCTGTCGAGAGCAGAGAACATCCTGTCAGGTCAATTGTCAGTTTCGGGACAATGGGCGCGTGTATCGCCAGAGTATGGCCTTTCCGCAGAAAGTCATGTCAGCTATTTCGTAAGCCTCACCATACTTGTTCGAAAAAAATAACGAAAAAAAAGAAAAGGAGACACCTATGGAAAAAAAACATGTTCGATGCGTTGACAAAAGCGGAACGAACAGGTGTGTCGGAACCACAATTTTACATTGTGGGCCGACCTCCTCTCTACATTTGTGTCAATAAATTCTCTCTCACTCTCCGTATATTATGATGAGTAATAATAACAATAAAATTATTATTATTATTATTATTATTATTATTATTATTATTATTATTATTATATTATTATTATTATTATTATTATTATTATTATTATATTATTATTATTATTATTATTATTATTATTATTATTATTATTATTATTACTCATCCAGAAGAATTACAAAGAAACGGGCCTGTCTAAGCCCCAAGGACCTGTGCGATTAGGCCCAGCAGAGCCGGTTACAGCGATGTGGATACAAGGTAACAAATACTATTGTTGCGTCTTTGCTAACGAGCAGACTAATGATTGAGATCATTGATTTTTTACAGGCAGTAAAAAAAGAACAAAGGAGGGACCCAGAGCATACGGGACATAAAGTAAACCATGAGATTCTACAGCTCAGCGAGTAATTTCTTCATTTGCTTTTTTGAACTCGCTAAAAAGTACTGTTCAGGTAGTTCATTGAAAGTTTGTAATATATACACTTCCACACGCTTCTCCATTTCTGGTAGAAAGCCGGGTACTACAAAATGTTTTTTTTTCTCTTGGGTCGACGCGTTACATATGGCACTTTAAAGTCATCACACCAACTGTATCTCAGCACAACTGTTTTAGTAAATTAATCCTGTATTACACAAAAGCCCAAATTTCGAAAAATAGTACTGGCATTTACCTTAACCCCGTAAACAACACTTTTTAAAATATTTCGAAGCAAACTATCAATTGCGTGTTTTTCAGAGTTCTGAACAGAATGGGAAAATTTATTACCGTATTTCACCACACTATGTACTAGCGAATGAACAATCATTTGTATCACTAGTAGAGGTACCGAGATTTTTATATTGAAAAGCAGACATGCAACACTTCTCAGTTTGGAACATATAAATGCCTTGTGATGTTGTCAAGACATACCACTATGAAAAATTGTGCCTAGGTATCTCAATGTTTCAACATTTTCCTCTGCCGAACATTCGCATGGGTGTCAATGCTTGGTGTGAATGAAGATTGGTACAATTTGGTACACGTTTTGTGGTTTTCGTGGGCTTCGAAAGCAGATCAGCTTGGTTTTCTTGTCGTGTACATTTAAGCAATTTTCTCCAAACCATGACACTGCATTGTGAATTTCACACGGAAGACAAATTATCACGCTTTCATAACGTATGTTACGTTTTAATAGCACCGTATCATCTGCATACTGTTACACATTTGCTTTACGAATTCCTCAGGGGAAGTCATTCATAAATAAAACAAATAACAATGGTGACAACACTGACCCTTGTGGCATAACATGAGTAATATATTTTTAATTCTAATTACTTCCCAACATACCATAACGACTTGTGACCTGTCTTGTAAGTATTTATATAGTACATCATAAAAGAACCCCTAAAGCCCGAACGAATAGCTTTTGTACCGAAATTGACTGTTTCAAATGCTTTTACCAAGTCTAAAAATAGAACACAACAGAAGAAGTTCTTGTCAAAAGCCTAATATATTTCATCACTAAACTCTTCTAATAATGTTATAGTGCTGTGATTAGCAACGAAACCAAATTGCCGGGGTGTTAGTAGCGAGAATTTTCGTAAGAAGGATGTCATGCATTGAAGCAAAAAATTTTATAGTACCTGGGAGAGTATAGGCAAGATCGAAATTGGTCTTTTTAATTTTCTATATAAATTTTTTAACTATTGCCGTTTTTAATATCTTGAGAATAGATGCACTGGTTAGAAATCCGCTCAACGTGAAGAAAAGTACTTCTGCTAATGCTTCAAGGTTTCGTGAAAGCTTGACCACAGCTACTTAATCAATTCCTGGTTGTCTATTCGGACAAAAACTGAAAATTATTCTCCTGAGATCTGCCTTCGATAGCGTGGGCAAAAAAGCCGATGCAGCAACAGATTTTTTAAGCGTGCACGTGCGTTAATGCACATGCGCACTTTTAGAAAAACGCTTGAAGAAGAGGTTGAACTATACAACCACTATCCACGGTTTCTCGGAAAACGATTTGAGTAGATTGAAGGGCGTAACGTTCTCGCCTTGCAGATTATCTATCAAAGCCTATGTCTTTGCCGAATTTTTGTATGCTCGATTGAATTATTCCAAAAAATACCGCTTTTTAGCTGACCTTAAGAGAGTGACAACCCTATTCTTCGCAATCTTGTATTCAATCTTTAATCCTGAAATTTCGGTGCCCGTCTGCTAAGTTTCCATAGCCAGTCTCTAATAGAAATAGAGCTCACAATATCTGCTGTGAACCACGAAAATTCTTTCCATGTTTTTAGTTTTTAAATATGTGCTTGAACGTTCAATTGGAGTTTTAAGAATGAACTTGTGAGGAATTGATCTTTCGAAATTGAATGATTGAATATCTTGCGAAAAAGTATAAGCCGAGAAGCTCTGCGATGTAATTCAAGTGACTACAGCGAAAAAAGTGCTTAATTGAAGTGACGCTGATGGTGATATGTTAGGTTTACCGTCCCAAAACCACCATGTGATTATTAGAGACGCCGTAGTGGAGGGCTCTGGAAATTTCGACCACCTGGGTTTCTTTAACGTGCACCCAAATCTAAGCACACGGGCCTACAACATTTCCGCCTCCATCCGAAATGCAGCCGCCGCAGCCGGGATTTGAACCCGCGACCTGCGGGTGAGTAGCCAAGTACCTTAGCCACTAGACCACCGCGGTGGGGCGCTTGAAGTGACGCTGCTGGTCCGATGGTAGTTATATAATATGAAGCGTGCTGCGTTGTTCTGTACTATTTCAAAGGAGTTAAGCCTAGTTAAAAGGGGCTCGAAATGGAGCATGCACACTGGAGCTTTGGACGAACTAGCGTTTTATACATTGTGAGTTTTACAGCTTGAGGGGCGCGACTAACTGACATCGTATTGCATTCCAGCGTACGGTTGCTATTGTTTATAACGTAGTTAATGGGAAGCTTCCGGCACAAGTCTTATGTTTTGTGAATCCACGAGTACTGATACAAAGTTACGTAACAAAGGGAAGCGTATGTAGTGAAGAGGAATGCTCACTACTGCAGCGACATCGACACGTTGGCGCGAGGCACGAGCTAAGACTGCCTGGTTGCTGCTGCGACGCTGCCCGTATACTCGGCCTGCTCTTGCTGCTTCGGAACCGACGCCTCTACCGCTGTTTACCTTGCATTTACATTATATTTTGGTGGAGAGTGCTGTGGTCTTCCCCAGACCTGGAACTGCGTAGCCGAAACCTGCCGTCCGTCATGTCTGACGACGCTGACACACCCCCACCGGCTTCGCCACGCAGGGGCTGTCCCGGTGCCCAGCTCTTGCGAGAACCAGACATCTTACGGCACCGATGAGAAAGACGTTGAGAATTGGCTGCACTCTTATGAACGAGCCAGTGCTACTAACAAATGGGATGATCCCGCGAAGCTTGGTACCATGATGTTTTATTTACCGGATGTTGCCAAGCTATGGTAAAGAAACCATGAGGCAGATATCCCCACTTAGACGACTTTCAAAGCCTGCATCACAGATGTTTTTGGACGCCCTGGTGTGCGGAAACTTCGCGCAGAACAACGTCTATAAAGCCAGTCCAAACAAACTGGTGAAACATTCACTAGCTACATCGAGGACGTCCTCGACCTCTGCCGGCGTGTCGACCCGAAGATGGCGGAAACTGACAAGGTACGACACATCATGAAAGGCATTTCCGACGACGCCTTTCAAATGCTGCTCTCGAAGAACCCTGTCACTGTCTCTTAGCTCATCGAGTTGTGTCAGAGTTTCGACAAGCTTCGACGACAGCGTCTCCTCACGCGACGCCCTAACGTCGCGGATGACACACTCTCAAGCCTAACCACCACCTCTGAACTTGAGTCCTTGCTATCGCAGATCAAGGAGTTCGACAGTCGGCCAACCACAGTCACCTCTTTCAGCAAACCTTCGCCAGGCCATCCAGGAGCACGTTCGCGCGGCTCTGCCATCTGCCCGTGACGCTTCATTGTTGCCGACCCCCGTCACCTGTGCCGAGGTAACTGCACCTCTAAGCTACGCTGAAGTGGCCGCTCGACCACCTCTTCAGACATTTACGTCACTGCCATCAGCCATGCCACCACGACATACTTCTCGATTCGCTCCGCCAAGGTCTCTCCAGAGTAGTGGACAATGGCGTACAGTCGACAATCGGTCAATATGCTTTGCCTGTGGCCTACCTGGCCACATAGCGCGATACTGCCGTCGACGCGTCCCTATCTACCACCACCAGAGCTACCACCAGAGCTTCGAACCTGCCCCTTATGTCCTCCTGTTAACCGCCCTCCTGTTAACCGTCGCTCACCATCACCTCGACGCCGCTCGCCATCCCCGATGCACCGTCGTCCTTCATCGCCGGAAAGGGAAAACCGATTGCCGCAGTTCCAGAGACAGGAACTGCGTCGCCCGCAAAAAGACCAAGGCTTCTCTCTTCCCCAACGAATGTTCTCGACGTATATGTGGACGGCGTCGCTGCACTCGCTCTTGTCGACACTGGTGCCACAGTTTCAGTGATCAGTGCCAGACTCTGCCGCTTGCTCAAAAAAGTTATGACGCCAATAGCAAGTATATCACTTCGTACCGCCAGCGCAGAGCACGTCACGCCAGCCGCTGCCTGTACTGCTCGCATCGCGATTGATGGCCTCATCTATGTCGTCGAATTACTAGTTTTAGATTCCTGTTCCCATGATCTGATTTTGGGTTGGGACTTTCTCTCCGCCAATAAGGCCGTCATCGACTGCTCTCGCGCTGAGGTAGACGTTGAAGTGTTTGGCGACGCTCCGTTAAATGATGTACTTGAAACCGAGGACAAACTATTTGCTGCTGAAGACGTCATCATACCGCCGCACTCTTTCGCCCAAACCATGGTATCTTGCAACTCGCTCGCCGAGTCGAGTGCCCCTTTCACGCCATCTGCCCTTTTCGTTCGCCGCAAGTGTTCGCCGCTACCTTATGCCCTTCCAGAAGTTCATGACGGCGTCAGCAGACTGCTCATCTCGAACCTCTTGTCATGTCCTGTAACACTACTTCGGGGTGAGTGCGTCGGGCGGGTTTACAGTCTCGACCCTTCTGCCATTTTTGACATGTCGACTGGTCCTTCCGCCAAACACAATGTCGCCGGAGTGACTTGTGCCTCTTCGCCGCAGACTACTAGGCCTGACGTACTCAGCAGCTCCATCGCCGACACGTTAACCATTTCGCAACGTGCTCAGCTGCTACGACTGCTGGAGAAGTTCCGTTCTTCCTTTGACTGCCAGCATACTCCCCTCGGCCGCACGTCCGCTGTGTGTCACCGCATCGATACGGGTAACAATGCGCCATTGCGTCAAAGACCTTATCGCGTGTCCGCAGCTGAGCGGACACGCGATAAGTAGCTGACATGCTCAATCGTGGGGTCATCCAGCCTTCGAATAGCCCCTGGGCATCTCCAGTCATTCTCGTTAAGAAGAAGGACGGGTCAATTCGCTTCTGTGTTGACTACCCTCGTCTTAACAAAATAACTCGAAAAGACGTTTATATCTTACCGAGAATAGACGATGGCCCCGCCGCGGTGGTCTAGTGGCTAAGGTACTCGGCTGCTGACCCGCAGGTCGCGGATTCATATCCCGGCTGCGGCGGCTGCATTTCCGATGGAGGCGGAAATGTCGAGGCCCGTGTGCTCAGATTTGGGTGCACGTCAAAGAACCCCATGTGGTCAAAATTTCCGGAGCCCTCCACTACAGCGTCTCTCATAATTATATGGTGGTTTTGGGACGTTGAACCCCACAAATCAATCAATCTATCGAGAATCGACGATGCCCTTGACTGCCTCCAAGGTGCGAAGTACTTCTCTTCTATTGACCTACAGAGTGGCTACTGGGAATTCCCTCTGGCCCCTGAAGATCAGCCTAAGACGGCCTTTGTCACACCTGATGGCCTTCACGAATTCTGTGTCATGCCTTTCGGTCTTTGCAACGCCCCCGCAACATTCAAGCGGATGATGGACAATCTTTTGCGTGGCCTGAAGTGGAAAACATGTTTGTGCTACTTGGATGACGTAGTTATATTTTCACCAGATTTTCCAACGCATCTCTGCAGGCTAGATGAAGTACTGCAGTGCCTAACTGACGCTGGCCTTCAGCTCAACCTGAAGAAATGCCGCTTCGGCGCAAATCAGCGCACCCTCCTCGGCCATGTTGTCTCTAGAGACGGTATCCTTCCTGACACCGCCAAGCTTCGGGCAGTTCCAGAGTTTCCTAAACCTGCGTCTCTGAAGGATCTGCGCAGCTTTCTTGGCCTCTGCTCCTATTTCCGCCGCTTTATTCGGAATTTTGCGATGATCACCGGCCCCTAGACTGAACTTCTGCGCAGTGACTCAAAAAGTTACGCTTGGTCACCCGCCTGTGACGATGCTTTCGAAAAGTTGCGCCACCTGTTAACCTCGCCACCAATTTTGCATCACTTTGACCCGACTGCTCCGACTGAGGTACACAGCGATGCCACTGGCGTTGGACTCGGCGCAGTGCACGCGCAGCGCAAATCAGGATTCGAGGAGTACGTAGTCGCATACGCAAGCCGTACCCTCACCAAAGCAGAGAAGAACAATTCTGTGACAGAGAAGGAGTGTCTGGCAATTATATGGGCTCTAGGTAAATTTAGACCATACCTATATGGTCACCCCTTCGACGTAGTCACCGATCACCATGCGCTTTCCTGGTTATCCACATTGAAAGACCCCTCCGGCCGTTTGGCTCGCTCGGCTTTGCGGTTGCAAGAGTTCGACATGCGTGTTGTCTACAGGTCTGGTCGACGTCACACTGATGCCGACGCCCTATCACGTTCACCTGTGTCCCCCGAAAGCTCTGCATGTCTATCTGCTGTGAACGAAATGGTGTCGTTCCCAGAAAACTGTGACATGGCGTCTGAGCAACGTAAGGATGACTGGATCAGCAGTTCTGCGATTCCTTTCAGACCCGTCGACTTCTCTATCTTCTCGAACGTTGCGCCGTCAAGCGGCTTACTTTGAGGTCCACGATGGCCTCCTTTATCGCAGGAACTGCAAGTCCGACGGCCGAAAGTGGTTACTCGTCATACCTCGCCATCTTCGTGCTGCAATATGTTCAGCTTTCCACACTGACCCTCAGTGCGCACATGTGGGTGTCTTCAAAACATACGCTCAGCTTTCCTCCCGGTTTTATTGGCAAGGCATGTACACCTTTGTGCGCGAATACATTCAGTCATGCCCTCAGTGCCAACGACGCAAAGCTCTCCCTCATCATGACTCTGGTCCGATCCAGCCAATCCCTTGCCCAGCCAGGCCTTTCGATCGCGTTGGAATTGACCTGTATGGGCCTCTACCATTCACGGCTTCCGGAAACCGTTGGATCGTTGTCGCTATCGACTACTTGACGCGATACGCGGAAACAGCCGCTTTGCCTGCTGCCACAGCACGCGACGTCTCATCTTTTCTCCTGCGGAACTGCATTCTGCGTCACGGCGCACCACGTGAAATCTCAGCGACAGAGGACGTGTATTTCTCTCTGAAGTCGTCAACGCACTCCTTGCCGAATGCCGTATCATTCACCAGACTACCACCGCCTACCATCCGCAGACGAATGGATTGACGGAAAGATTCAAGCGTACCCTAGGGGATATGATATCAAAGTATGTTGCCTCAGACCACTCCGAATGGGACCTCATTCTGCCTTTTGTGACGTACGCCTACAACACTGCTCCAGAAGCAACTACGGGCTTTTCACCATTTTTCCTGTTATATGGCCGAGACCCTTCCACCACACTAGATACCATTCTGCCCTACCACCCCGATTCCTCTGAGTGTACGCCCATCTCTGAAGCTGCCCGCCGCGCCGAGGAATGCCGTAAGCTTGCCCAGTCGTTCACAACAATCGACCAATGGAGACAAAAATCGCGGCGTGACGATAACCACCCGTACCCTAACTTTGTTCCGAACACTCTTGTTTGGCTTTGGGTTCCCGCTGTGCCTACTGGCCTTTCCTCGAAGTTTTTTTCAAAATACCAGGGACCCTACCGCATTGTCTCGCAGACTTCACCAGTTAACTACATCGTCGAGCCCGTTACGCCATCCACAGACCAGCGCTTTCAGGGACGTGAAATTGTTCACGTACAGCGGCTGAAACCGTATTACGACCCGCTCGTACTCTTTTCACCGTGAGTCCATAGAGAAAGAAGAAGACAAGAGCGGACACTCCGTGAAACCTGGCCTCAGGAAGTGCGTCACGACTACGTAACGAACTAGTGCTCTCACCAAACGTCAGAGGGCGCAAGCGCAAAACAAAAACAGTTATAATCAATGCAACAGAATTGTTTTTACAAAATAATAATTATACGCCCAAATTTGGTATGTTCTTTATACATAAAAGCAATTTATACAACACACCTTACGCGATTATTTTTCTTCAGCCGTACTGTCATAAACACCATCTACCCAGCGACAAGCCCATGCATGACTGACAGCGAGAAGCTTTCGTCGCTTTCGTCAACGTCGGCTGCGTCGGCGTTTTCATGCGTGAGATAACAGGTGAGGCACGTTTTCAAGCGAAGCTTGTTGAATGACATGTTGTTGGTCTTGTTGGGTCATTTTTTCAGAAAACGGTTACACTTGCGCGAATAAGACACCATGCAACAAACATAGAAAGATGCGCACACACACACGTTGCGCTTCGAGTGTGCGAGTTTGTTTCTTACGTGGCGTCTCATTCACGCAGTTGTAACCTTTTTCTGAAGCTTGTAAGGACTGGGAAGTTCGCTAAAAAGAAAGTTTGTGGCTCTATGCGGCGGCTAGACGGGAACATTGTGCAACGTATGCAGTATAGCAAAGGCGGCACGGCGTCATGCCGAGGCGACGCGTGCTGCGTCTGCCACGGACGCGAGCGTCTGTGCGCTGAGCGTAGCTGGGCAGCTAGGTCATAGGCTCGGTGCAAAATATTGAGAAGCATTCGCTGGGCCTCGCATGCTTCACGACGCGTTTCCCGAAGGCTCGGAACACGAATAATTCTTGGTGTGCCGGAGGCAAATCTGGACTAGCCAAGTGGCCATCATATTCGTTTTTTCGCTAGCCTTGTGCCACTAGTGCAAGCTGCTCACAAATTTTTTTGACGTTTCCAATATAATTTTACCGCATAAATTTCAACTTCGATTTTTCTTCCCAAGGTACTGCTGATACTGCGTACGTACGAAGGTGTTCTAAAGTTCCCAGGCCGCGATACCATTGCATTACAAGGGATAGCGGCCTGGAAACTTCTGAAGATCTTTGTACGTGGTCTTGACGTATATCTTTGCAAGTGAGAGTTTTATGGGTCAGAGATGTATCACTGGTTTTGTATTGTGCATCGATTAGCTAATCATTCAAAGGGGTTTGTTGGTACACTTATGACGTGCACATATCTTTTTTCGTAATTTGACAGCGAAGCATCCACTTACTAACATTTTCAGACCGCACTGACGCCATGCCGTCCGCCGGTCCAAGCTACGGCAGCTACTGCTGTGTATCGTGGTGCTTCAACAATGGCAGAACACACAAGAAGCCTGGGACGAGTTTCTTCCGCATACCACGGCGAGATGCATTTGTTGCCTACCTTTGTCATATTGTGCTTTTTATATTCTCAGACTCTACCTTGCCTTTGAATAAAACATTACGGATACTCTGTCTCTTTGACTGATATATACATTCATCACTCGTTCCAAAAGAAAAACACAAGCGCGATGAATAAAACCGTAGTGAATTATCATTACCGGCATCTCTTTTTATTATAACTTAATCGAAATAAAAATTACGTCACGACCGATTCGCACGAACCACTGAACAAAACAAAACAGGGAATCGCTAAATCAAAACGACCTACAAAAACTATCAATTTGGGCGATGAATAGTGGTCTGAAATCATGAACTTTCGTCATAGCCAAACGTCGGTTATGCAAAGTAATTCAAAATTTGCGCCAGTGAAACCGAAACAGGAAGCGCACGCCACTTGCTCTCATCAACCACTAGGTGTGCTAGGGTCGATTGGGCCGCTGGGGTCTACGGGAGTGTCCACTCTTAACCTTTATTTCTCTATGGTGAGTCGCCAGAATGGCTCCTTTTTCGACGGGGGACGAAGTGCAGTGAAGAGGAATGCCCATTACTGCAGCGACATCGACACGTTGGCGCGAGGCACGAGCTAAGACTGCCTGGTTGCTGCTGCGACGCTGCCCGTATACTCGGCCTGCTCTTGCTTCTTCGGTACCGACGCCGCTACCGCTGTTTCCCTTGCATTTACATTATACGTAATTTAGGGTGTAGTTACCAGGAGGTGCTCTCGTTTGTGAGATGCGTTAAACTTTATATTTGTTGACGTCTATGGTCGAAGTTGGGCATCAGATGAATATTATTATTGTCAGTTTGCAAGGTACTAGAGCTCTAGTTAGATGCAATTTCCCGCTAAACAACGCCGTCGTCTCCCGAAAGATGAATAGAAGTACAAAAGCGGGTAAATTCTTAAAATAAATAAGAAACACCAAGGGACCCAAAACAGATCCCTGGGGCCCACCTGAAGTAACAGGAAAATAGAGCGAGCTGTGGGTATTAGCAACAACGATTTGTGAACGCTTAGTTAAGAAAAACTTAATGAAAGTAAGAGGTGAACTTTTTGTGGTTCCACGAATGAACATATAGAGTGAAAGAACTATTGCTAACCAGACGTGAATAACCGTAAGCATGGCGCACCACCATTCTAGAAAGTTATATACTGTGCAGGCCCAGTAAAATAACTAGGTTGAAACGTATTCCTTCTCTAATTGTAATTCGGACAAATATGATGCTGAATGCACCAAAAGGCAGATCGTCTTCGAAATCCCTTGGAGAACATCCCCACCCAAAAAAAGACTGCAACCCAGCGGTCAAATAAAACATATTCAATTTCCTCCGGCTTATTGCAGAAATAAAATATCTTTACCCCAAGGAACGAATAAGCTTTTTTCGCAACCATGTTTTCACAGTGAAGGTTCCAGTGTGTAACTTAAAAAAAGAGGAGTTCGCTTCACGTGTCGCCTCCATTTTTTACACGTCATAAGACATTATGGCCTGGGCCTACACGGTATAATGTTCTATAAAGAGGAACAGGAAGAACTGTTTCTACTAGATTTTTGTACGTTTTACGGAAAAATGTACTCAGATATTCCAATCAAAAACGTGTTTTTTACGATAAGACATGAACCAACTATTTCTTCCAGGTAACCTCTAATGCTTCCTTTCATGCCACCACAAAATCTGGCAGCAGATTCTCATGCCCAAGCTATATAACAGTGCGTAGGAATGTGTGTCGATTATTTCGGAAACAAACATGAAGTTATTAACTAACTAGCGAAAGTACAAATGTTAGTTGTACTTGTTTGCTCCCGAGAAGTACCCCCCAATGAGACAGCAACAACTCGGTGAAGCTTCTGTACATTCTCTGTGAACAATTCAATGCTTAAAGGAGGTACCGCAGCTTACCGAATAAAATTATGTTACAAAAGGTCACTCTGGCCAAAACTTACTCATAGAAATATTTAGGTTGTTTCAATTTTTCTCGTCGCTCAGCCGTGCTAGTAACCCACGCACTTGCTCCAGTTTACCAGATTGCCACTCACATGGAAATAAAGGTTTACAGTTTTCGCAGTTTCAAAAATATTATCATAATCTCTGTTACAAAACACAGCAATATCACCTGCGTATTCCAGGACCTGCACTTCAGCTTCTTGTAGTATGTACCCTTTAATGTAACTGATTTTCATGATGTTTCGGCAAAATGGCTACGTATAAATTGAAAAAACTAGAATAAAAGAGAAAGAACTGCCTTGTCGCACTGAACGTTTAGCATTATTCGTTTTCCCAAAAGATTTGTTGATGATGAGCCAACTTTTGCATCCAGTTTATGCTATTGGAACTCTCTCCTGAACTACGTTACCAACATTGATATACTCTAACAAAAGAAAAAAATCATGCGGTACTCGGTCAAATGTTTTTTTCTATATTTATTTGGATAGTTGCGATGTGTTCGCTTGGGGCATCACATCACTCCAGTGCACTTCGTGTCTCGTGAATGTTGGTGAATATACTGTGCCCTGAAATTCCAAATCATTGGTGGTCACCTACAATGCTAGTGCTAACTGCTGCCGTCTCCTTGCTTACACTTTCCTCAAAATCTTGTAGTCGATATTCGAGAAACTGACTGGCCTGTACAATTTCCCTTCGCTCAATTTAACTGCGTCTTCACTTTTCGGAATTCATACAGCATCCGATAGCAAAAAAGCATGTGGCACAACCTTTTCGCCTAAAGCTTTGTTAAAAAATCGATGCTATAATCAGTGCTGCTTCATGTTTGAACTTGTTATAAAAGGCGGCGCATACCCGCGAGCTCTTGGGCATTTTGTCAAATGGAGGGCAGTGATTGCTTTTACCACTTCCGCTTCAGAAATAAAGAGCTCTAAGCTGCGTTTTCTGCAAACTGATCCTTTGGAATCAATTTTAAAAATTCGTTTTTCAAACCATCTTAATTTACTTCGCTTTTATGGAACGGTGTGACGTAGCCCTCGTTGAAAGCATCCTCTATAGATCTCTGTTTACCTGCAACATAGCCAATGTGGAAAGGGACCTGTGGAGTTAGGGGTAGCATGCCTGGCATATGTTGTCGTGGACCTAGGGGTGATGGTCTCGAACCTTATTGACCTGAATGTATTTTCGTGGTCTTCTGACCATGCGTATTTCCCGACGTCATTTCTGTGACGGGAATACATCACTGAAATCTGGGTTCACCCCGGGATAACACACTTTCGTGTTAGAAGATGAACTCTAACGGGTAAGGTAAAACTCAATGAGTGTAAACATATCATGAGTGCCTTTTAATAAAAACATAAAGAAAGTTGGGGTACAAATTAACGGCAGAAATGAAACAATTGACACGAGATCTCGAGCTGAAAAGCCGCTGCAAACCGCGATAAAACGCGTGCGTTGGTGAATCGCAGAGGTGAAAAGTGTGGCGACGGCCAGTGCTTCAGTTGGGAAGGTTGCTAATTTTGCTACAGTACGGAGCGTTTCTTTTTTTTTTGCGCAATATATCTACAACAGGTTGACCGTGGCCGAAAGGACGGTCATGGGTCCTCTGTCGTAAGGCTGTCAGAGCGCAGTTCTCAGAACCACGCATACGGCGCGTTTGTTCATCATTGCATGCGTGGGAGTACCACTAATCATTTTGTGTGCCGGCAGGCTCCAGCAGACCTAGACCAGCGGACGTGTGTTCGCTGGTCAGCTATATAGGTGACCAATAAAAGAGCGAGGGATTGTCGAATGCACCGTCTGATACCCGTTTCCGGTTCGAGGAGAGTAGACGACGGCGAAACGCTCCGCCGTAAGCCTCAGATTATTCAGGATTCGCGCGCGCGGTCACCCCTTTATCTTTGTCCTGCTAAGCCATGGTTGGTTTTTCAGCCATTGGCGGCTACAAGTAGAGCGCGAAAGGCAAATGCACGTATTGATTCTCATGGAATTAAGAAAGAAAAGATGGGGTGGGCCGCAGCTGTGAAGAGAGCCACAGTGACAGGTAGCCTTTGGGTACCGAAAGTTCGAGCCATAGTGTGCGAAGACCATTTTAACACAAGTACGTGTATATTCAGCACCAGTAAAAAGCTTACGCATGAATTGATGCGAATAATGCATGGAGAAATAAATTGTCACAATGACGCACCTGGAAAAAATACTATGAGAACGCGTGGGCGAAATCTGCCTGTCACATGGGATGAGCGCCGGCATTTCCCCCATATATATGACAAAAAAAAACGCGAAAGCTTCACTCAAGAGTAAGTGTACACGGAGCACTGCACGAGTACGCTTGCGTGTATCTACGTCACAAACTGTGCGCAAGGACGGCACACAAAGAAGTGCGTTAAACAAGCGCAGAGGTTCGATTCTTCGGCGCCATCTATTTCTGACTGTAATGTTTAGTTGCAGCCACGCAGCACACCTTGACCAGGATCAGCGTTCAAATAAGCATCTGGCTTTGACTAAAAAATGCATCTTATAGCGTGCTGAAGGGTATAAAACAGAAAGATATCTAAACGCGCTCGATAAATGCTGCGCTTTATGCCGATCGACCGACGATGTCGGCTGAATCGGCGATCCCGAAATGAATTCTAAGCACACTGATAAAGTCATCCCCATTCCCTAAGATCTTTAAAATGGTGATTTTTTATTTGCAGTAACGTATCGTACAATAAAACTATCTTCTGTATCGACTGATCTGCTAGCCAAACTGTCAGTACTCCCGAGCAGCATAAAAGCATTGCAGAGCATTTTGGTGCGATAAAAAGTTTTCTTACTGTTCGTGGCTTTCGTAGCTGGTCATTGTCGCAGTCACGGTTAGCCGAAACAACAAACTAACTTCGAAAGCTCTCACATTTCATGGAGATGTGCATTTTTCAACGGAGCGGAACAAAAGTGCGTGCGCGCTGCTGCATACCAGCGTAATGCGTCGAACCGGAAGCCATCATATCCCGCGATTCCCTGCGATTCCTTATTTTGCCGGTCACCTATTGCGATCACGCTCATGAATACAACACAATACGAAGGCTTCGCACCTTGTGGCACTGGCAACGGCCGCCCCGAAAGCAGACGGGGGCAGCTAAGATATACGTCAAAAAATAATGCAAAAAAAACCTTAGTGGTGGCGAAAATTGGACATTAACGAAGTGCGCATCAGGAAAAAAAGAAAAAAAAGCAGCTACAGTGACACAGACACTGCTGAAAGTGCATCGTCGGAAAGTGTAGGCGCGTGGCAGCGCAACATAGCACTTTGCTGACGTCAGCTTTCGCGCGCTTTTTTTAGGAGCATGCCACAGTGTGCATCCCAATCCGGAACCCATTATTCCCACCATATTTCCTCCCCTTCTCTCTTCACGTTTCATTCAATTCGAGTAGCATACCTTTTTTTTTTTCTGAGCAAAAGTGATCTCTAATCATTGAGCTTTTCCGCATGGTTTGCCCGACGTGTTTAGTCGCCTCTACTAGGAGGCGTGATGCGTACCATTGCCCAATTTAAACGGCTTGCCATGCAGAGTTGCCCAATGTCACTATATAGCGAAGGGGAACTCGGCCATGTGGCTGTATTTTCCGCTTGAGGAAGCAGGCGAGCTTTCGTAATTATACATCTTTTAAGGGAACGCCATCAGGACTTGAAATTCCCAGATGCACCGCGGGAAGGTGAAATGAACTATACAGAGCGTGGTTCTTCTGAGTAAAAAGCACCCGGAACTTATCATTTCTTTTTAGTGCTGCCGTTTGTGACTCACCAAAGTAACTAAGAGGATGGGAAGAACAATATCACTCTAAGGCAAACTTACCCGAAAAAGGAGTAATGGAGTCCATTAGGCGCGCGTAATGAACAGATAGACCGTTGAGGAGCAACCACAGAGGAAAGCGTGCCGCGCAAAACCACTTAGTCTCCAAAAGGATGAACCACCCGGGCATTGCAGGCAGCGCGAAAAGCGTTGCCAAGGGGACTAGTCCTTCTCCTCCTCTGCAGGCTCAGTCTTTCCCCGTATTTTGCTGGCGACGGTTCGCGTTGCGTCGTGTTCGGGCTGCTCGACCACGGCCGCCTGAATTCGACGATCTAAGAATTTCCACGTGGTGTTTGTGTGTACGTTTGGATGAGCGCGGGCTGCTGGTTTTACATTTCGCTGCGTCCTTGAAGTCTGGAGCAAGCCTCGACACGTCACTACGCGGCGCTGTATATCTCTGGCTTCAAGATAGTCACGACCAACACACGACAGCTACAGATGGGAAGGCCAATATGGCGGCCGAGAAGGCAACAGGCCTATCTGATATATACTTCAACTCAGGGAATAAAACAGCGCTGGATTATAAGGCAAGTAGGCTACCATTCTTTATTCAACTCTACTTGTCACGTGTGCGATACGTATCGCGCTTGCCGGCCACGGTCTCGGTCGTGTTGTATATCGCACGCACGAAATGCATCGCGAAGGTCAGCTTTGGCGTCTGCAGTTAGCCTGTGCTTTGCGACCGCCTGTAAATTGGCCGCCATTGCCGTGGGCCTCCCGTACGCTCGCTCATCGAAAGCTCGCCTGTCTTCGCCGTCGCGATGAGCTCCGGGCGGACGATACTCGGCTGAGACCGCGTCGCTGTGTTGGGAGTCGTCCAAAACACGTTGCGGGTTCTCGTAAACAGCTAGGTTGTAGTATGTCGCGCGCAGTAAGTGCAGCAGCAAGGGCTGGCGGGGATTTCGCTAGCGTCGGAACTCACTAAAAATTGGTAGTCATTACATTTGGCTTTCCCGTCAGTCGGTCACAAGCAGCTCGGCGCCACCCACTGGTCATGGCAGCGGACTCGCGTTTGCGCGTTGCACTCGTTAGAGTTTGTGGAAAAGGGCCGCGTTATTGTCGATTGCTTCGGCGCTAGCTCCAAACCAGCTAGGTGCTATTCGTTGTGGCAGCCAAGCAATCGCTCGCTCCTCTGTTCGAAGTTCACTGGCGGCCGACACTCCGCGTGCAACGCCGTGTTCGGTCTCGCGTTCGCTTGCTCGAGCTGAACGACATCGCTCGCTTAGGACTCGCTGAATTGTTAGCGGCACGGAGGTTCGCGGAGTTGTGGCTTCGGCCGCCGCTCCTCAACTGTTGCACTACGGGGTTCGAAATGAGTCTTTGACGATGTGTGACATCACGGTGAAATTATTAGCATGTCATATCTCACGATGTTTTCTTTCATCTTGCACGTATTTGTCATATGCACTTGTATCTATCCTCTGTCACGTGTGACTCACTATTTTACATACTTATTGTGTAGCCGTGGGCACACACCATGGTGAAGACTGTGTGCGCGGGCGTCTGCGTTGCCTGTCATTCATCTCTTTCGTCAGAGCAGCTTCAGAAGGACTGTGCGAGATTGTGAAGGTAAGGTTAATTTTGTGTCTTAGTTTGAAGCATGTTTCTATGTTAGCGTGCACGTACTTGTCATATTGTCGCGGTTCAACTTAGGCAGTGCACCGAGACGTTGAGTCCGAGAAACGACGGTGTGTGTTTTTATGCTGGAGCCAAGAGCAGGCGAGAAAAAAAAACACGTCGTCTTCTTCAGTTCCCCTTTTCACGAGGCTGCTGGCGCGCACATCGTCTTCGTTCTTTGTTTCGGGTGCGGCATTTGCCTCCCCTTAAAAGAGATCGCCCTGATGCTATAGCTGACACAGTAATTCGTGCATGAAGTCACATCGTAGAAGAGACGGTGCCTCGCAGAGTCACTCGCTGACGTATGTCTTAAGGCGCGCTACGTGCACAAGCTCAGGTCGGTGCTGGCGACGCCTTGAACAGTTTGGGCTATCCGGGACGACTTCATAGGTAACGTCACTTAGTCGCTAACGTGGTTGCTTGGGCAAGTTGGTACGACATGATTCACTTAAAAAACAGCGCCAATAACGAGGGACAAGAGAAAGAAGGAGACAGACAGGCATATCTGTTGAAGGTTTTATGGAACTGCTAGAGTATTACCTGAGGTCGACATTTGCAGAGTGGGACGATCATATTTACTTGCAACGTCAAGGGGTGTGCATAGGATCATGCCTTGCGCCCATTTTGAGTGATTTATTTTTAGCCAGCCGTGATCGTGTCATTCAGAATGGCTTGGGATCCACATCTGTTAGGAGAGTATTCCGCTATGTTGACGATTTCCTTGTGTTGTTTCAAGCTGGAACCTCGTCGGACGGTTCGCCTTTGACTAGTATTTTAGAGATTTTCAGTAAGTGCCTTTCTCCGCTTGTTATAACACATGAAGTTCCGGACAGAGGAGCCATCATGTTCCTAGATTTGATGCTAACATTGAGGCCTTCCCACGTGTGTTGGGCCGATGAGCCACGCGCTAACAAGCCAATCCTCCCTTTTGGTTGAGCGCATTCGAAAGTGGTGAAGCGCGCTATTGCTAAGACTAGCTACACAAACGCTCTGCGAAAGTCCTGCTGTCACACAATTCAGTCCAGCTTTAATCAGCAAACTAAACGCCTTACAGAAGCTGGTTTCCCGATGTACGTTTTGACCGCCGTGGCTGAGTGTCTACTCCGAGAAATCAGAACGAGCCCAGAAAATAATGCTCAAACCCGTACAAAGGATATGGGACGGGAGAAACGAAACTTCGTCGTTATTCCCTATATCCAGGGCGTCGCCCACAAGCTCAAAAAAGTGGCCAGCAGGTGCGACATTTACCTGGTTTTTTCTGCCCCAGAAAAACTGGCTAGGTTGTGCAGGGCCGTGAATCCTGGTTCGTGGGGTGAGCGAGGCTGCAATATCAAGCATCGGAAGAAGTACGGTCCATGCATTGAAGGGATGGTGTACTCTCTACCCCTGTCCTGCGGAAAGTGGTACATTGGCCAAACAGGCAGGTGTTTAAATGAGCGGCTGAAAGAGCACGCTTACAACGTCTCCTCTACAGTTTCGGGCCATCTCGGCATTCATTGTCGGGACTGCGGTTGTGTCGCTGATTTTCAGCTTTGTACTGTCATTAGGCGTCATCGGGAACAGAGGATACGTAAAATTTACGAGGCTTCAGAAATAGAAAGGCTGGGTGGTGCATGTGTCAGCAGGCCTTCAATTGCGCTATCACTAAAAGAAATAGATTTCCTTCGGAACGTTATCACACGTGTTGTCATCGCATTCGTGTGGCAGCATCGCGTCTAACATCGTTCTTACTTCTCGTCCGTGAACAAGGCTGAATGGGGTAATCCGTTTGGTCACGTTTTGCAGTATTGTATGCGAACGTTATGTAAGGAAGAATCTCGTCCCAGTTTTTGTGTTCGATGTCCACATACATTGAAAGCATGTCTTATAGAGATTTGTTAAGTCGCTCGGTCAACCCGTTGGTTTGTGGATGGTAAGCTATCGACTTGCGATGAGTAGTACCGCTGAGCACCAACACATGATCTAAAAGCGCGGCCATGAATGCAGCTCCGCGATCGTTTATAACGATCGATGGCGCACCGTGTCTCAGCACAATGTTCTCTATGAAGAACCGGGCTACCTCCTTTGCTGTGCCTCTCTGGATGGCTTTTGTCTCGGCGTAGCGAGTGAGGTGGTCGGTCGCCACTATAACCCAGCGGTTACCAACACTAGAGGTAGGAAGTGGGCCCAAAAGGTCCATTCCGATCTGGTCAAATGGCGTTGTCGGTATCTGGACAGAGTGTAGCAAACCAGCTCGTTTCGTTGAAGGTGACTTGCGCCGCTGGCAATCGAGGCAGGTCCGAAAGTCATGCTTCTTGGCAACGGTAAGTCTAGGCCAGTAATATCTCCCTCGAACTCTGCTCAGTGTGCGCGTGTAGCCTAAATGTCCAGATGTTACCTCGTTGTGGCACGCTTGCAACACCTCAGAACGAAGAGTGGTAGGGACGACAAGCAGGTAGGTGGACCCGTCTGACAAGAAGGTTATTTTGAAAAGGACATTGTTTCGCAGACAGAACGAAGATAGTCCTCTTGTAAAGACTTTAGGTGCATTCTGGCTTCGTCCTTCTAAATAAATAATCAAGCCAAGTAGCTCAGGATTGCCATGCTGGTGATCTGCGATGGCTGACGTGTCGAGGATTTCGAGGAACGCTGTCTCTTCATCAAGCAGCAGCCGGCTCTATTGGTGATCGAGATAGGCAGTCGGCGTCCGTGTGTCGTTTTCTCGACTTATACACCATCGTTATATCAAACTTCTGTAGTCTAAGGCTCCACCGTGCCAATCGCCCGGAAGGATCTTTCAGACTTGTTAACCAACACAACGAATGGTTGTCACTGATAACCTTGATGGGCGGCCGTACAATATCGGCGAAATTTCATAACTGCCCACACCACGGCGAGGCATTCCTTTTCAGTGGTCGAGTAATTTGCTTCTGTGCGTGACAGAGTTCTGCTTGCGTAAGCGATCACTCTTTCCTCGTCGTCCTGACGCTGCACAAGCACAGCTCCGATGCCAACATTGCTGGCGTCAGTATGGAGCACTGTAGGGGCTGTGTCATCAAAATGGGCAAGCACGGGGGTCGTCTGTAGACGTTGCCTCAAGTCAGTGAAAGCATCGTCCTGTTCGTCGCCCCAAACAAGTGCAACGTCATCCCTCGTGAGACGAGTTAAAGGTCACGCAATGCGCGCAAAATCTGGAATAAACCGCTGATAATATGCACAGAGACCCAGAAAACGCCTCACTGCCTTTTTATCTGATGGTGTTGGAAACTGTGCGACGGCGGCAACTTTTTCGGGGTCTGGACGAACTCCTGCGTAACTGACGACATGGCCAAGAAACTGCAGTTCCTCAAAGCAGAAGTGACATTTCTCCGGCTTGAGCATGAGGCCTGCGGTCCGTATTGCCTGCAAGAACATTTCCAATCGTTCAAGGTGTTCGTCAAACGTTGTAGAAAACACAGTGACGTCGTCAAGGTATACTAGACAGGTTCTCCATTTAAGCCCAGACAGAACGGTATCCATGAGACGCTGGAAAGTAGCAGGCGCGGAGCACATGCCAAATGGTAAACCTTAAATTTGTACAGTCCGTCTCGCGTCACGAAAGCGGTTTTTTCACGATCCCTGGGGTCTACTTCAATGAACGTTATGTAAGGGAGAATCTCGTCCCAGTTTTTGTGTTCGATGTCCACATACAATCAAAGCATGTCTTCTAGAGATTTGTTAAGTCACTGGGTCAACCCGTTGGTTTGTGAATGGTAAGCTGTCGGCTTGCGATGAATAGTACCGCTGAGCACCAACACATGATCTAAAAGCGCGGCCGTGAATGCGGCTCCGCGATCGTTTATAACGGTTGATGGCGCACCGTGTCTCAGCACAGTGTTCTCTATGAAGAACCGGGCTACCTCCTTTGCTGTGCCTCTCTGGATGGCTTTTGTCTCGGCGTAGCGAGTGAGGCAGTCGGTCGCCACTATAACCCAGTGGTTACCAACACTAGAGGTGGGAAGTGGGCCCAAAAGGTCCATTCTGATCTGGTCAATTGGCGTTGTCGGTATCTGGACAGGGTGTAGCAAACTAGCTCGTTTCGTTGAAGGTGACTTGCGCCACTGGCAATCGAGGCAGGTCCGAAAGTCATGCTTCATGGCAGCGGTGAGTCTAGGACAGTAATATCTCCCTCGAACTCTGCTCAGTGTGCCCGTGTAGCCTAAATGTCCAGATGTTACCTCATTGTGGCAAGCTTGCAACACCTCAGAACGAAGAGTGGTAGGGACGACAAGCAGGTAGGTGGACCCGTCTGACGAGAAGTTCATTTTGAAAAGGACATTGTTTCCCAGACCGAACGAAGATAGTCCTCTTGTAAAGGCTTTAGGTGCATTCTGGCTTCGTCCTTCTAAATAAACAATCAAGACAAGTAGCTCAGGATCGTCATGCTGGTGATCTGCGATGGCTGACGTGTCGAGGATTCCGAGGAACGCTGTCTCGTCATCAAAAGCAGCAGCCGACTCTATTGGTGATTGAGATAGGCAGTCGGCGTCCGTGTGTCGTTTTCCCGACTTATACATCATCGTCATATCAAACTTCTGTAGTCTAAGACTCCGGCGTGCCAATCGCCCGGAAGGATCTTTCAGACTTGTTAACCAACACAACGACGGGTGGTCACTGATAACCTTCAATGGGTGGCCGCACAGGTATGGGCGAAATTTCATAACTGCCCACACCACTGCGAGGCATTCCTTTTCAGTGGTCGAGTAATTTGCTTCTGTACGTGACAGAGTTCTGCTTGCGTAAGCGATCACTATTTCCTCGTCGTTCTGACGCTGCACAAGCACAGCTCCGAGGCCAACATTGCTGGCGTCAGTATAGAGCACTGTAGGGGCTGTGTCATCAAAATGGGCAAGCACGGGGGTCGTCTGTAGACGTTGCCTCAAGTCATTGAAAGCATCTTCCTGTTCATCGCCCTTAGCAAATGCAACGTCATCCCTTGTGAGACGAGTTAAAGGTGACGCAATGCGCCCAAAATCTGGAAAAAACCGCCGATAATATGCACAGAGACCCAGAAAACGCCTCAATGCTTTTTTATCTGATGGTGTTGGAAACTGTGTGACGGCGGCAACTTTTTCGGGGTCTGGACGAACTCCTGCGTAACTGACGACACGGCCAAGAAACTGCAGTTCCTCAAAGCAGAAGTGACATTTCTCCGGCTTGAGCGTCAGGCCTGCAGCCCGTTTTGCCTGCAAGAACATTTCCAATCGTTCAAGGTGTTCGTCAAACGTTGTAGAAAAGACAGTGGCATCGTCAAGGTATACTAGGCAGGTTCTCCATTTAAGACCAGAGAGAACGGTATTCATGAGACGCTGGAAAGTAGCAGGCGCGGAGCACATGCCAAATGGTAAAACCCTAAATTCGTACACTCCGTCTCGCGTCACGAAAGCGGTTTTTTCACGAACTCTGGGGTCTACTTCAATTTGCCAATATCCGCTCTTTAAGTCAATAGAAGAGAAGTAACGTTATCGGCGCTGTTTTTTAAGTGAGTCACTTAGTCGTCGCATATGTGTTATATATGTTGTACCCACCCCCTCTGTAATACCCTACGGGCCCTGAGGGTATTCTAATAAATAAATAAATAAACGTTCGTTTCGAAGCCTGTCAATCGAATCATCTATGCGGGGAAGCGGGTACACGTCCTTTTTTGTACCCTGATTTAGCTTTCGACAGTCCACACAAAAACGCAGGCTGCCGTCCTTCTTTTTCACTAGAACAACAGGTGATGCCCAGGGGCTTTTAAACGGTTGAATGACGTCGTCTTCAAGCATTTTTGTTACCTGCTGTCCTATCGCTTCTCGTTCTTTTGAAGCCACACTGTACGGATTTTGATGAATTGGTCTAACCGTGTCCTCTGTGATGATTCGGTGCTTGGTCAAGGACGTCCGGCCAACTTTCGAGGTCGACGCAAAACTGTCGTGGAACTCGGCTAGCACAAGTAGGCGTTCCCGCTGTTGCTGAGTTAAAGTGGGGCTGACGTCAAGGATAGGTTCTAGGTCACGTGGGTCTTGTGCAGGTGTTGCTTCGAGTGCTGAAAAGCAGTCACAAACATCTGCGATCTCGTCGAAATGTGCCAACGTTGTGCCTTTTGGAAGGTGTCGTCGCTCGGAGGTGAAATTGGTCAACAGCAAGTTCGTTCGGCCGTCGGTGACATTGACTATTCCTCGTGCTACGGAAATCCCGTGTTTGAAAAGCAGTGAGGCTTACCTCGAGAGGTCACCGCCTTTAGTTTCCTCGGTAAGGGCTGGGCGACCTTGTTCTCCGAAGGTCAGCAAAAGTACGTCAATTCGGTGACGATGTCTGAGCAGGGGATGGAGAGCGTGACCAGTGAGCGGAATCAGGCTGGCGATTAGGAAGCGACTTGTCATAGAGAGACGACGTTGTTGAAGGTCCTCGAAAACCGGGGTCGTCATGGCGAACAATGTTGTCGTCATTGGCACGGCGACCGGCGTCCCCTGGCCGAGACGGGCGAAGCGATGTGTCGTGGTACCAACAATAGCGAGCTATATGGTCGGCACCACCACAGTTGAAGCAGAGAGGGCGCCGATCGACGGTGCGCCAAGCGTCCGTTCTGCGAAATTGTGGGCGTCTTATGTCCTCTCGTGGTGGTGAGTAAGGCGCAGCAAGAGGTGGCTGGTGGCATGAAGACATCGGAGACATGGGCCGACGTCTGAAAGCCTCCTGCAACGGTTGCGACGAAGGTACGGCTGTAGGTGGCTGGTAGCATGATGTAATAGGCGGGACGGGTGGTGGACGTCGGACAGCGTCGGCGTAACTCAGTTGACGCTGATCGCGACCGAGATCAGCTGCTGAAAAAGTGTGCCTAAGTTCGTCACGAACGACTGCGGCAACGGTGGTCACTGGTGTATCCACTAGAGTAGTCCAAAGCTTCTAAATTTCTTCTCGGACAATATCCCTGATCAGGTCACGTAGGGAGCCCTGATTGTCCAGAGTCACTAAAGGGGCGTTGATTGGGGTGGTAGTGGACGAGCGATCATATTGCCTCGATCTTTGGTGCCGAGCACGCTCAATGGCAGTGCCTTCTCTTATAAAATTGGCCACGGTAGTTGGGGCACTGCGCACAAGTCCAGCGAACAGTTGTTCTTTCACGTCGCGCATAAGGTAGCGCAATTTGTTCTCCTCGGACATGTTGGGATTAGCCCGACGGCAGAGGCACGTCACATCTTCAGCAAACATTGCCACAGTTTCGTTAGGTTTTTGAAGCTTTAACTCGAGCAACTGCTGAGCCCGCTCTCGACGGTCGACGCTAGCAAAGGTGTCAATCAGCTGCTGAAGAAACTCATCCCATGTGGATATACGGCCTTCTCGATTCTCAAGCCACGTGTGAGCGCCGTCATCGAGAGTGAAGTACGTGCGGGCGAGCTTCTGTTGAGCATTCCATTGGTTGATGTCGGCAACGCGTTCGTAATGCTCAAGCCAATCTTCAACATCTTCATGTGGGGCACCACTGAAGCGATCAGGCACAAGCGGCTGAAGAAGTGTTACCTCGGCAGGATTGGAAACGGCGCTGCCTTGTGCCCCTTGGACCAACTGTGGCTGGCTAGCGGGGGCCATTGGTAAAGGTACATAATGCCTGGTAGAATGTTCGTCGAAGGAGGTCAGCTCAGGAGATAGGCCTAGCAACCGCCGACTGAAGTGGTGCACTGGTGTCGTAACAGGTGGCTGCATGTCGGGACTTGATGAACGGCTCCCAGATGGGGTGTTGAGCATCGGCAGGCTCGCAACCCAGTGCCTCCACCAGTGTCGCGGTTCAACGTAAGCAGTGCACTGAGACGTTGAGTCCGAGAACCGACGACGGGTGTTTTTATGCAGTAGCCAAGAGCAGGCAAGCGAAACAAAATAGACGTCGTCTTCTTCAGTTCCCATTTCACGAGGCTGTTGGCGCGCACATCGTCTTCGTTCTTTGTTTCGGGCGCGGCAATATGCGCGCATCTTCATCTTCTGTCACGTGGGTCTAACTATTTTTACTATATAATTGTACGTGCAGCCGTGGGAACACAACAGGCAGGAGGCTGCGTGCGCTGGGGTTTGCAATGCATGTCATCTGTCGCTTCCGTCGGAGGAGCTCCCCAAGGAGTGAAAAAGATTTGACAACGAGACTTGACTTGTACACTTCACCATGAATCCACCCAAAAGAATGGAGAAACTTCATGTGTATCTAGAAAAGTAAAAGATTTCGATGGCTCACTTTTGTCGTTCGTTGTTGCCGTGACGGCGAAAGCAGTTACACATAGGTGGTTAACTACTTTTTCGCGTGGTCTTTTCTGCGCAATTCGTTGCTCACTGTGCAGAAAAACAGGCGAAAAAGTATTTGGTCTGGCGGAAAATAACCAAAAAACAATGCTTGAACTTGGGACAAAAAGGTTATCTGATGGGAGTATTCGAGCGGATCAACCGTTCGTCCAGCAAGGTGCAACTTTGAGGACTAGTGGATGCCCGGTAACGTGTAAACGTTGAGATTAACAACTGCTCTATAAGGTGTAAATGTGAGGACTAAATGTTAGTCCTTTGAGGTGACTTGTGGGACTAACGGTTACTCACTAAGGTTTAAATGTGGACTAATTGTTAGTTCTTGAGCTCATCTGTGGGGACTAACTGTTAGACCCGGTGCCGTTAGTCGTTAAAGGGATTAATGGTGGTGGCAGCCTCATTAATCTTAAAAAAGACGAACCACACACCCTTTTAACACCCTTTTGCCTTGGAATGCTGCATACTGCCGCCAGAGTTTCCTCGTGGTTATTATATTGGCAGAACTTTAAGTCGTCTCCTTTTTACTGTTAAACAAATTATAAGAAGAGAACCACGCGGTGTTAACAATCTTTGAAAATTTCAATGGACACTCAAGTCTGCTGATGCCCTACCCTCTGCTCCCCTACTCACTGACCATAAGATGCTAAAAAGCTTCCAGGTTACACGACTGCAAGCTCCCTGCTTATATGCATGAAAACAAGCTTCCAAGCGACGAACACATCAGTCATGGCTATAGCACGTACGTAACAAGTAAGTATTAGTACCATATGCTTGTACAAACTGAGGTACAGTTACACAAGAATATTACGTTTCAACACGTTAGAAGTCCTGAAAAGCCAATTTCACTGTGCCATTCAGTGTCTACAAATCAGATGTGTGTATTTACTATACACAGTAAAAATTTTACACAAAAGTAGTGTGAAAGGGTTCTTTTACATGAAAGCCCCTTTCGCCGTGCCCTCTAACACCCATGAATGGTTGATCAAAAAAAGACACCCTTTTTAAACTAGCTTGATAGAACCCTGCCCTACCACGGTGGTATAGCGGCTTAGGTACGCGGCTGCTAAGCCGCATGTCACGGTATCCAATCCCAGCTGCGGCGGCTGAATTTTCAATAGAGGTGAAACTGCTGTAAGCTCGTGTGCTCAGATTTGGATGGACATTAAAGAACCGCAGGTGGTCAAAATTTTCGGAGCCCTTTACTATAGCGTCTCTCATAATCATATGGTAGAATTGGGACGTTCAACCCTACATATCAATAGATAGCACTACGAAATCATCCTGAGGGGGCGCTTGCGCCTGAGGCGGTATATGTGACGATGTGACAATGCAAGAGATGAAATGCTGCAAAAGTGCTGCATGAAGTGCTGCAAAAGAATAACACAAATTTATAATATCTTGGCTTTTACGTCTCAAAAACACGATATGATTATGTGAGACGCCGTGGGAAACGTGTACGAAAAAAGTTGAAAGACGGGTTACCTTGGTGCATTGCAAGGTGATTGAAGCGAGGAAAAATCTTGTTGGAGGGAAAAACGTTCGAAAGCTGGCACTCGCTTGTTCTTCAACTCTGGATGCGAAAATTAATTCAAGATGCATGAGACTTGATGGGGCTTGGGGGAGCCTGCAATCGCTTCCTCCGCACTACTCGAGTGGCAAGCCGAGTAGTGGTGCCACCATATCAACGCACGAGGCGGATACTTGTGGCTATCAGTTACCGTGATACTGGGTGGCACTGGACTCGCCCAGCTAACCTTGTAGGGTTGGCTGTTTGGTACGTCCTCTTTACTAAGGCGAGCGGTTGCTGCTGCTGCTGCTGCAGCTGCTTCTTTCCTGGCGTGGGCTAAGCTTGTTTAGCGGCTGCTACCCTGTGTTTTCTTCAAGTTTGGTTTGACAGGGGCCTCTGCATGCTTCCTGATGTTTCGTTGTTTCGGGGTATTTGATGTTGATGGTATTCTGAAGCTGGACCGTGATGTCGACTACTTCTGGAGTGCCGCTTCTTCTCGGTCTGAGCTTAACCAGTGAGGACAGGCCTTCTGGTGTTTCCCCAAGTTGGAAGAATTGTTTCTCCTCGTAGGTTCATTCGTTTTGTCTTCGAGGCGTTTCCACACCTGATAATTCGAGAGCCACAATCTTCAGTTTCTTTCTGCACAATTTAATTCCTCTAGCGTGATCCTCAACGCATATGGCTCAGTTCAGGGCCAATTCGTCTTTTTGAGGAGGATCAGATGTCACACACTTGAAGCATACGTTGGCATTCGGGGTCAGGCGCGCGGCGGTTCGGTGACCAATTGATCGACAATTCTTGCAAAGCTGCACGGTAGGTTCGTATGGGTAACAGATCGCCCGCACCCATGAAATTGACGCACTGGGCGAGCACGTCACCCGTAAAGATTATTATTGCTGACTTCAAAGAGCCCAGCATCCTGGCTCTCTCTATCTTCACCCCTTGTGTCCGTATTCATGGGTTTGCCATCAGGTCGGCTTGGGTGGTTCCGAGTGGTAGTCCATAAACTATGCCTCGTAGAACGTCCTCTGGGGCGGCCACGTACGCATTGAAGGGGTGAATACGTCCTTTTAGTTTAAATTCGCTAATCTCTCTCAGTCTGCCCATCACTTCTTCGTTTGGCGTGGACAATATTGTGATGTTCCATCCGGGATGAACCCACTGCAAAAACTTTTTCCCCCAATGCTGTTCCGACAGGCCTTTAATACTGCCATAGAGAGCTCCGATCGAAGTATATTGTTCAACATGATGCCCTTCTGCAGTATCAGGATAGCCTGTATGTCTTACTTTGGGAGAAAGGTTGGGAATCAATGTTTTCTGCACTGGAAATCCCGCTTGGCTTGACTGTCCCCTGCTGCGTCAACAGACCGGTTGCCCGGTGACTTTTCATTTCAGGAGCGAATCTCCTCTTAGTCTAACTTTTTAAAGCGTCACGCGTAAGCGAGAGACAAAGAGGCAAGAACGAAGAGAAGGCAGTATCTCTCGAACAATATCATAGGCGATACTGTCTCATAGAAGTGCATACAAACAGAAGTTGAGTGAGGATATCGTAGATGACGCTGTACCGCCACTCTCCGATTTGCTGCTGCGTGGGTTGTACATGTGAACGCAAAGAACGAGTGCCTCTCTAAGTCCCCTGGATAGCTGCCGTACGTGGCAGAGCGTTGGTCGGGCTCGGACGAAGTAGAACAGCGGGCGCGTTAACGACGCTTGCACCCGGCTTCTTTGACTCGCATCTCGTCGGTGTTACCCGTGCGCCGTCTACCTTCTCGAATGCGATCACACGCATGGACGCATAAACGAATGAATAAACACATATACGGATGGACGGACGCTTCGCCCCACTCATCATCATTCGCTCCGTGGATATGCTTCGATTTTTTTTCTTCTTCAGTCTCTTCTCGGGCTCTTTCTTGCTTTGTTTATGGATATTTTATGAGTGAAGCTCCTTAGAATGTTACGAAGCGCGCCTCCGACGACGTTACGAAGGTCGCTACGAATCTCACCGCTGCAACCACTGTTTCGAAACACGGAGACGCCAACCCGGTCCCGAAGGCGCCACTGCTTCGAACTCCGCCGGGAAGGTCACCAGCCGTTTGGTAGCGTAGGTTTCTCAGCTCGCGACTGCTTCTGCGCAGAGCTGATAGACGAGTGGACGAGACGATGGTGAGTTAAACAAGGTTTATGTACAGCATATATACAGAGAAGTTACCAATTCGGCACTGGGGCGGACAACTTGGAGACTCGGACAGCCAAGCTCTCTCCTTTTACACATAGGTCGGCTGCTAACACATAGCTCAACTGCTCGCGACGCGCCGCAGGGCTTCTTTTATATGCACCGGGTGGATTCTTTGAGTAACCAAATGTCCAACCAGAAGCGCCGCTGGTCGTGAGGTCAGACTCCTCCAATGGGGTCGCCGCTGGGCCGCGTCATCTTTCTCATCGAATCTGGAGCTCCTGCGTTGCACGTGGCTGCACCCAAGGGCGAGGGACGTCGCCACGCATTGCGTCACACTCGCCAGACAGGAAGGCGCCGGCTGGCAAGCAGAGGTGACTCACTGCACGTGCGCGGCAGAAACGCACCGCCGTGTGATGACGCCGCTGAGTTGTTCGCGTCAGACGGGCTCGCGGGCTGGCCTTGACACAGATTGCCTTTATTGTTTCTTAATTTTTTATTTAATGCATACTGCAGACCTTCACAGGTCCAAGCAGGTGAGCACGGTACTAGTAGCAAGTACATATTAGGCACTAAGTCACGTAGAAAAGGAAAAAGGAAAGAATTCAACATACAAGTACAGGTTTACACACCCAACACACTGTTTACACACAGTAAATCAACCAAAGTGAATCTTTAAACAGAGTCTTTTAGAAGGTTCCATTCTTCCACTGTTCGTGGAAAAAAAGAAAATTTAAATGCGTCTGTGCGTGCAAAATAAGGTTTTAGGGTTCCAGGTTGATGGTGCCTCGTTTGCCTTGTCGATATGGGTGTCAGGTACTGTGTAGGGTCAAGTGGTGTTTGTCTTTGAAGAAGTTGGGAAAGAAAATTAAGCCTAAATGTCTTCTGTCGTGACCCAAGCAGTTCAATGCCATTAGCTCTAAATAATTCAGAAGGTGAATAAGTGTGACGAAACTTAGAGTATGTATACCTTGCAGCTTTTCTTTGGATTCTTTCTAGTTTATTGACGTTTTTCTGTGTGAACGGGTCCCATATTATGCATGCATATTCTAACTTTGGTCGGATTATTGATTGGTAGGCCAGAAGTTTGACATCAGCAGGAGCTTTTTTTAATTTGTGTCGTAAGAAAGACAGTTTACGGAAGCGGAGATATAGTCAATATGTTGATTCCAAGATAAATTACTTGAGAGTGTTACTCCTAAGTATTTGAACTCAGAGACTTGCTGTAGAGGTGACTCATTCAATGTATAGGTATACTGAAGTGGATTTTTCTTCCGGGTTATACGCATGCATACAGTTTTATCTAAGTTCAAAGCTATCCCCCAGCGATTGCACCATTGAAAAACATTAAACAAACTGTGATTAAGATCATGTTGATTTTCCGGGCAAGTAATTTCATTATACAAGACACAATCATCTGCGAACAGACGAATTTGCACAGATGAACATACCACACTTACAATGTCATTTATATACAGCAAGAACAGTAGGGGTCCCAAGACACTCCCCTGCGGTACTCCAGAGGCGACAGAAAGACAACCCGATCGCTGATCCCCAATTTCTACGTACTGAATTTGGTTTTTTAAATAATCAATAACCCAGAAAACTAAGATGCGAGGAAGATCAATATTTTTCAATTTTAGTATTAGTCTGTCATAAGGAACCCTGTCAAACGCTTTACTAAAATCCAAGAATATCGCATCTGTTTGACCGTTCTTATCTAGAGTAGATGCAAAGGAATGAGATATAGTGAGCAGTTGAGTCACAGTTGAAAACCCTCTTCTGAAACCATGTTGAGAATCAGTTAAGACAGCATTTTTTTCAAGATATTCGGTAATAAGATGCGCGATTACATGCTCAATCAATTTACAGCATGCTCATGTTAAGGATCTTGGACGATAATTTTCAAAAAGCAAGCGGTTACCTTTTTTAAATATTGGTGCAACTCGGGCTGCCTTCCAGTCACTAGGGAGCTTTGAAGATATCAAAGATACATGCAATATAATCACAAGATATTTCGCTATCACTTCAGCATAGCGGCAAAGAAAGGTGTTTGGAATATTATCAGGACCGCTTGATTACTTAGTTTTCAGTTTTAAGAGCATGGAAAATACACCCGTGTACGAAACAAAGTCAGCCTCTGTCGTGTGAAACGATGGAACATCAGATGGATATACACTTGGGCTAGTAAACACGCTATGGAAGTATATATTGAAATGCTCAGCTATAGTCTCTTTGTCCGTAACAATAGATTCATTTACTAACATTTCGGATACAGGCTTTTTTTTATCCGTCATCAAGTGGTACCAAAATTTTTCAGGGTCATTTTTTATGAAGTTTGGGAGAGTTGTTTGGAAGTAATAATCCTTAGAAGAACGCACAGGTTGTGCGAGGCTAGCCTGCAATGGTCCGAATGCGTTCAGAGACATGGACGTTCGTTACGGACGTTTTCAGAGACATGGACGTTCGCTATGGACTCGCAGGCATAACAGCACCCCCGCCGCCAGACAATGCGCCGGAAAGAAGAGCTGCTTCCACGTGGCTCGGATGTCAGGCGCGCTCGTTCGTCAGGTCCCTCCAGGTGTGCCTCCAGGGCCATGGGGAGAATGCAGCTCCAGACTCCGTTCCAGGAACACGTCCCATTCTTGAGGACAGATCCCAGCTCCACTGGCTTGTCGCCACAACTTGTCGACCAGTTTCGCTCGTCTCTTCTGGCGATCTTTGGTTTCAGCACTTGTCGTTGGTTCTGCAACTTGTCAAGAACGGTTCGACAACAGACAACACACGACACAAGCAAGTGCCCTCGGTCACCCGACAGAACATTAGACAAAGTATATTACAACATATACCTACCTACCTGTCTGTAGGAATTTCGTTCCCTCTACATCAAGAGGCACATGTGGACACAAGACTCTTAAAATGAGAACTCAACTTTTTACGCATACAACAACGTAACGAATTAGAATAGAACATAAGGTTGGCTCCTTGGGCTCATTCTGGACAAGAGCACTCAGCTAAGGCCGTGATTAAAACAAAAGTTTGCCCCGAATCGCCAGCGAGAAACCGAAATTTGAAGAAGGTAGTAACTAAACGCACGGCTCAATGCGTCTGCATTAGCGTTTAGCTTTCCTTTTTTGTAGCGAACGTCAAAGTTGTGCTGCTGGAGTATCATGCTCCACCTCTGTAACCGGTCACTTTTAGGCTACATGTTATTTAAGCAGGTTAGAGGACAGCGGTCCGTTTCTACCGCAAACCTCGAACCGGAAACATAACAAGCTAGCTTTTGAACGGCCCACACGGGGCAAGCGCACTCCTTTTCAGAGGTACTGTATGCATCTTCCCTGCCGCTTAGTTTTCGACTTAAATACAAAACTGGCCTTTCGTTACCAGCACTGTCTTCCTGGCACAATACAGCTCCCATGCCGCGATCACTCGCGTCGCATTGAATCACAAATCTCTTAAAGAAATCGGGTGCCATGAGAACAGGCTTTTCGCTTAGGGCCTGTTTTAGCTGGCAAAACGCATTCTCCTTTTCTGAGTCCCATACTACTTTAACCGGCTCGGATTTTCGAAGTTCATCAGTTAGAGAGCTGGCAATGCTAGAGTAATTTTGCACGTTATGCTGCTAGTATCCAGCCAGGCCCAAGAATGCCCTTATCTCATATTTTGTGGTTGGTCGTGGATAGTTGACGACGGCAGCTACCCTAGTTTCTGAAGGTCTACGCCGGCCACGCCCCACAACGTGCCCCAGGTAAGACACCTCGCCACACCCTAGGTGACATTTAGTAGGTTTCACGGTAAGGCCAGCCTCTTTCAACCTGCTCAGCACGATGCGTAAATCCTCGACATTTTCTTCCCAGTTATTGGAGACGATGGCGACATCGTGAAGATACAGCAGAGCGAACTCAGAGAGGCCTTTAAGAACGTGGTCCATTAAGCCTGAAAAACAAAAGGGCGCATTTCTCAATCTAAAGCTCAGCTGAAGTCGACGATACGTTCCAAATGGAGAAACAAATGCGGCATAGCGGCTAGCACGCTCTGTAAGGCGGACTTGCAAATACCCTCACACGAGGTCTAACGTGGAAATATAGCTGGACTGTGACACAGTTTCCACCCTCTCCTCTAGGTTTGGTATCGGGTAAGTTTGGTCTCGAGTTATGGCGTTAAGACGCCGATAATCGATGCATGGCCTCGGATCTTTTCCTGGCACCTGAAGCAGTCTTAGAGGGGATGTATAGTCACTCTCACCCGGTACTATGACTCCCAATTCCAGAATTTTATCGATCTCTTCTTTCATGATTTGCTTTTGTACAGGGGAACAATAATACGGCTTGCTACGAATTGGCTCCTCACAAGTTAGCTCGATATCGTGTTCCATCACCATCGTGTTTCCGAGACGGTCCGAAAACACGTCTTCCAACTCGGAAACAATCCTCCTCAGGTCCTCCTTTTGGACTTCACTTAACTTAGGCTCTAGGTTCAACTGCTCCAAGATTACCTCCGATCCCCTTTCGATTACATCACTAGAACTCAAAATTTCTGCTCCCTCTTCCTCTGAAGCATTCAACAGCAGATTTACGACCGCTTGACGTTGAACGTATGGTTTCACCAAGTTACAGTGGTAAATTTTGTTCGGCCGCCTTCCTAACTTCACTTCATAATTGATATCAGGAAGCTTCAATATTACTTTGGCGGGCCCTCTCCAAAGAACCTCAAGCTTGTCCTCTTTGGACGGCCGCAGCAGCATTACCTGACTTCTTACTTCAAAAGCGCGCTTCTTCGCCGATTTATCGTAGTACTCCTTCGACAACACTTGTGCAGCTTTCATGTGACTTTCCACTAGTGCTTTAATCGAGAGGTCCTCACGTTGCTCCCGAATGAGCGTCTCTCGATCAACCCTCGACAGCTCGCTCCAACTTTCCGCTACAGGCGAGAGCATTGCACCCCTCTCTCTCTGTCACAATGGCGCCATGTCGTCTCCTCCTGCTACGGAAACCGCGCCAGTCGCTTCGCCGACGGGCTGCTCGAGTGACGGCTCAAATGACTGACACGGAGAATCTTGTGTCTGAGGTTCCGTCGACTCGCCACCAAGGTCACACAGATCTGCGGCTTTTGAACTTGTTTCACCACATAGAACAAGATCAAGCTCCCGCGAAAGCTTCCGCGCTTGCGATCGCATGAGGGCCATGTACGCTAGGTGTGAGAAGAACGATTTACCCTGCTCTTTGAGAAGCTGCTCAAAGTTGTTAGAAAAAGATAAGAAAAGGATCGGGAAGCGCGGCAGACACAGCCGCTTCGGTGGAAAGCTTACCGAACGGGCCTTCAATGACAACCCTAGTGATTGGTAAGCAAGCACTCTGCTCCTCGGCGACTTGCCTGATGCACGTGCATTCTCCTGTAAAGTCATCCAGAGACACTAATGAAGGATGGACAACGTCCTTGGTTGCCGCTGAGTCTCGAAGTGCTCGACACGTTTTCCCATTCACACTAATTTTTTGGAGATACGGCTCTAACAACCGCATGTTCTTTTCCGATTCTCGGATTGTTGCGAAAGCAAACTTTTGCTTACAGTTTATCGCAATGTGTCCTTCCTTTTTGCAGTTGTAGCAGATTCGCGGCTTCCGAGATTCAAACGCCCATGTGGTATCAGTGCGTTGTTTGGGAACCTCACTCAATTTTTCCGCTTCCGTTTGCCCTTCCCCTACAGTGTCCTTCGTAAGAGACGGGTCCTTCTTGAAATTACGGTGCGGAGCGGGTTTCCGTTGATCAGGTTTCTTTGAAAAGCCCTCCTTTCGTTCGTCCTTTTTAACGCGCACTGCACTGCTATGCAACTTTCGGCGAGTATAATACTCCTCAGCTAACTCTGCTGCCTTGTTTAGCTGTACTTCACCAAGTTTGTCCTGCAGCCAAAGTTCAACATCCTCCTCGATGCACCGGTAGAATTGCTCCAATGCAACGCATTCCACCACTTTATCGTTGTCGTCATAAACACCTTCGCCCTTGAGCCATTCAAATAAATCGGCTTCAGGATCAAAACGCGAAGTCAACGTGTGACTCATTCCCCTTTTTAGCATACCGGAACCTTTGCCTGAAAGCCTCGGGTGACAATTTATAACGTCTCAAGAGCACTTCCTTCACCTCGTCATAGCTCTGAAACGCTTCCCTCGACAAGCAATTTTTCGTGTCGGACACTTCGCAGGGAAAACAAATTGCCCGCAGCTTCCCTCGGGGGAACACTGAGGAGGATGCGGAGCATATAATTGGTTAACGGGGTGTCAAAGTGCGACTTACTTGGGTCGATGGCTAAATTGGTTAACGTGGTTGTGAAATGGGTTGTTAAATTGCGACTTACTTGGGTCGATGGCTAAATTGGTTAACGTGGTTGTAGGAGGGGGTGTTAAATGAGTGAACACGTACACACGTATGCGAAAGGACGGCGCTGGTCGAAGGGACGTCGATCATTGTGTTTGTGGATTCGTTGGAATTCATTTCACCGCGACCTTGGACGTCGACGCGCCGTACAAACCAACCGATGAGCGGCAACTGAGCGAGCGAGCGCCGACCTTGAGTATATATACAGCGCTACGGCGCATGCACTGTCAGCTGTTGAATGTTCTCGAAGGAGAAGCGCGCGCGCGGCACAGATGGCGACGGCGCGACGGCGCATGCGCTGTCAGCTGTCGAATGTTCTCGAAGGAGAAGCGCGCGCGGCACAGATGGTGGGCGACGGCGCGGCGGCGCATGCGCGCGCGTCAGCTGTCGAATGTTCGAGAAGCGGTGCGGACGGCGCGGACGGCGCGGACGGCGCACTACAAGGCGCGAGTATAAGATGCTTCCGCATCTAAAAGAGCTAACAGGTTCTGCGTCCAAAGAGACCGCTCCAAAGCATTTCGCTCACAGACTTGTTCAAACTTGACGAGATACTTCGCCATGTCCTCGCCTACTACGAACGGTGGCATTTGGTCTCGAATTCTATAACCGCTGACCTGAATCGTCAGAGAAGCTACGCTAGGCACCTGCGAACGCTGTAGGATTGCCAATTCTATTCGTTTCAACTCGAGGTGCTCCTGTCTCTCAGCCTCCTCGCGGCGTTCTCGCCTTACAGCTTCTTCACGTTCGCGAACTTCCCGCCTTTCAGCTGCTTCACGTTCGCGAGCTTCTACTTCTCGCCTTTCAGCCTCCTCGCGGCGTGCTTTGATATCCATCCAGGCCTCATCGACTTCCTCAGCCGACACTCCTTCATCCCTCATGATCTCAAGGATCGCTTGCTTTCGTTTCACATGGCCCAAAGTAATTCCGAGTTCCTCACAAATTTCAATGAGTTCCTTCACTTTAAGGCGGTTCTCCATCGTTCACACTAGCCTCTTGCTGTTTGCCCCTGTTAAAAATTTACTTGCCGTACCCACTATAAGTAAACTAGCAAGACGCGCAAGCAATTTTTAACACTCCCGTGTTTACCCTCTCCGCATTAACTTTGGTTTCAAAGCACTTCGATTTTGCTTAAAACGATCAAAGCTCACTCTAATGCTTCACACAGCCCCTCTCTAAACTACTATAACCTTAGCTAGAGTAGTCTGGTGAACTGAGGAGAAAACATCAGGTACTCACCGCATCGATGTCGCTGACGCTGGCCGATCCCGCAGCTGGCAACCACTGTTGCGAAGCGTGCCTCCGATGACGTTACGAAGAGTGCCACGAATCTCACTGCTGCAACCACTGTTTCGAAAGACGGCGACGACAACACGGTCACTAAGGCGCTACTGCTTCGAACTCCGCCGGGACGGTCACCAGCCGTTTGGTAGCGTAGGTTTCTCAGCTCGCAACTGCTTCTGTGTAGAGCTGATAGACGAATGGATGAGACGACGGTGAGTTAAACAAGGTTTAGGTACAGCATATATACTGAGGCGTTACAAATTCGTCACTTGGGCCGACAACTTAGAGACTCAGACAGCCGAGCTCTCTCCTGTTACACATAGGTCTGCTGCTAACACATAGCTGAACTGCTCGCGACGCACCGCAGGGCTTCTTTTATATGCAGCGGGCGGATTCTTTGAGTAACTAAAGGTCCAACCAGAACCGCCGCTGGTTGTGAGGTCAGACTCCTCCAATGGGGTCGCGCTGGGCCACGTCATTCTTTCTCATCGAATCTGGAGCCACTGCGTTGCACGTGGATGCACCTAAGGAGGAGTGACGTCGCCATGCATTGCTTCAGACTCGCCAGACAGGAAGGCGCCGGCTGGCTAGCTGAGTTGACTCACTGCACGTGCGCGGCAGAAACGCACCGCCGCGTGATGACGCCGTTCAGTTGTTCGCATCAGGTGGGCTCGCGGGCTGGCTTTGACAGAGATTGCCTTTTTCAGAGGCAAGGACGTTCGCTGCGGACTCGCAGGCATAACAAGGGCTAAGCAATGTCTCTTTTCCGTCAGCGTGACACGCTTGGCACGTACCCGTTCTAGAGCGGGTATGTGCCACAGGGGATGTGAGATGCGAGTTGGCGGTACTTGGAGTGTTCACTACATGGACGCACAGAAGGACCCGCGAACGGATCGACAGACAGACTAGCAGATGGAAGAATGGATGTACGGACGCGCAGACGGATGGATGGGCGGATGGGCGTATGAACGGACAGACAGATGGATGGACATACGCATGAACGGACGGACGAATGGACACCTGGTAGGTCACGGGGACTGACGTAAGCAAGAACAGACGAACATGCTGATGGCCTATTCACACCACTCATCATCATTCACTGCGTGGATATGCTGTGATTTTTTTCTTTTGTGCGAAAGGACGGTACGCCAGCCGTCCAACGTCCACGTAAGAGACAGACCCGCTTAGTTGTCGTTCTCGTTACAGAAAGTCCTGCCACAAGACGCTCCCATATCGTTACAAAGTCGGCGAAACGACAGGCGTTCACTAGAAGTAACGATTTGTCGACACCATGCGCATCAGGCTCGCAAAAAAACGTTTTGCGTTAAGTCATTTTTTTTTCGATTTTGCGCCTGTTCCTATCTATGTTCCCACCGTCAGCTTCTCGCAAAGAGAGATAACCGCAAAAAGCGAACACTGCGACTCTCCCACACACCGCTGAGAAATGTTCCATTACCACACCACGGGCCTCTTTCTGTTGTGCTCTTTACCGTTGCCATGAAAGCCATCTGGGCTTGATGGCCGAGAAGTCATTTGAACCTTCTTCTCAGTGAGCACTCGGTGATCAAAGGAAAGATCACACCACTGCTAGCGCAACGACACCCATTACCGGCTAGAAAAAGAAAAAGTCTCATCACGCTGATAGCAGGGTTAGAGTGTTCAGGGGGTATTTATAGCGTACACAGACTTTAGGGACGCTTCATCTGTATTGCTGCAGAACATCATGATTGGCTGGCAGAAAAAGACCTTAGCTGGCACCGCAAAACCGACCACCGCGGCGCTTAAAGCTGGATTCACACACGAGAGCTAAATCCCGCTGCTCCGTTGAACGAATCATCACGTGATTAGTTAACCGGCACAGCAGCGGAGACGTCCCATGTGCACAGCCGGAGCTACGGTTGCAGAATCCTCGTAGATACTCTCGACTCCTGTGCTTCATCAGCGTGCTTATATGGTCATGCAGGCTACGCCCTCTGAATGAGAACCACAAATCCACCACCAAAACCAGCAAAACTCTCGCCTCTTCCACTGTCACACAAAACACATTTGGTCGTCGCCGCAAAACTAAAACATGTGGATTGTAAGGCGGCAGCCTGCTTCCTAGCCACACCAATTCGACCAATGTTGAAAGATTGGACACGGAATCCTCTAGATCTAAAGCAGACGACCGTCAACTGATGGAATCGAAATAGCGGTTTTGATCTGAGCCGCGAGCGGAGGAGAGCGGATGAAGTGAGGACGACACGTTTCGATGCCGTGCGCGTAACGAGATGCGCCCTCCGCTGCGAACACTCCTTTCCCGTTACGTCGTATGAATGCACCTTAAGTGGCACTGTAGCATGGGGCCAGGACAAAGTGAAGGCACCGAGGGTACTCTGAATCAGTGTAGTCTAAGTGGAATAAAGTTAGTCCGCGCTTTGTTTGAACTAGATATAAAGGAGAAGTCATTTCAACGCGCGCCTGCATAGACATAATGAATAGAGAGCAAGGACCTCTGGTTTTACCGAGGCACTGACGTCACGACGTAAAAAGGGCAACATTGGAAGTCAGAGCCACTTGTGGAGCTCTGCTCGCGTTCGAGTAGTTGCCAAAATAGTCTGAGGCGTGCCGGCCCAGCCTTTAGCCCAGAGGACTTGCAATAATTAGAATCTGCAAAAGAAGAAATAACGAGAAGTATAAGTTCTGCGTGCACTAAACACCTGGTTTCGTGCCCTCCCGGCCTTGCGGTATTTCTCGATGCCAGCTGAACAGAAAAACTTCGTTGCAAAGTGATCATAGGCTGCGGGAATAATCTAACGAAGGGTGAATGGGGAGTGAGGCGAAAAAGAGGCTTTACAGAAAGCTGGAGTGCGACCCCCTTGTACACAACCTCAGCGTCTGAGTCTGAAAGGCAATCACTCAAGCTGGAGAGTCTTCAAACAATCTCGTTCTGGTTACCCCTACATGGCCTTTCTTTTTTCATGTTAGGAAAAAAGAAAGACGAAAGGACCCAGAGGCTTTGTTTGCGTGTTAAAAGCCAATGACAAGAAGTGCTTTTGTGCAGTAACATACCTTTAAGACAGAGTGAAATTTATCTCTCTATTCTTTTTAAACGAATAGGCTTCAAGTGGTGCGGGATGGTAAGCTATATATATATATATATTTCTAGTATTTTATTTTTCATCTCTACTTTCACTTTTCCGAGCAACATAAATCCAAAATACATAGAACAAAAATCAGTTTGTGTGCTTCGAGGCTTGGTTTGTTTGTTATCTTGCCTTCATTTGGTGGTTTCCTTTTTGTGCTACTTGGAACGTGTAGTACGTTTCAGTACTTTGTGATATAAGTGGAAAATTGAGGGAATGGTCTGTACGTATGTGTGCAGGTTGTACCAAGGTATATGTGAACTCGGTCATGTGACTTCTATAGAAGCCCATATATGCAGTTGTCGGTATCTCGTTGCCACTGTACTCATTTACATATACCACTAAAAGAATAAATCACAAACAAAATATGACGGCACAGGCGGAAGCTTTAGTGACGTCTTGTTCTTGCGCAACATAGCACGAAATTTATTATTTTCTTCATTGCTGGTCTTTTACATCCCTTTTAAGAAATACGTGATTTTCTTGCGGCTTTACGGCTAATCATTTGCGTGCGTGAGAGAAAAGGAAGACCAACAAGAAAGATTGAGGAATAATTGTTGTTTTAGAAGCAAAACTCTGTACTTGCATCATGCAATAAAAACTTTGCAGATAGAGAGATTGTGATATGACTTTTCACGAGCATAAAGGCATAATAGATTTAATACTCACGCTGACCAGTTCTAGAATCCACAGCAGCGAAACAGCAGCCTTGAAAATTTGACTTTAGGAAGTTTCGTCGCTTAGGGTGTCGCATTCACCATTCTGAAAGGTGAGGGCGCATTCGCCTTGTGGCGCCGAAGGTAGTCAGAGGAACGGCTATCTAGATATTCAGTATGCTAATTCTGCTTCGACATGTCACGCCAGTGGACAGCACATAGGCAAATGAATTAATTATGTAGGGTACGCACGAACTCATCACGCAAAAGTGAGCGATGCCTCAATGACCCGTCAATGTACTAAACAGCCCCGAACTAAATCAAAGCCCTGATAAAAGATTTACTGGACACGCCCCCCACTATTTATGGCACTCGACCAATAACTGAGGCGATACACCATTTTGCCAGGTGTTTGATAAACCGTAAACTCTGTAAGGCTCTGACGGAGTGTTCTGGTACTCTCCTCTGTTATGATGCAATGTTTTGCTACTGTTGTCTGCTGAATTTTCGACGACGACGAAAAGCAGTCTTCGTAAAGCAGAAGCAGGGTTTTCAGCCATTTTGCTTATGCTTCGGAAGTCTCCGATTGACGTGGAAATTTTCACGGAGACCTCAATTCGCCGAAGCATGTTCAGTAGACTCGGCGAGGGCGATAGCATTGCTAGCTTCCACAATTTCTTCAAAATAGACAACCGTCGTGCCTTTGCTCACGTGTTTATACTCACTGCTGAAGTCAGTGAGCATCATTGCTGCTTTCTCTCCTCTTAACTGGGCTATTTTTCCCGCGACGCAAATCTCACGGTTGATCAACAGCTGCTAGTCCCTTCCTTAGAAGCCTTGCAGTTAAGTTAATTTCTGAGAGCTACCGGGAATATTGATGCTGGACGGTGGGGGACTGTTGATTTCATCTTCCAGTACATACTGCTTTTTGAGTGGCATGTGCGAAGGAAGTGCTTGTTCTGTCGATAGCGTAATAAACGCGGATTTCAGATCAATGACTCTACCATGAAGGCTAAGAACTCAATTCCAAGGATTACATCTCTCCAGCACCGCTGTAGTACTACGCAGCTTGCGGGGAAAATCTGGTTGTTAACGCAGACTCTCACTGAACAGACTTCCTCCGGTGTTACTAGGTGACCTCTAACTGTTCCTATTCGGGGGCCTTCCCAGGCGTGCTTGACGTTAGCTTCATGGTGAACGCGCCACTGAAAACAAAATAGTCGGTTCCGGGGTCAATGAGAGCTGTCACACTGTGGCACTCGATAAGAACGTGGAGGTCGCTAGTTCGTCGTCTCGCGTTGCAGTTGGGTCGTGGCATCAAATCACGCCTTAGGCGATTTGTACCACTGCTTCGATGTTGCCTCACAAGGTCGTATTCTGGGCGTGAATTTCTGACGTCGGAACTACGTTGAAGTTGCGGCGTGTTCTAGGGGTTTCGTCGCGGTGTCGGCGTTATCGGTGGAGGATCTTGGGAGTTTGTTGTACAGCAACCACACCTCCATCACCTGTAGCGTTTAGTTTTCCTAATAGGGGCTAGGCGAAGAGCCCCTGGTTCGGCCAGTGTACGGCTGGCAGTGAGGTGACATATACTTACCCGGTGACGGCGAACGGGAAGATCCTGAGGGCATTGTCCTGCTGTGAGGTAGTTGGCAATGTCGCGTGGTTTTCCTCTCCGCTGCAATGTGGGCGCGGCGCATCGATGGAGAAACCGCGCAGTCCCATCTAGCGGTACTGGCAACAGCGGTGTGTGGCCAGCTTCTCCGCAGAGGTAGCAAAGATGTGGGTGGTCAGAGGCAAGGCACACTTTGCTTGTTTTTCGGAGTGCTGTGCTGGCCAGCGGCTGGATGGTATGGCGTAGAGGGCGGCAGTGGCTGGCGGCAGAACGGCGAGGGTGCGACCTCTTGACGTGGGCGTGAAGCCGAAGTGTAGCTCCAGTGCTGCAGCAGAGTAGCTCGTCACTTGCGGCTGAGGCAGCGGTGCTTCGGGAACTCAAAGCGATTGCCGAGCTTCATCGCGGACAATGTTGGCGATCAAGTTCACTCGAGGCTGTGTAGAGCGCAACAGCTTCCGAAGCTCCTGCCAAACGGTCGCTCAGATAGTCTCACGCAAGTCGTCGGAGCAGAGTGGTTGAAGTTCTTCGTACTCTGGTCTGGCGTCGAGCTGCGATTCAATTGTGGGGTGTCCATCTCCAGCGTCGTGTCAGTCGTTATCACTTCGGAGATGAATGCCTGGACAGTGCACGGTGGGTTTCACATTAGACACGCAAACAGCTACTGCTTTAGTCTTCGCATAAGGAAGCGAAGTTTTTTGTCTTCAGGCATCTCGGGTCAATGGGGCGGAAAAGTTTGCTCACCTCTTCTGCAAACAGCCTAACGTTAATGTTTGGAAGTTTCAAACGGGCTTCAAACAGTGCTTCGACCCTCTCCTCACGAATGACGCTCGTGAATGTAGCGAGGAATGTCGAGCGGAATGTGTCCCATGTTATTAGAGTTCAATCCTGTTACTCGATTTAAGTACGAGCGGCATTTTGTCTTCGCACGACTAAGATTATCTTCGCTGGTTTAGGTATTGAAAATGGCGACCCTGTCTTATGCCTCGATCCAGCTTTCTGGATCTTCAAGAGCTGAATCATGAAAAGTTGGAGGCTTTTTGTGTTGCCGGAGCAGGATCTCTGCAGGTGACACATGATCTGTCATCGTTGTTGTGGCCGTGGTGGGTCTTCGTCTGCCGGGTCTTTTTATATAGAGGCGGATTTCAGGCGATAGACCTTGTTGCCTGCTTCTTGTTCGTTGCTCAGGGTGGTCCTTAATGGCTAGACGTGGGTATCCAGTAGATGGAAGAAGCAGCACCTCCACCAGATGTTACGGGGTTGTGACGCGAACGAAAGGCGCAGACTGTTAAGGTCAAACTGTTTATTCGGCTGAACTTGTGGCCACAAAAAAAAAGGAGAGTCGGATTACAGCAACAAACTGGTACTGATAGCGACGAGCAGAGCGTCGGCCGTCGCTCAACTGATAAGTGGTGAAGCGTGTCGGCATTTGAATACGTGCCATTCAATATTCAAGCGTTATCGCTAGCAGCAACGTAGGTTCAAGAGTAATCTGTTATGTTCACGAAGTGGGCGTAATCTTAACAAAAAGATCTACAGTAACCATGCACCTTCTAGAATAATTAGGCGCAGTTTGTGCTGAGTATTCCAGACAGGCTTTGTGGGCTATGACACATTATCACAGCTGGAGGAAACTGGATTAGCAGATTATCTTAAAAAAACTCGAGTCTTTGTGGCTCAACAAATTCAAGGATATACGAGTCAGCCACAACAAGAATGTCTTGGTCGTCAACATTACACACCAGCCATGTCTCCTATCTCTGACCTCTGTCACACACATAGATTATATCGAAGTAAAAGTTCATATTCCACTGAGCAAGGACAAGGTGGTTGGAGCATTTTAAGATGCTTACGTCACCATTATTTGTGCCAATATTCCGATGGTTATCAGGAAGCGAGTCATTCCGCAAATATCTCCAAGGTATCATGGCGCGGAAACTCAGATTCCGATAAGATTATCTTCAGGGGTGACACCTGCCATACCACGTGAAGGTAGGAACTTTCTACACTGAGGTTCGGCCGTATACCCCTAAACCACTACAATGCCACGACTGGCAGATATTGGTCGTGTGAACGGAATTTACAGGAACGTGGTGCATTGATTGCCCAGCGATTGTGCAGAGGAGCAACAGCGCTGAATTCCGCCGAGCAACTAACCTGGAATGCCGTGAGACTGGCGTTGTATATCAAGTGAAGTAGTGTATTGCGCAATATATCAAGCAGTTGTAACTGGTTGTGTCACTGTAGTAAACGCCGGCTTGAAGGAGTTGACGAGAACAGTCCGACTGTAACGATTGACAAGTTCATATAAGATGGTATGCATCTGCTTGGATAACTGGAGTGGTACAATAAAGACATACATCACAAGCAAGTAAATGTTACTCTTTTTATGATGACAACTACGTTTTATACACATACACGCAAAAATAATATGCGTCAAGAGCAACTCTATGTCTCAATGAAAAAATTGGCAGATCCCACGTACAATCGGGATCGATGATATGCGAAGCACGAGTGAGAAAGGTTGATATGCCACTTTAAATTCAGCACAATGTTACGCGGTGGAGGTAAATGATATCGTACATAACTTAGGTGTCATGATTATCATTTTCGGATGCTTGTGTACCTTCGTCATCTATTCAAGTCACGTGATATCAAATTTAGTATATGTCGATAGCAAAACTGCCGCGAGCACGCTATGAGTGTGGTATGTGATCAGCTTGTAGGATTATCATGTTTGCACTTGTCATATACTTTCATCATCCATTGACATCACGTAACACCAAATTTGGTATATGTGGAGTTAGCAAAACGGCTGCAAGCGCATCATAAAGGGCCCAATATACTCCAATGTAGCGTTGACGTGCACGCACGCTGGGCAGAGTGACGCTACGTTAGCAAAACGCGAGCACTCTATAGTTGACGCCAGGCGCGACCAGTGCAACCAGCGTCTGTCGGCGCGGTTTGACGGCAACCGGCACAAAGTGCAACATGCTGCATTTCACGCCGAAGCGTTACTCAGACAACACTGTGTCTCCCTATTTTTGTGACAGAGGGACGCCGGACGCGCTGAAACGTGCATGCGTCAAAGCAACGCAGCGCGGCGCGTGCCTGCGAATATATGGCAGGACCAGCCTGGCGTGACAGCACCGCTGTGACGCTATGAAATGGAACGCCTGAAAGCAGGTGCACCGCGTCACGTCGAAATGTATTGGCGTGTTGACTGCGGCATGTAGTCATGTTCTCACATGACACGCATCTCGCGATTATTATGTTTGCACCAGTCACATACCTTCGAAATCCATTGGCGTCACGTAATACCAAATATGACATATGTGAAGCTAGCGAAACGGCCGCGAGCGCATCATGAGTGTGGCATGTAGTTATGCTGTTACATGACACGCATATCATGATCATCATGTTTGAATGTGTCATTTATAAATGTCGTCCTTTCGCGTCGCGTAATACCGAGTTTGGTACATGTGAAGCTAGTAAAACGGCCACGAACGCATCATGAGCATAGCATGTAGTCATGGTGTTACATGACACGCAGCTCATGTTTATCATGTTTGCACCAGTCTCATGCCTTCGTCATTCATTCACGTCCGGTAACACCAAATTTGGCATAAATGAAGCTAGCGAAACGGCCGCGAGCGCATCATGACTGTGGCATGTAGTCATCTTGTTAAATGACACGAATGTCATGATTTTCATGTTAGGTTCTGTTGCTTGTGTTCACCATGCAATCATGTCATACCATACCAGTTCTGAAACATGTGTGAACGAAACCGCCGCAAGAGAAGCAGGATCTTGAATTGTAAATCATGATATTCTTGACATATATGTCATAATTTTTATGTAATGACAAGTCATATATGTTCTTCATACAGTCATGCTATGCCATACCAAGTTTGGTATTGATACTATTATTGAAACGGCCAGGAGAGCTAAAGGTCCTAAGTGGCTAGATAGATAGATAGATAGATAGATAGATAGATAGATAGATAGATAGATAGATAGATAGATTCTTTATTTATTCATACTGACAGCACAAGGGCCAATACAGGAGTTGCGGCTACATATCTGGCATATACAAAGAACATATGTGGAAACAAGTTTCACACTGTACGCTCAGGACGCACACTATATGGAAAGAACAAAACAAAAACGCAAAGCTATATCAAAATATATCCCGCATAGGTCACGGATAAAAGAAACATGTTCGAACACATCTGTTACACGTCACCAAAAAGAGAAAAAAAGAGTTGAAGTGATATAGTACATATTGAACATATTGATATAATACATTGAACATATTCAACCAACAAGGAACAAGCAATTTGGTTACATATATTCTGACAAAGCCTTTTTCAACCTTTGTAAATCGCAATGTTTGACTATGTAGTGAAGTAATTGATTCCAGTCATCGATGCTCCGAACCAAAAACAAATACTTGAATAAATCAGCTAAGCGGTGTGATATGTTTCGAGTGTTTTGTTCTGGATGTGGTAAATGGCTGTAGTGCGATGTGTTCCTTTAGGTGAACCTTGTAGTCTCCATTGAGTATGTGAAAAAAGAATATCAGTCGATTGTGTTGCATTTTTTGTTTCGCCGTCATTAAACCTGCTCTGTCTATAAGCTCACTAACAGACTGTGTTCTGAAATAGAAGTTGAAGATGAACCGTAAGGCTTCGTTTTGTATACGCTCACATTTTAGTGCATGTTTTTGGTGTATGGCTCCCATAGATGTCTTGCGTAGGCCAGTACTGGAAGAATAGTCATTTTATACGCCATTGTTTTAGCTTCCGGGGTGGCATCGTAAAGTTTTCGTCGTAACGACCAAAGTTTACGCATGGCTTTATTGCAAACACTGTCAACATGCATGGACCAGTTCAAGTCTTGTGTAAGATGAACACCTAGATACTTAACATTCTGTACTTCAGTCAGCACTGTGCCTTGAATGCTGTAAAAAAGAATAACGGGTCTTTTTTACGTGTCATGCGCATAAAGAGAGTTTTTGATGTATTCAGTTACATTTGCCATTCGTCACACCAAAGACTAATTTTGTGTAGGTGATTTTCAAACTCCAGCTGACTGTCAGTGGAGCTTATCTTCGCATACACAATAGTGTCATCTGCATAATGTTTTATAGCTATTTGCTGAGAAAAATCGGCACCCATGTCACTGATATAGATAGAGAAATGTAATGGGCCTATTACGAACCATTGCGGCACGCCTGATATGACTGGTTTATTGGTGCTGCAGACATTATTTAATTCAACAAATTGTTGTCTTTTTGACAAATATGCCTCTATCCATTTTAATAGCTGACTGTCACCAGTCACACAAGACAACTTTTTAAGCTACTTTCTGTGACATATTATATCGAATGCTTTTCGGAAATCAATAAATATGATGTCTACTTGACCTTTTCCATCTAAACACTGACCAATTTCATGCGTAACCTCAGTAAGAATTGAAATTGTGGAATACCCTTTGCGAAACCCGTGCTGATTATTACATAAAATACAATTTTATTCTACAAACTTCATTAGGTGAGTAGTCGAAATGTGCTCCAGTGTTTTACAGCAAGTACTTTTCAAGGAAATCGGTCGAAAATTCGTGACGTCATATTTGGAACCCTGTTTATGGATTGGTATTACCTCGGCACGCCTCCAATCCACCGGAACGTCACCGGATTGAAGTGATTTTGTGAAAATGTCCAACAGATAAAATGAACACCACTCAGCATAACGCCTTAAAAAGGCCTTGGGAATTGGATCAGGTCCAGGGCATTTTTTCACATCTACTTTAAGTAACAGACCCAGAATGCCTTCTTGTGTTATAGTTAGCTCAGGTAGACATTGCTTATTGGAAATTCGTACTTGAGGAGTTGAACCATTGTTTCTAATGAAAACAGATTCAAAATATTCATAAATTGGCAAGCCATCTTATAATTATCCGTGATAGTTACATTATCGTTCTTCAAAAATTGCATGCCAAGTTTTGGTTCTGAAAGGTACCTCCAAAATTTTCCCGGTCATGTTTTCATAAAATCGGTAAGAGTTTCATTCATGTACCTGTGTTTCGCTTAAATAATTTCCATTTTGAGTTCTTGAAAAAGGGAACTCACGTAATGACGTGTTTTTGTTGACGATGGTTTTTTAGCCCTCATTCTTTTCAAGAGTCATTTTTTCCGAATTATTTTTCGCGTAATCCATGGGTTTCTTCTGGTAATTTTCTTGGTGCGTTTTGGAACAAATAGTTCTATTGCTTTCAAAACAATGCATTTAAACATGTTCCAAGCATCATCTACTGATGTAGTATTCAGAGAGATATATTGAGTGAAGGCATCATATCTCTCGTCTAAATGATTTATTGCTCCAGTATCATCCGATTTAGAAAAATCGAGAACTGTTGTAGTTTTATTCTTTTTTACCCAAGTGCGCGTGGTATCGATATGCGTGATCACCAATTTGTGATCAGATATCCCTTCTAATACTTCACACTGATATTTGGATTGCGCGGCAGATCTGCTCAAGAAGGCCAAGTCGAGCAGTGATTCTCCTGATTCGTGGATTCGCGTAAGTGTAGTTACAATTTGTGTTAGGTCAAGGGAGAAAGCCAGATCCAAAAGAACTCAAGACACATCTTGTTCATTTTGGCATTCCTGATAATTCACCCAATCAATATGCGGTAAATTGAAGTCTCCAGCCAGTATGATCTTATCATTAGAATGGCTAAACTTATCAGTTAAGAAATTATTAAGAAGTATCATATACTCTTCAGGGGTGCCAGGTGGGCGATACACTGCGATGACTACAAAATACTGCCCATTCATTTGTATCGTGCACGCAACGCATTCTAATTCCGGTGGGGTAAAAATTTCAGTGCAATGAATTGAAGTTTTGTGAACACTGGCAACACCTCCTCTCCTGGATCCTCGGTCTTTGCGACTGGCAGTGTAATTGAGAGGCAGTAACTCTGTATTTTCAAGTGATTTGCTTAACCAGGTTTCTGTCACGATTACAAGATCCGGTTCATGTTCAAAGAGAGCAGCCTCAAAGAGTGATGACTTGTTACATATACTATGTGCATTAACATTCATAACTGTTAACTTGTCAGGAAAAACTTCCACTGCCGTTCAAGCTGTTGTCTTTCTTGTAATGGCGAGCGTTTTGGTACTCTTTACGCGAATTAGTGGAATCGTATCAGTAATACGCCTTGCCGTCTACGTAGAGCTTATCGTAAGCTTGGCGCACCCGCTTTCCACTGAACTTCTCGTCTTTAGCGCTTTCCCAAAGGCACTTTCTGCTGTGTAGAACGTGTTTTGAAAAGTCATCACTGATTGAGACGTGCCAACCCTTTAGCTTGTAACAGTTACGCACAATTTCCTGCTTTTCCTTGAAGTCGTATAATCGGAGAATGACAGGTCGCGCTTTTGTCGGTCTTTTTCCATTGCGGTGCATACGCTCCACGCTTTTAGGTGATAAACCGATGACAGAAAAAATTTTGTCCTGTACCACTTTCGTCAGGTCTTCCTGTGTTTCTCTGTCCTGCTCATGCAGGCCGAAAATAACAAGATTATTGCGGCGCTGGCGATTTTGAATGTCATCAACCTTCCTTGATAACACTTCGACTACTTAGTTCAGTCGGGTTGCTGTTTGTTGTGCGTCATCCAGTTTAGACAGAGAGGACTCAAGTTTAGCTAGGCGGTCTTTAATATTTTTTATGGCAGTACCATTTTCTTTTACTTCCTTTTGGACTGCTTTCTGATCACGTTTAATGTCAGCAGATATTTTTGACTGCTCCTTCAAAGTTTGCAAAATCTGCTCAAGTTTGTCATCTGAGTTTGAGCTCGGGCCCGGATTCAACTCGACGTCACCACTTGTAACAAGCTTAAGAAAAACTGACCGAAAATCGCACGCTATTAACGCCATTGTTCGGGGGCACCGCACGACTATTAGTGACAAATGATTGCTTTAAATGATGAAGTATCGTGCCTCACCTGAAAACAAGCAAATACGAACACGTTAGACACCATGCTTGCATTGCCCCGCCGCGGTGGTCTAGTGGCTAAGGTACTCGGCTGCTGACCCGCAGGTCGCGGGTTCGATTCCCGGCCGCGGCGGCTGCATTTCCGATGGAGGCGGGAATGTTGTAGGCCCGTGTACTCAGATTTGGGTGCACGTTAAAGAACCCCAGGTGGTCAAAATTTCCGGAGCCCTCCACTACGGCGTCTCTCATAATCAAATGGTGGTTTTGGGACGTTAAACCCCACAAATCAATCATCAATCAATCAACCATGCTTGCATTCGTGTCGTGCCCGCAACTGAGTAGGTAGGCGTCCGGTGGGCTATTTAAGTCGGCAGCAGTCCATGGCGTGGTTGTCGTTGATTGATAGATGCTTCCAAAACAGGCGTCTGCTGCACATGGAGAGAAGCGGCATCGGCGACAGATCCAGATAGCTTGAGAACGGTGGCTGGTGCTCCGTCTTGATGAAAGCGGCAGTTTCACTTGAATTCGCAGCGGTGACAAGAAGCGGAACCTGCAAACAAGCAAATACAAACACGTTGGAGACCATGCTTGCATTCGTGCCGTGCCCGCAACTAGATGGATAGATAGATAGATAGATAGATAGATAGATACGCTCAAAGTCACCGAAGTTCGCTAAAAATTTCTTCGCATTTAAAACTATCCTAGTATGTCTCTACGGCTCCGGATGGTGTGAATGGCGTGAAGCTTCATTAAAAGACTTTGCAGCAGCCAAAAAAAGGCGCATTATAAAACAAATGGTGAGGAATCGCTCAGCAAACAAACAAACTGCTGATATTGTCAGAAAGAGAAAATGACGTCACCGACACTTATGAAGGTCACCGGTGAAGACCACTGCCCAATTAGGACTAGCACCACGATATCAGAATTCAGTGGACCACCAGATTTCTCTTTCCCGACAGCTACCGCCACTGTCCCTGCCTTCACCACCACCACCACAACGGATTCCTTACATTGGGAGAGTCAAAAAGACGCAGAGGGGATTCAAGTGGCGGCGGATGTCACTTCACCATCGTTACAACCACTGTGCGTCCACAGAGCGACTACAAAATATTTCACTTGAGATCTCCGCGACGAAGACCTACGTGTCGTAAATATTGTTGATGTCACTAATAAGCACAATGCTCATACTCCTCGACAGATTGACATGCCGCGAACTCAAAGCGATGTTCAAGTTCAGGATACCTTAGAGCTAATCCTTACAAGTCGTCTTCAACATTGTGCACTCTGCACTGTTCCTCGAACCATTAAACTCGAGTCGTACTCTCTGACTGTTGATAGTTTTGTGACCTTCAGGGCATGCGCGATGAACAGTGCTATGCGTGCAGGCGTATTGGTTTCCTTCTTGTTCTTTATTTCTATCTCTGTTTTTCTCATTTATTCCCCTTCGCCGTGTAGGGTAGCAAACCGTCCGACAGCTCGATAACATCCCAGCTTTTTCATTGCTTTTTCTCTTGTCTCTCATTGATTTGGGCTTTTTTTTATGATATGTGCCATATTTATGGAAAAGAGAACGCATGTCTGTGCTCCGGTTGAGTTTGGCGCCTGTTTTACACAGCACAACAACCTGTTAAAAAAAGAAAAAAAAGCAGGGTTGCCTCAGGCGTTTCACAGCCGAATTAGTTTGATTTCATGGTTCCTTTTCGTGTGTAGCCGTCCCATCGAGAATGTACCTGGTCCTTCCAGGAATAGCAGGCTCAGCATTACTTCAGGATAAAAAAAATAATGATTCACCACCAACGATAAACTGCCGAATAAGCACTGTGCTTTCGAAGGTAATATTGACGACATTCCTCTCGAAAACTCGCCTTACGCTTTCAGATTGTTGTGGTGTTTATACCATGTGTAAGTACGGTCAAAAACATTTGCGCCAAGAGTGTGGTATGCTTTTGAGTTGAGAGGAACCATTCCAAAAAGAAAGGGGGTGGGGCGCTGCTTATGGCTGAATATGGTAGGTATGGAGGTGAGCAGGACAATGAGGAAGTCTGCATAGAAAGCGTAATACTTTTTTTTTCAGTTAGCCTGAATTGTCCTATCAGGCATGCAGATGCTCTGCGTAGCAGCAGTTGGGAATTGTAGGACGCATCTCCATAGGTCTCAAAAGTTGGAAGAGCCAAAATGGCCGTCCGCTTTAAGCGTTGCATTCGTCGCCACTTCCGGATTTGCACGCACTCCATCTCGCAACTTTTTTCAACTCGAAGAAGCGAGAAAGAATTTCCTGCATTTGTTAACTTCTGTAACGGCGGTTCGTCACGTCAGCATTAGATTTTTAGAAAGTTAAGCAAATTTGGGGGCCGAAACTTTCTAGCTTCCAGCCAGAAAGCAGCAAAAGCACCGCTGAAGTTTTGCAGTCACTGCTGCTGAAGTTTGTGCAAAAGCATGGCTGAAGTTTCTGTGGTGTTTTCTTCATTTTTTCTTTGTATTCATTCCTCTCTTCTTTTTCTCTTTTCATTTCTATCCCCTTTCCTCTTCTCTAGTGCAAGGTAGCAAATCGAAATTTTCTTGTCATCAACCTCTTTGCTTTTGACGGAAACTTTCTCTCAGTTTCTCTATGGAAATGCAGTTGCCAAGTATGCGGTTCCCAATGCGGTATGGCAGTATGGTAGCGCCCTTCTTTTCTCGCTTGCTGTGTTTGTACTACTCCACTCCTACTTTTATTTAACCCCGTCTTCTGAATCACAGTTTCCTCGTTAATAATGCTTGTAGGCTAGAGGTCAACAATGAGGTGGGACCACCTTTCAGTTTAAAGAAAAAAATTGTGGTGTTCAGACAAAAGCACAACATCCAGTTAGGTAGGAGCGGTAAAATCATTCGGTACCCTACTTTCGTAGCGTATTTTCATGATTTGATAAAACACTAGAATAAAACGATTGCTCGTGGTCACCAAATGAGGTGTGTGCATGCGTTCGTGCATATGTGTGTGTGTGTGTGCTTGAATGAGATCGCAGACACCGTCATTATTCATTTAGAGTGTCTAGGAATGCCTACAGCAATCATCAGTTTAACTACGAGCACTACGTTCGCCGCTCGATCATTACTGTAGATTTTGGTGCTTTGCGTTTCAGGCGAAACTGTGAATATTTGGGGGGCAAAGCTCCTTAGGTTGTGGGTCATTCTTTCCTTTGTAGTAGTAGCAGTAATAATAGTAGTAGTAGTAGTAGTAGTAGTAGTAGTAGTAGTGGTAGTAGTAGTAGTAGTAGTAGAAGCAGTAGTAGCATGTAGCCGCCTCTTGTTTATGAATTGCTCGATAGATGGCATTGTTTACATATGTCATTGGAAACAACCAGGGGGACTCTTTGACAGGTAGTATAGACAGATACGATTCCAAAGTGGCAGCAATGTCTAAGACACGTAGAATATGGGGCAAAAATCGACGTAGCCGCGAAGGACGAGCCAATTCAGACGTAGGGTATATTAACATGCAGGGTGGCAGGCATAAGCTGAAGTGGAAAGAGATAAAAGAACAGCTAAAGGAGCAGAGGCCGATGGTATATGGTTTCGTAGAAACACATTGTAGGGACAAGGAACAACCGCCTAACAATCCGGACTACACATGGGAATATTATAATAGAACAAAAGGCAGCAAAAAGGGGGGTGGTATTAGGGCATTCATTCGTAAAGGTACAGACTCGCAAAGTATCAAGCAGGAGTGAAAAAAACATTTATGGCTAAAAGGAAAAGTGGCAGGGCATATGGCGCTGCTGGGTTTTGTATACTTGTGGAAAGGGGCAAAACCCAGAGAGCAAAACCAACAAGTGTTCCAGTGGATAGATAATGACATTCACGAAGTAAGAGAATAATGCGAGGTAATTATATCAGGAGATATGAAGGCCCACATATAAGATACAGATGGATATACTGACCAAGCAGGCAGAATGATAATGAGTATGTGTGGAAGGCATGATTCAATTATTTGCAACAGCACCGAGAAATGCGAATGGCAGATCACATGGGAGGTGGGAAGGCTGCAGTCGACGATAGATTACGCAATATTGTCTGTATGATCGGCTAAAGATGATAAACATAGACGAATATGGGTCCAGAAGTTTATGTAGTGATCACAAACGTATCAAGCTGAGTTTTAAAAGAGAAATGAAATTGGAAAGATGGCATTACGAGCAACCACAAGGTAATATTTATTCAGAAAGGCAAACAGAAATATCAACTAAAGAGACTAAGAAACTAATCACCGACGATACTAAAGCAGAGTGGAAGTGCACAAATCTAAATTGCTTGTTTGAGTTGGAGCTTGTTCAGGTACGAGTCAAATAAACCGGCAAAAGCAAACACAAACCCAAGAGCTGGTGGGATGACGAAGTTAAGAGAGCCATAGTAAGACGTAAGGAAGCCTCCAGGGAACACCGGTATGCTAAACAGAAAGGTGAACTGGAAGATCATCACATAGTAAAATGGGATAACTTTTTGAGCTGCAGAAGGGAAGCATCCCATTTGATCAGTGACAAGATTAGAAGAAAGTGGACCCAATAGATGGCGAAAGTAAACAAAAAGAATAGAAAGGCAGCTACAAAGTTTTGAAACCATCTCAATTTTCTGAGTAATAAGACAAGCTTGAAACAGAGGTACATGACTACAGTTCAAGGGGTCAGACTAGAATGGGATGACGCAATAGAATATATAAAAACAATGATGACAAAAATTTAAGCACTAAGAAAATGCGACAAGCACCGTACCAGATGAGGATGGACCAATTGCTTCAGTGGCTCCACTGGCGCAACGAGACGGGGAAACGGGGAAACGGCAGAGAAAAAGGTTCTTAATAGCACATCAACAGGCCTTAACGGCATACCAATCATGCTAATAAAGAAACTAGAAATAAACTCTAAGAAAACAATAAAAGAGGCAGCGAGCAAAGCAATATTGCATAGGCAAGCTCCCAATAGGGGAAAAATAAGCAGAATGAGCATGATATATAAAGAAAAGGGGGACAAAGCCGATATAAATAACTACCCTCCTATAACAGTGACATCAGTAGTTTACCGGCTTGTGATGCAGATAGTAAAGGAAAGACTTCAGACATGGGTGCCGAATGAGGGGGTGCAGGGAGAACTACATTAAGGGTTCCGTAAACGAAGAATGTTGGAGGACAATCTGTTTTGATTGATACAGTGTATTGAAATAGCGCAAAAATAGCACAGGCCCATGTGGTTGTCGTTTCTAGATATCAAGGAAGCTTACGATAGAGTGATTCAAGAAGACTTGTGGGGAATACTGAACACATTAGATGTGGAAGGTGGAATAACTAATCTTCTACAGCATATTTATAAAAGCAACATGGTATTTATCGGATGGGTAGAACAGGTATCTGAACCTATAGAGAAACAATGCAGGCTTCGAAAGGGATGTCTCTTGTCACCTTTGATACTTATGCTTTATCTACAGGGACTAGAAGCCAAAATAGAGGGGAGTCAACTCAGCTTCCGCCTCCCTGTTGCCAAGCAACAAAAACACACTGAACAGTCATTACCAGTATTGCTGCATGCACATGATATAGTATTAATAGCCGACAACAAGGAAGGCCTGCAGGGATTGATAGACTTCTGTGGTAATGACGGAAATAGGTTAACTTTGAAGTTCAGAATGAAAAAGTTGACAATCATGATTTTTATTTATAATAAAGGCAGTGAGCATACAGGAAGTCATGCTAGAAATAGTGGATAAATACAAATATTTGGGCGTATGGATAAATAACGGGGCTGAGTATCTAGGGGAGCACAAAAGATACGTAATGACTAAGGGCACCAGGACAGCAGCTGTAATGAAAAATAGGGCACTGTGGAACTACCATAGGTATGACGCGGTGAGAGCGATTTGAAAAGGTGCCATGGTTCAGGGGTTACACGTTCGGCAATGCGGTCTTGTGCATGAAATCGAAAGGGCAAGCAAGATTAGAAATTAAAGAGCGCGGCATAGGTTGAGTACCTTTGAGAGCAGACGAGAACGCCCCAAATCATTGGGTACAGGGTCACATGGGATGAACATCGTATGAGTGCAGAGAAGCTAGCAGCAAGATAGAATTTGAGAAGCAATTGAGAAAAATGGGAGAGGAGCGTTGGGCTAGCAATGTCTTCAGCTACTGGTACATGAAAAATGTTGACACTAAATGGAAGAAGCGAACTTGAAAACTGTCAAGGAAGTATTTCGACTAGAGCAGAATACCTAGCCAAAAGGACACATCCGTTAAGAAGAATGTGAAGGAAACAGAAAGGGGTATGTGGAAGATGGGAATGCTTATGTAATCATAACTTTAGATGATTTCATAACAGTTAGATGAACGGACAGAATGACGGCCGGCCGGACAGACATACAGACGGACAGACAAACAGACAGACAGACACACAGACAGAAAGACCGACAGACAGACAGACAGACAGACAGACAGACAGACAGACAGACAGACTGACTGACTCACTGACTGACTGTCTGTGAATGACTGACGGGCAGAAGGGCGGACGACTCTTGTACGGAAGGACGGACGCTTCACCCCGCTCAATATCATTCACTCTTTCGAAAGCTGTGAGTTTTTTTACTTGTTTCATTTCTGAACGATTTTGCGTAAGGCAGCAAACACGAGCGTGTCGAGTTGGTATTCCTGACTTCTCGTACGTTTTATTTTTTGCGTTTTTCGCTGTGTCTGAATCAAGTTTGACGCGGTATTGTTACTAAAGATAGTTTTCGGTGCTTGCCTTGCCAAAAACAAAACAAATTAGTAATGTTGCTACGGCATCATATGGGCTACTTCTTTCTTCTAGGTATTGGGCATGCGTTTGTGTACTTATACCTAAAATACTTTCGCAACGTAAGTCTCACGATGCGGAGAGAAGACATTGATGTTTCTTAAGAAGCAGATGTGACGCTGCTTTGTTCTTCGGTGCGCCAGAGCAATAAGCTTGAAACAGGCACTTGCCCGGTGGCAACCGGAATGAGATTACGCGTATTTTAGCTGTTTTACTGTTTACTTTTGAATCGGGTGCTTATATGCGACGGCTTAAAAGGGTACACTGAAAGCGAAGTTTATATTTTTTTCTTTTCCAGATCACCAGGTTCGAACAAGCAAGGTTTTCCGAAGGGCACTTCACAAGGTCACCATTCCTGCTCAAACTGCTCAGAGCTCTGAAATACTTTGTCCCTGAAGTCTTCGGTGAAATAAATAAATGCAAAAATAAAAATTACTGCAGAACTACATATCTCATGTGGGTTTAATACTTGTACGTAGAAACACACCTGAACGATTGGACGCTGTTGCTAAGTGCAACAAGTTAACTTAGTAACAGCATCCAACAGCGTCACTTAGGAAGACAGGCAGTTCAAGAAGTAAAAGAATAAAAAATAAAAATAGAAAGACGGAAGGCTGGGTACCTACCAGAGCAAATGACGCCACTACGAATTAAAAAAAACCTCTAGAGACGAGCATTTACGAAGACTAGTCTTGAGGTGAAAGCAGGTGCCATGAAAGCAACTGCCATCGATACATCTTCTTTCTCTCACTTCCTTTTTATTCGGTAGTGAAGTGGCAGAGATGGACAAGAGAAGATACAAACTCAACGAAGAAGTGTCGCGAAAGAACGAAAAGAAAGAGTAAGAGGTATGGGTGTGAGATATTGTTTGGTGACGGTGCAGTGATTTAAAAGCTCTGGCACCGAGGTTGGAAAAGGCACGCCTGGCTTTCCATGCAATGTGCTTAGCTTAATAACTTTGACGGTTGGGGCTTTTTTGATTGCTTGCCTTGCGGAGCCATTCCTCACCTCTTCCCCGAGTCACCGTTTTTCACCACTTTCTTACCCCACTGTCTCCTTGAATTGCCACCCTTCTTTCCCACCCATGTATGTCCCTGTCAGCCTACTAGGCTGCTTGTACGAAGTCTCGAAATTATTTTTCATATCGCGTGGGGCACCACCCTACTCAAATCACGTAGTCCTCTTTAAAATGCGCGCACTGGGTTTTGTTCGGGCGATTCCGGCCTTGGTGCAGAAGCGTCAGTCGGGGAGATGACACTTTGCCGAGCGGCATGAAGAGAGGGTTTTTCATGAAACGGTGAAAGAAGCGGAGAGAAATAAAAATACGGCGTGGGGAACAATGACTGAGAGGCTCTAACAATAAAAGTCATAGGTTAATCACGAGGGGATAAAAGGGATGGCGGCTTGGAAAGGGCCAAAGGCCAATCGTGGTTCCTGTGTGCTTTTGTTTCGTCAAAGAAGGAAGGGGGAGAGATCAGATGGGAAGCACTGAGTGTTCCCGTTTGGCACAATCTCCTTGCTGTCGGTCTCGCTGGTGCTCCGATTTTCTTTTATCTTCTTTCTCTTGTTTCAGGCGAAAGCGACCATATCCAAATCTTCTAAGAGGGCAGGGTGAAACATACAACAACAGGATAGTTTAGAAAGGAGCTGATTTAGTCACGTAAATTTTTGGGCCAAGACATGATCCGCACATGTATCTGAGAGGCGACACATCGAATAGAAACTGGTAACAAAAGTAGGTGTGCGGAACTAAATATAGAATATTATCGTGATAAAAACAAAACAAAATTAGCCGACTGGACACTCTCGAAACAAAGGTGTCCTCTGCACGCATACAATGAAAGTATGGTAAATGATACGCATGCACGCGACATAAAAATGTTTGTTGCGCATGTGCCGGGTTTTGCTATATCTTGAGCGCTTCACACATGGCTGTTGTTGTACTGTAGTCACATTTTTTTTCTTTTCCCGCTCCTGTATCTTTTGCTTCGCATTTTGCGCGGACTTATGAAATTGTTTCTAATTTTTCAGATGATTGCGCGTATCCTTGCCTAAACGTGTAACTGTCTTCTTTTGAATGTAAAATGAGTAAACTCTCGCTTGAAGAAAAATTGTATTTGCGAACAAGCCGTTGCTGAAGGGTAAATATTATAAAGCAAATGTTTCTTTTTTTTTTGCACTTTCTCAAAACAGCGGACGCAATTTTGTGCAATCGCGTGATACTGTCAACTATGGCGTAGAGCGATAGCAGAATATAATTTTCGGCCCTCTTACAAAGCAAGTAATTTTTTCTTCCAAGATTCTGTTGTGCCTCAGCAGATGTCAGATTTCTCACAAATGCCAAATATTTTCCTTTCCAAAATGAGGACTATGGTAACCATACTGGCGATAGTACAGCACCCGCTTTGCATCTACTACACAGGGCTCTTTACTCGACCGTAGAACTTAGCGGACGTGTTCTTCGATCGCTCTTTCCAGTACAAAGACCCATGGATCGCTCTTTCCAGTCCTTGGACTGGAAAGAGCGATCCATGGGTCTTTGTCCATGACACTCTCATTGAACAGACCTACTTTTGACTTTCTTGTGAAGACTTTTACAGCCAAGACTGTTTAAAGTGTTTTGAAACGTGAAAGTGTTCTTCTAAACAACTTTCTGGTGACCAAGCACAGCCGATACATCGGCATCTCCGTGACACCGCACCGACGCCGCTGCAACTTTCGACGCTTGGCCGCGGTCGTGCGAACGCCGAGCGCGTTGCAGTGATATTTGGTGTTTGCTTGATGTACTCTGCTTTGGCGTGGCTTCTCCGGTTTCTACCACCGAATCAGCAGCAATGGATGCTGCAGACACTAACGAATATCCAGTGGATCCGGACAATGGTTCTTGGTTCACTGCTGCCCGCTGACGCAAGCCAAAGACCACAACGAATTCTGCACCCGAGCCGTTGCTGGCCAAAAATGAAGTGACCCGTGGCCGCCACCACTACCCGTGAATGACTTAAAGATGGTCTTTTGACTACGAAGAGGCCTTTGCCTCAGTGAATGGGGACTTCACGTGTTGGCACGTGCCATCTGCATGGCTGCTGGTCTGCCAGGAGGAACAGGCAACAAGCTCTTTTTTCTCATTGGAGCGGAATGCAATATAACCATCGCGAGCACACCAGACAAAACTATAGCTACAAAGTAGCAAGCCGTCACTGTACTAAGTCTAGTATCGTAAAAGTATGAAATGCAAGCTTATCTACCCACTCCAGACAATTTTTCCAATGGAGTCATCATCGGCCCCGAGAAGTATACTTCACCCACCAAACTCCTCAACAACATCTACGCACCCGACGCTGAAGTCTTGCACGCCCAAGTGATGATATCCACATACACGGCGTTGATAACTTTTGTAGGACTTCAAGTTCCACGTTATGATTACTACTACTGCGTGGAATATCGAAGCTACATTCACCGACCTTTCAAACAACTTTGCACAATCTGTCTTGCAATTGGACATCGGGCAGACGTATGTCCAACCCCGACAAAACGCCGATGCTAAGCATGTGGAGTTGAGACATCAGCACCGGAGCACAGCTGTACAACTCAATGCTTCCACTGCAAGGGTGACCACCAAGCTACGCACCCCAAATATCCTGCGAGAGAACAGAAGCCCTCAAACAAGCATTACGTCAAGAAAGCACTGAAGGCGAACGCGTCAGCACCACCAACCACAAGACCGCCGAAGGGACACCGGCTCAAGTCCAGACACCGCAGCCAATCCAAGAGCAGAGGGGAAGTCTCAGGACAGGGCCTTGGAATCCTTAACAACACGCCAAGAACCGCATCTAAAACCAGCACCACCACATTGGGACTGATCCCCCAAACGAACAGAGCAGCGAGTGCAGAGAGACCAGAATCGCCACCAGCCAAGAAGCCAGCGCCCGCTGGACAGATGCCTCCGGCATCTGTCCTGCTTTCACTATGTGGTAGTGGAACTGCAGGGGGTTCGGACAAAAGGGGAGCTCCGTGCAACAGTACACTGCCACTTTCACGCACCCCCCGGATATCGTGGCTCTGCAGGAGACGCACTGCACGCCTACCCACTCGGGCTTCCATACATACACACATCAACAAACACCATCACTTGTCGCAATACTCGTATCCTATCACTTGACAACTGCAGAACACACACTGACGTCATTCATTCCACATGTGCTTGGTGAATTTATTCTTCAGAAATGTAGTCAGCAGAGCTTGCTCACACTAAACATCTACAGCTCCCCCAAATCTAGGAGGGACGACTTTGGGTACCTTATAGCGGAAATGTGCAAGCTAGAGGAACAAGTTTTAGTGGTTGGGTGGTTTTAACGCCCCACACACGTCATGGGGATACCTATCAGCCACGCGTAATGGTACCAAGTTAGAACGCCTCATCTGCGATCACAGATTTAAAATGCTCACAGATCCTCAAGAGCCAGCCAGAATTGGAACCAGTGCCACCAGAAATACGTGCCCTGACCTAACCTTTGTAAAGGGACTAAGCAATTAAAACTGGTCAAATATACATGAATTGTTAGGTAGTGATCTTTCAATAATTTTTGCTACACTGCGCATGTCCAACCCCCGTGCTCCTGAGCGGAAGGTCCGTCTTAATAATTGGGATGCACTTAGAAAACAATGCGCTCAGACTGACAACAAATGGGACACCTTTAATTCAATGGCTACAGCGCTTGAAAGCTGGCCTTGATAAAGTGACCAAGAGGATAAGCACTACAACTGCATTTCCAGATGTCGACAGGCACCTTCTACACCTGTGGGAAGCACGCAGAAGCCACATATAACGCTGGCGTAGGCAGAGACACAATCGCAAGCTTGAATTTCGCATTGCTCAACTCACGTTGCAAGCCGAACAATACGCCACAGAGCTCACGAGGAAAAATTGGCACAACTTTTGTAAGTCACCTATTGGAACGCTAAGCACTGCGCGCACGTGGGCCATACTAAGAGCCCCTGTTGACCTGAAATTACCAAGTCCTACATGAGCAGTACCATCCAAACACTTCTTCACAAGCAGGATGGGGACGACAACAGCATCTTACAGACGCTTCAGGAAAAGTACATCGCTGCAGGCCCTCAACCAAAATATAAAAACTACACATATGCAGAGTCAACACCGCTGGATGCTGATATCACTGTGCACGAAGTTCGAGCTGCCCTTCTCAATATCAAGCGCAACACAGCACAAGGAAAAACAACATCCAATACTCTCTCATACGAAACCTCAACGACGAAGATATAGAAGAGCTCACAGATTTTTACTACACACACTGGAAATCGAGAACCTTACCGCAGGAATGTGTACATGCCGAAATAACACTCATTCTTAAGTCCGGCGAAGCCCTAGAGCTTAGAAACCTGCGAATAATCTCGTTGACGTCTTGCCTCGGTAAATTAATGGAGCACGTCGTCCTCCAAAGACTGCAACCATATCTTGAGGCCCAGAGATTTTTTTTCGGACACACTGTTTGAATACCGGGCCCATTATTCCACGCAAGACGTACTTATACACCTAAAAGAGGAAGTAATGGACAGGCTGAGTTGTACGCCAACTAGAGCTCTGCTTGCCTTGGACATCCGCGGTGCGTGTGACAACGTCTCGCATGGCCTAATACTGGAGAATCTCGCTTCCGCACGTTGCGGACGACGAGTTTACGGCTGTGAAAGCATTCCTAACAAACAGGATGGCAACCATAGGATTAGGCTCTCCTCACAGCAAAATCATCAAACTCTTGGGTAAAGACATGCCACAAGGATCGGTGTTATCCCCAACCCTGTTCAACATCGCCATGGCTAAGTTACCACCTCTACTCACCGCCATTCTAAGTCTGCGACATGCTTTATACGCGGACGACGTCACTATAAGGGTGACCAAAGGCTCAGACGGACAAATACAAGATGCCCTCCAAGAAGCAGTAAATACAGTTGAAGCATACGCATGAGCAGGTGGTCTAACGTGCTCTGCTAATAAGTCGGAACTTCAACTCATTCGTCATCCCCAGCGAAAGCCCGACAACAGCCCGCAAATCACAGTCACCTTAGAGGACCATGTAATTTTTTGCTTACAGAAAGTTCCCATCCTTGGCCTTCACATATAAGCTGATCTCAGAGCAACACACGCCAGGAAAATATTAGAACAGCAAGTCTTTTAAATCACGCATATGATCCGCCGCATCGCCAACCGAAGGCATGGACTTGAGGAGCAAGACATTTTACGTATAGGTAATGCCTGCATAGTAAGTCGCATCACCTACCACGTCCCTTATCAAACCTAACGCTTTCACAAGAGAGAAGACTGGACATTCTCCTCCGTAGAGCCTGTCAAGGCAGTGCTTGGACTACCTACGTACGCATCCACTAACCGTCTCCCAGCCATGGGTGTACACAATCACCTGAGGGAACTAATCGAAGCACAACGTAATAGACAGCAAAGACTCCGCAGCACTCAAGTGGGAGAGCGGCTACTCGTCAAGTTAGGGTAGCCTCCGGAATCGAAGTAGATACAGTACACCAGGGAAACAGGTACCCACTGATTTCTGAGCAAGAATTACAGTCGTGCCACTTTCACGTGATATGCACCCTGAGCGCTAACGCTCAGCGCCGGCGGGCAAGGGTGTAAAACATAACGCGCTTCATCAACAGTCTCCTCCAAACGCTCTCTTATACTGCGACGCCGCTAGACACCAATCCCGCAGTTTTACAGTTGGAGCAGTGGTGAACAATCATCACGACGTAGTAGCCTCAATCAGCGTACCAACAAAGAAGATATCTGAGGGCGAAGAGTGCACCCTGGCTCTGGCGATTTTCATCACTGCCATAAACCTTCCTCACACAGATGTTATTTGAATCTTTACAGACTTAATGAATACCTACCCCGCTTTCACAGGGGGTATTGTCTCACAGCACACACACTGAATTTTGAACAGCGCATTCCACACGCAACCCAAGTGCCGACTTGTCTGGACTACCTCGGCACGCCTCTCTGCCCGGCCATGACTGCGCTCATGCAGCTACCCGAGCACTTACTAACCGGATCCGGAGGAAGAGCTGTCCAACCCAGATGAGAGGACACAAACACGAAACTTGTAGGATATCTAGACCCTCTCGATTACTATAGACGATAACGCGTTCGGTACCCTCCACCACACCACACGCTATCACGCGAAGATTCAACTGTGGTGCGACAACAGCAGGTGAACACATCTCCGATCTTCTATTTCCTCCCCATCCTCCATCGCACGTCTTACCCTCACAAATGCCCTGGCTGTGGAGCGAAACCAACGTTATTTCACGTAACTCTGGAATGTCAGCGTTCGCCTGTCAGGCGCTCTGCCATCTCCTCTCCTATTCCTACCCTACAAGACTGGGAGGCCATGCTGCGTGATGTAAGGCCGAGTGGCCCGCGGGCGCTGGTCCAGCGGGCGCGGGGCGCCGAAGCGGCTGTTGGATCGCTGGACTGAGAGCCCCAACCAACATTTTTCTAATTTTGAAATAAAAAGTTTCTCTCTCTCTCTATCTACACAATGTTCTTCGCCAAACAACCACAGTAGGTTCGACAGCTGGTCTCCGTCGCCACATGGTCGTCAGTCGCGTTCGCCTCCAGGACGTCGCAAGGCGTCTCGCTCACCGCAGACTCGCAGGCGGTCGTCCACATTTAACCCCGCTCCTGCCTACCCGGAAAACTAAGCGGTGCAGCCCCCGGAGGTGACGCTGCATTTTCGACTCCCTCGACAAATCCTCTCTTGACGCTCCCGACGAGACAAAGTTTGTTGGACGCGGACGTTGACGGTGTGGCTATTTCTGCCCTTATAGATGCTGGAGCGCACATTTATGTAATGAGCGCGAATTTTCGCCGACGCCTACATAAAGTGCTCACGCCTGCCGCTTCCCACAAACTTAGTGTCACTGATGGGAGGACCCCTGACGTTCAAGAGATGTGCACGGCCCGTGTGTCCATTGCCGGTCATCCTACAATAGTTAAGTTTGCCGTCATTGAAATGTGTTCTCATGAACTTATACTTGGTTTAGACTTCCTGTCACGTCATTCTGCGCTCATTGATTGTGCCACTTGAGCTTTTCGGCTTTAGCACAGCTCGTCGATTTTCTAATTGACCAATCTTCACGCTTATGCTTTCGCCACCATGTTCGCTTGCCTTCATAAGCTGCTTCATACGTCACTTCGTCGTCTTGACGTGATGTTCCCGATGGTGACGACCAGAGGCCGGATTTTTAAGCACTAAAAAGTGTGTTTTAGGAACCAAAGACATGCAGTTAAAACACTGTTGTAGGCCTTCAAAAATCATAATTGTAGGCACAATAAATTGTAGGCACAATACAACAACGTTGATGACTTGTATTAACGGTAAGAAGCACAAGGAAATGGTAGTGTTTGAGATAGCAGAAAAGTATCAATGATCGAACATAGGCATGCATTTCCTGCGTGATTCGCAGTATGCGGTCTTTTGTTTTATTGTCTAGCATCGGGCGTCAAAATTCCAGCATTCAGTTAGCACTTTTCTGGGTCTATTCTGTTTCGTTGTGGCTGGGAAGGACAGCGCTGGAGCAAATAACCAGGCCACTGATACCTCAGAAGAGAGGGATGCTAGGTTTATGTTTACCCACTTATGACCAATTTCTGTCCTATCCGTGAACACCTGAAAGGACCCTTCACTAAGTTTGGGCATTTCGAGCTGACAAGCTCGAAATGCCCAAACTTAGTGAAGGGTCCTTTCAGCGTAATGGTGCACTGGGCACTCCGTATTATTTCTGTTAAGATTTACAAAATCACATGTTGCGGAAAAACGCTCAATTTCTAAGAATGCCACTTGCGCTTCTCGTAAGCGTGCGCCCCAATATCTAGGGAGTGACATACAGCAAAGAATAGTCCTGTTTTTACGTCACTCCTTTACGTTGACATTGGTGGGCTGACGTCGCATACCATAAGCCGTTCATCATAACATCGTTAAAGGCTAGCTATATGCAGAAAGACAGACAAAGAATGTCCCGATTCCTCATTATATCCTGCATTTTAAACAGTACCTCATCAAAAGCGTTGCATGTGACATTACTCTACAAGGCATGTAAAATTTGTGTGTTCTGTTTTGTAGCATGCATCAGGAGTACTTTGGGTTGGGCTAGCTGCTTCATATCATTCCGAAAGGGAAGCGCAAAAACAAAGGAAAAAGGAAGACAGCGCTCTTTGTCTCTATGTCTTTCTTTTCTCTGTGTCTTTGCACTGCCCTTAGAAAATAAGTTTACCGAATGAAAGGTGAGAAAAATAATAAAAAATGAAAAAAGCGAACAAATTCTCAGCTTGTTATTATTTTTATTTTTGTTTTTATTAGCTTTGAGATGCTATTCACTAATCAGCCCTCGTTTCGCGTCCACCTTTGTGGACCAGCCGCTATAGGGTGCTCCGCTGCTGACCCTAATGCCACGCGTTCTATTGTGGCCTCGGCGGTCACATCTAAATTCAGGCGAAAAAGTAGATGCCCGTGTAATGCGCGATGTCAGTGCATGGTAAAGAACACCCGATGATCACAATTTGCGGAGACCTCCACTACGGCATCCTTCATATTTATATCGTGTTTTGTTACGTAAAGCCACACATACCTCATCTACTTCTACTATGTACTACTACTATTACTACAACTACTACTACTAGTACCCCATTTCGCTTCAGTTCGTGTTCTCGTCGTTCCCGCATTGTGCCTTCGCCAATCCTGACAACGCGTAGCTTGTGGTTAGTGCATGGTTTCTGAACAAATTTTCAGCGGAGTGACGTGGGGTATCGCGGTCACAATACATGAATCTTGCCAGCCTTTCTAAAGGACACGCACTGACTGATCCATCCCACAGAAATGGTCAATACGCAACAAACAACACCGAAACGAAACAACATCAATAGCGTACGTGCAAAACTAGGCTGGGCACGTCATGCGCGCATGACCTTGCTTACGCATGTTGCTTTCGTTGTGTACGCGGCATGTGATTCTCCAGCCATGACACTGAAGAGAACAGGGAAGAATTGAGGCTCGCGATGACAGTATGGGACGAGAGGCAAGGGATTCAAGCTTGCTTCTTCGCATCGTGCTTTGGTGGCTCGCAGCGAATCAAGTTCAACAATCACTGTGGTAAAACGCTTTTCATTAGGCACGCAAGAACATCTAGTGCCTGACTACTACTTTCTATATCGCCTAGAGAGGGACGCTTAAAAGTAAATTACGAACAAAAGAAATGCCGCGTGTACATCCCACTTTTTACCCGAATGCACTGCGGCAGATGGGTTACGATGTCAAAAAAAAAACGCGCCTTCATTGGCACAACACACTTTGTTCTCTTATAAGCCATTTCATTATGTCAGGAAACTAACAAAAAAATAATGGAAAAATTATATCTGATACGACATTCTAAAATCTTAATTTATAATTGCGTGAATGAAAACTGATTAGGTACAATCATTGTCGAATGCGAGTTTTACCATGAAATGCTTCACATAGGCAGCTTTAACCGCAGTTTTATTTGATGCGATGACTGTAATTTCTATCTTAGTTAATTTTTTATATTGTACCAACTATAATTCTAGAGTAATGACTTAGGTCAAACCTTGAATCCCTGTTATGTGTATTTTTCTTGTTTGTCACCTAAAGACATAAGACAAGAGATCTCGTATAGAACAAGCGCATTCAGACATATGGAGAATGTATGCTAATTGCACTGTTGATTGTAAACATGCCGGTGCCTGTCTCAGGCTTCCCTGTATAAAGTATCCACAATTGGTGACCTTCGCTACAACTGAATCAACAAGAGCATTCTATGAGTGGTCATACATGGTTTTTCATTCGTTTCCAGTACCCGCGGCTGCCCAGAAAAACCTGCTCTCCCTTTCCCACCGCAACACGAGGTTTTCATGGTGGTTCTTCAATTCCTTCAGGGCGCTGCACAGCAGCCTGTAGAAGGCGGTCACTGTGTCCTCGGTCATAGACGTCACTTTTATTTTCTTACCCCATCTTTATTTTCCCTCCTTCTACTCTTGCAGACGCTGAGACATGCTTCCACTTAGGGCTGCGGAAATAGCGTGTTTTTCACTCTTTATGCTCCTCCTCTAATCAGGTCGGAGAATGTCAGCTTTGTCTTCGTTGAACCTTATAGAGTTTAGAAATATTAATGTTGCCTTTTTGACATGAATGACGACTTCTTACCATGCTTGAAAACAAAATTTGGGCTTGAATAGCGCTCATGTATGCGCTCATTTGGAAAATTGGCATTTAGAGGCACTGATAGGCATTTCGGCATGATAACCCAGAATAGGCATTTATAGACACTACGAAAACATTATAAAAGCAATTCTGAACCTCTAATTCATGTTTATATATCAAAATGGCACGATAGGAATGCAAGGAACAAAATAGACATTTCGCTATATTCCCGTCTCTAGTGACTACCTCGTCACTCCTACAGTCGACGTACTGATGGCCCGAGACGTCACCCTCGCTCACATTGTTGTCTACGTCAATGATAATACAGTGGTCATACCCCTATCCATCATAACACAAATCACTCAAGTCATTCCGCAAGACATGTCTTTGGCCAACCTATCTCCACTTGACAACTGCAATGTTGCTGCTTTGAACACCGATGCTACATCCCTCTGTCCTGGCCACAATTACACTCTTTATGCCGATGAAATTAATAAGATGATTGCTTCCAATCTCACCTTAGCGAAAGCTACCGGCTTTGGCTGTCTTCTAACATCAAATTCAGTCATTTTCGACTTTGACCAACAACCTCTAGGTCTAAAATCTGTCGTGACTCACTAGATCAACACTGGTGATGCCAGTCCTATACGGCGGCGTCGATATCGCGTATCTCACAAGGACCGCTGAGTAAATCAAAATTAAGTAGACAAATTGATTACTAAGATGTCACAGAACCATAATCCAGCTCCTCGGCCTCCCCAGTCATGCTCGTTTGGCAGCTGGCGCTTATGCATAGACCATTACCATCTGCTTATGTAACTTAGACGATGTCATCATCTTTTCACATACATTTGAAAGCCATCTCACACGTCTGTCGGCCGTTCTGAATGCTTTTTTAAGAACCGCTCTCCAGCACAGTTCTTCAAAATGCCATTTCAAACGTCACCAAACCATCATGATCAGCTACCTTGTCAGTGCCGCTGGTGTTCAACCAGATCCCGACAAGGTGGGAGCAGTACAAAAATGTTTTGTCCCATAATTAACCAAGAACGTCCGATGTGTCGTAGGGCTGTGTTACTACAAAAGAGCAGAGTGGATCAGGAAACAAACTGGGGTCAAGTCTATCATATTTGAAATCAAGAAGAGGAAAAGAACATGTGCCGGGCATGTAGCGCGTAGACAGAATAACCGCTGGTCATTCGGGGAAATAACTGGATTTCAAGAGAAGGCAAGCGCGTTAAGAGGAGCCAGAATGTTAGGTGCGTAGATGAAATTAGGAAGTTTGTGGGCATAAAATAGCAGTAGCCAGTCCAGGAGCGAGTTGACTAGCGGAACATGGGAGAGGCCTTTTTCCTGCAGTGGGCGTATTCACGCTGTTGATTAGGATGATGATGATGTTCTACTTTCGTCAAGTTTGTTTGCAACTTCGCCAACATCGCACAACCCCTTACCGATCTCTTCAAAAAGGACAATCTCTTCGCGTCGGGCGTCAAGCAAGTGGACGCCTTTTCGGCTCTTATCTATCTAGCTGACTACGCCACCAATACTTGGCCCATTTCGACCCTGCATCACATGCAGAGCTTTTGAGCGATGCAGGTGATTATAAAATTGCGGCGGGAACTCGGCCAACAACAGCACAGAACGGACCGCGTTATTGCCTACGCCAGTCTTCGTTTGCCTGCCGAACAAAAGTTCTCAATCAGTGAGCATGAAGGCACAGCTTTAGTGGGAGACCTGACAAAATTCACGGCTCTAGCTGTAGAGCTGAACTATTTCCATGGATTACAAAGCATCACACCCTCTACTCGCTCTAATCGCTAAAGAATCCATCTGAACGTCTCAGTCGCAGGGCAGCCGCGTATGCAAGAATACTCGTTCGTAGTCCTGCTACAAGTCGGGATGCCTGCACAAAGACGCGGACTGTTTCGCACGTCAACAGGTTGAAACGCCCAACTTGGTAGACTTTGCATCAGACCCATGCATGCTCTCTATCTACGCTTTGGGTGCGATCTCCACCAAACAATGACGAGACCCATCATTACTCTGCATTATCGAGCGTCTAACCTCTGCTCCGACAGACCTTTTCATTCGCCTGTAGTAATTGCACTACAACATTTTTTACCGTCATTGCTTCAACGCTGGTGGTCAGAAATTAATACTGCTGCTTCCCATCATTTACGTACCAGCGTTCTCGAACAACTCCACGACGTACCTACTGCCGGACATGAATACGCGTCTCGTGTACCTACCATAGTGCGCGACATCGCTTTTCCTGGCCCGGCCTGTATCATACTGTGGTTTGCTATGTCACTGCTTGCGAGCACTGCCAACGCCGTAAGTGCCCCTTTGTGTTACCGTTCAATCTGTTTGGCCTCAATCTGTTTGGCCCGTTTTTTACGTCCACATCTGCAAACAACTCGGTGGCAGTCGCCACAGATTACGCCACACGCTTTGTCATCACTCGAGCACTGCCAACAAGCTGTTCGCAGGATATCGGTGACTTTTTCTTGTATTCGGCTATTATTCATCAAGGCGCTCCATGGAAGATGCTTACTGATTGAGGAAGTACTTCCTTTCCTGCATTGTGGAGGACATCCTCCTTGCTTGCTTCACTGAGCGCAAGCTTACTTCCACTTATCATCCTTACACGAATGGATTGACTGAGCGTCTGAACCGAACGCTGATGCAAACGCTGTTAGTGTACCTTTCACCAGATTACCATAACTCAGAAAAAGCACTCCCCTTTGTCACCTTTGCGTACAACTTTTCACGACATGAGACTGCTATTATTTGCCGCTTTGTTTGCTATTTGGCCGACATCCAGCGTTATCATTTGACACGCTCCTTTCATCGGCGGCCCCCTTGTCTACTAAGTACGCTAGCGATGCCGTTTCTCGAGCGCAAGCAGCCCGTCAACTTGCCCATAATCCTTGTCGCAAGAGCACTAAAGCAAGCGGTACAACAGTCGCCACCAAAGCGAGCACTTCCCGCCGGGGTCTCTGGCTCTTCTCTGGACACCAAACCGCCAAGTCGGCTTATCATAGGAGCTACTTCCACGCTACAATGACCCCTACAAAGTTCACACCTTTAACCAATTCCTCTTTGACCCCCTCACTCCGGAGGAATGTTGTCTACGTTTCCAGAAACAAACCGTATCACCCTGATAGTTCATTGAGGCCATACGAAGCGCCGTGACGGTGCTTCCGCAGCAGGGCGAGCGATGTTACGGTGAATTATCGACGTTAGCAAGCGTGGCTCTTTCCGAAGATGACGAAGACGCCTCTGCGTTAAGCGCATGCGCGAGAGGCAACTCAGCCATCTTGCTTAGCTAGTTGTTTCTTTGTTGCTATTACACATCAATTCAATACCTCGCCCCGTAACAGTACGAATAAACAAATATAGGCTTTCTTGTCTGTGCGCGTTGATAGTCTTTTAACGTTGACGAAAACAGAAAACATGCAGTGTATAGCCATTCGTAGTCATTTTCTTTTTTTCTATGTAAGCTTTTTGTTTGCCGGTGTTATTCACTACGTGGAGGATACTGGCTCAGCACAGTGAAAAATATTTGAGTTATGTTAACACACTAATGTATTGTTATTTATTTGGGCCGTTTGTTCTTGTCTAGTTTTCTGTACATCATATATTTAAGGACGGTAAGATACGTGCTGGTTAATAACTTTTACAGTCCAATGCAATACGTAGTCATCGAAATTTAGATGAAGCTTTCTGGTAAGCAGTAATTTTGTGCCGGCAAAAGTGTACGAAGCAATTGTGGTCTTAATCATTCCCAAATATATATTCACGTATCAACACAGAAATATTGCAAAGGAATTAGTAAATGCAACAACAAATGTCCGAGTCATTCGTTATACAGTGAATGCAGTGTTTACAATGAAGAAATTTACGTTGCCAATATATTGTCACTCTAACATGTAGAATGTACAGCAAAACACTCACAATAGTTTCTAATACATGTACCAAAAAGTTCTCGTGGACGAAAAGCATTGTCGAATTTTTTTCTTCTCAGTAGATGTACTTATCTTAACCCGCATTCCCCCGAAACTTTGCTGCACCTGTTGCGGTTTAGCGCTACCATCGATGCTGATATGTGTAGTGTAACGGCGCAAGGACAATTTGGTCACCAAAGAGCGCGAGGACCTGATAATTATTTTCAACTATGTTTAAGTGCAGAGGCAGTATGATGGCTTAAAATTTCACGCACTAAATGCGGGTAAATCTTGTACGTACTAAAATCATAACTTGGCGTGTAATGCGTCGAAGGAATGAACTACATATGGTCGCAGTAATAAATGTAGAGAGTTTAATGAGCATGAATGCTTCATCAACCCTCCTGTGTCCAAGGGCGGCGAGGCAGGTGCTTTCTCTAAAGTACCTACCGTAGTAAGAACCTCTGATGCGGGGTTGTGCTACGGGTTTTCTTGAAGTATGATATGAAAACTGTATAGGTCCTTTAAAAACGCGAATAATAAGTCGCGTTTAAGAAGTGCTTCGCTGCCTAAAAACATTTCAGGGTGAAGTGCAAGATGTTCTCTGTAGACTAACGGGAAGTTCTTTTTTGTATAGCCTGCAATTCATAGTATTGTATGAGAACGTGAAGCACGGGAAGTGTCTCGCCACACTAATCATATACAGGTGAATCACCGCCCAACAGAAGGTGTATGTGTGTACTGTATGTGTGACCTGTGTGACTTCTCTATGGCTTGACCTTGATGCCATTTACCGAGCTGCGGCTTGTAATGTTTGAGATTGTTTGAGATTATATTGAGATTGTTGATCCTAAGAGCGCTGCCGGTAAGCCCTAAGCGTTCTCCTAAGAAAGGGCTTGAGGTCTATTACAGGAATTGCTGTGTATGTGTGTAAGTATTGGCAGCGTTTGTATGAACAGACGAAGCAAGCTGGTCAGTCAGTACATTGCCCCTCTGTAATGCGGCGGCCTGGCACCCAGCACACCACAGGGTGCTGCTCAGCTGCGCATATTTCACACAAGATAGAGTACAGCTTGACAAGCACAGAGTTTCTGTGAACTCCAAGTGTTTTTCAAGCCTTCACCTCAAAGTAGCTGTGTATATAAGTTATAATATTCTATATTGCTTCATGTGCTTAGCGGCTGATTATTTTGCATGGGCTTCCTCCATAAATGTGCTTGTTTGAGGATACAGCAAGCTGGCATCTGAGAGCGATGGACCAACCACTGTGTATGAAACGCCATAATTCAACTTTGACGCATCAATATAAAATTTGGAGCACCAATACTTGTGCTTTAATTATAAAAAGTTCATGTGAATATGTGCAACAGGAGCGTGCTTCGTGGCTTCTAAGAAAGTTAGGTCACATTCAATAAGCTGCCGCCGCATGGTGGGAGTGCCCCGCTGCGGTGGTCTATTGGCTAATGTACTCGGCTGCTGACCCGCAGGTCACTAGATCAAATCCCGGCTTCGGCGGCTGCATTCTCGATGCAGGCGAGAATGCTGTAGGCTCACGTGCTCATATTTGGGTGCACGTTAAAGTACCCCTGGTGGTCAAAATTTCCGGAGCCCTTCACTACGGCGTCTCTCATAACCATATGTAGGTTTTGGGAGGTTCAACCCTACATAAAAATCATAATGGTGGCAGCAGCCGTACAACAGGGGCAATCATTATGTTTTTAATTAGTGGGACATTAATTTCCTTCGCGAAGCATCTCACACTCAATGAGTAGGGCTCTCGCACAGTAGGGCGTTTTCAAAAAGACGTATGCTGGATAAGTCATTGACGGCACAGTATGCGGGGTGTTCCTCATTCACGTACACTTTGAGAAAATACATGAAAGATAAATATGATCTTCGCGAGTGGAGGTAGCACTCGTTTGATTCGACAGAGATGCTTTCCACAGGGCTTGTTCTGAAGGTACCTATAGGTTTACGAATACCTAGATACTGGACGGAGTATAGCATGTTCAGTGTGCTTGGCGTGGCTGAATGATACAGTATGGCCCCATAGTATATATATATATGTGCGTATAATGCTTCTGCACAGATAGATGAGACACTTCTTATCACTACCCTATGTTGTGTTACAGCACATTTGAAATATTTATTGTTTTAGTGCACTTCTTTTCAAGATATTTAACACGTGGTACGAAGGTCAGCTTATAGTCTGAGATTACGTCTAGGAATTAGTGTTCCGTTTTCATGGGTAATCGGTGTCCGTGCAGATTGATTTCAGGATCAAAGTACATGCCTCTGTTTCTAGAAAATACGACCCGGGTGCTCTTTTGGGGATTGAGGCAGAATACAATTTCGTCTGCCCATTTGGCTACTTTGTTGAAACCAAGTGCTCACTCCGAGATCTCAGACATTGCAAGCTTCCTGCATCTCCCTTGGTTTTGCATGAACTCTGTGATCAGCCTACCTTGAGCAAGCTAGAGTGGCATGCCATGGTGTCATACGTCACATGGTTTCACGCAACTTTGAACTCATCACGACGTCACAATTCATTACGATCTGTATATTCGTGAAAACGTCCTGTGTTTAGGCCGTGGTATCATCCTTTCTGGCGTCGCTCGTGTTCAGGCCGCTGACTATGACGTTCGACTTTCGCGTTTTATGAGGAATTTGAACCTGTCACCCTAATAAGAAGTCGTGTTGGGTATATTTGTCATTTCTGCATGGTATACATATAGTTCCAGCAGCGTAGATGTGTTGAAAAACTGAAACCTTGAACGGAGTTTAATTAGAGAATTTTCACGCTAGTTGATTTATTTCATGCTGTCCGTGGCGTGGTTACGTCGTAGTCAGGGAATCGCTCTGTGGATGCTCTTACACGCATTTCGGCAAAACGTTACCATCGCTAAAGAAATTGAAGTTGGGCCATACAGTTTGACTACAAACTCATGAGGACTAGTACGCACGTAACAAATGAATATATTCACTAGAGATGGGATATTTGATCAACTATCGGTGTTTGTGGTCTAGTTGTGGCTACTTATATGCGCTCTCCGGCACTGCCAAGGTTACGGTTTTGGAGTATGCAACAAGATTCAGTATTACCATGCAAAAGCTGTGAAAGCAATATCAGGGCTATCTTCGCGCTCTTCATTTTGCTTTCCAATACACTGCTAAGTCGGGGTTGGGCAAATGCTCTGCTGGTGTGCTTGACTTAAATGCCCTGGGCAGATATGTAGACAAAGCTGCTTACTGCTGTGCTTTCTGACGTTTTCATGGTTTTTTTTTATTTCTAACGCTGATTACCCGTACTCCTCTCAGCGTGGACAACCTTACGCCTGGACGATTCCGTATAAATACTATATACGGCACCCTCTCGAGTCCTTATATCTTCGCAGACAAATGGATGAGGAAATGAAATTCGGCCTCGAGCCCTGCAAAAAAAAAGTTAAAGGACACAACCCATGTCAACAACAACAACTAAGAAAAAAAGTAATTTCGCTCTGCCTTGGGTGTTCTGGCTTGCCACGTATCTGACTTTCTTAAAGAGTGAACTAACTTTCGTGGCCATACACATTTTTCGGAAAATTTTGTTAGCCAAAAGTACTTAACTTGCCCTTTTAAATACAGTCACAAAGGTGACTTGTGAGGACTCTCTGGAAGGATTCACACATACGTCTGTCTGTCTGTCTGTCTGTCTGTCTGTCTGTCCGTCTGTCTATCTATCTATCTATCTATCTATCTATCAATCTGTCTGTCTGTCTGTCTGTCTGTCTGTCTGTCTGTCTGTCTGTCTGTCTGTACATTTGTCTGTCTGTCTGCCCTTAACGATACCTCAAACGGCATCAAACGGCCCACCTCATTCGCAATACCCACCAATATTTCTCAAGATTTAGTGCTCATATTTGTGCGATTGTCAATCAAAAAGCAATTATCACGCATATATCAGGCGCCATAAGAACACGTCGATGTTTTCTATGTCTGCCTTTATACTAGAAGGGCCACACACAAGTAACTCCAAGGACTGTAGCGTTTTTATCTAAGTGCGTCTTCATGCTAGAAGTCTCTCGATAACCGGCGACGCTTTTTGTAATGTGTGCATATTTATTGGTCTTCCAGTGTGTGCACGAAGTGTTAATGCGCACTGTCTGTCTGTCTGTCCGTCTATCTATCTATCTATCTATCTATCTATCTATCTATCTATCTATCTATCTAACAGCTTACGTCTGGATGCTCTCGTGACCATCTCCTTGGCTTGGCGTAAACAAAAATTAGCATGGGAGGCTTGACAATTATGTATGGTTTGAAGAATATGACGCCCTCGTTAAGACATGAATAATGTTACAAACCCGTCGCATGCATCCAAAAGCACAATCTCTCTGACAGTGACACATACCCATGGGTGGGTATGTGCCAAAGGTGTTTGACTGTTTAAATCTACCAAGAAACAGCTAGAACACCCATCGGTCATTAAAACACGTGAGCGTTATGGAAACCTAACATCGGCAGCTTTGACCAGGCGAATGCAAAGAGGAAATATGAGGCTCCAAGTAGAAATGTAACCTCAGAGTCTTGCTGGGCAATCAATTATTCTAACATAGAGTCACGCCTGGTCTCTTTAAAACGACATGCATTTTGTGAAACGTCAACTGTGGTTGCAGTGGTGGCTATACAATTTTAAAAACAATATAGGTGTACTCCTTTCATGCAGCCGTCACATCGGGTTAAGGTCGATTGTACGTAGGTGCCATCCACTGAATTTCTTTTATATAGCAGTGTCCAGGGCTACCGTCCTCGTAAGCACCTGTGCTTCATATCAGCTTATCGCTTTGGGTGCTGCTAAAATAGTCATGTTCCTGTTAGCACCATTGCACAAGTGCAAACAACTGTTTATATAAACGCCTGCAAGTGTTCAGCTTATGTCTGTGCAAGAACTATTTGTACATACGTTCAGCGTCATTTGGTAACGTGTCAACCGATAAAAAGATTACAAAATGGTCATTTTTCCCGCATGATTTGCATAATGTTGATTCCCAAAGTATTAGGGATCTGTCAAATTTTCTTACCTTTTTTAGCAGTGTATTGCAAGCACGAAGTCGGAATAAGATTGCCGTATACAGATACTATGTGACATATATCCTCATCATCATCAGCCTGACTGCGTCCACTACAGGACAAAGGCCTCACCCATGTTCCGCCAGTTAACTCGGTCCTGTAGCCTATATGCCTACGTATAAAAGCAGCAGGAAAATGATGAGGCGTCTGATACTTAAATAGGCCTACTTCGGAGTACTTCTTCCACGCGAACGAAATATTCGACGGAGTAAAAGTGGCTGCGCAGGAAAAAAAAGACAAAGCCATAATGCCACCTGAAATGCGCAGAACAATCGTGTTGATCGTGTACACTATTTGAACGATCCTGTAGCATCTTGAAGGGGGCAAATCCCTGAAGATTGTGCACATGGTTGTGTCGCAATCTAGGTGCAGTTGCCGCTATGTCTGGCACAAATCGACCGCTGTGCTGTAGAAGAAGAGTAAAATTAAGCTTGGTGGAGAAGAGAGGCTCTAGAATAGTGAAATCTTTCTCTCACACACACGCAGATATATAGGATGGCGGGGAAATTGAGAACACGTGGTCGGCTCACTCGTCCAAACCGCATAACTGCTCCGCGTACTTGGACGGATCTTATGCATAATCTTGTCGTTCACGTTGTTTTCTTTTTTGTTCATTTGTAAGACACGTTATATATGCTTTTCGGGTAAATCAACTTGATCTGGGTGACAGAGAGCGGCGTCTTTTTATAGACAATGCATAAATGCTGGCCGTTGGGACTCACAAGAAAAAATGGCAGCCTTCTCAAAAAAGGGTGCAGGTGGGAAGAGGGGGGTTCTAGAGGTGCCGTTCTCCTTTTCTTTTGCTTTTAATGCTGCGTGCATTCAGGCCGTAACAATACAGCTATTGCCCCTCTGCAGTGCGCTAAGCTCACTGTATGAATGGCATGTTAAAAGGCTGGGTGCGAAAACACGGACGCAAGATTGATGTCTAGACTGCAAAAAGCCGTTTGCGTTGTCCTTCTATATTGTGGTGTTTTTACAACCCCATTTTTAGCGGGAATACCTTTCAACTATAGCTCAATATTGCGCAAATGAAAAAATAATATCCATAATAATAACAATAATGATAATATCTGGAATATTACATGCCAAAACCACGATATTATAATTAAAGACACCGTAGTGGAGGACTGCGGAAATTCGAACCATCTGGTGTTTCTTAATGTGCACTGCCATTGTACAGTGCAGTGACTCAACCTTTTCAGCTTCATCATTATGCGACCGCCCAGCCCGGATTGAGCAAGCGACCTTGGAGTGAGTTGCTCAACATCGTAGCCATTGATCCACCGAGGCGGACAATGATATGTCAATGTGTGAATGACATCAGCCGTAATGCTGCTTACACTGCTGATGTTTCAAAAGTTTTTTCAAATAAAAGCGTCTACAATAAGGCACATCTAAATACGTTGTGATTCCAATTGCAATAACTAGCACCCCTCCGGGATTTTGTTGATCGGCCGCGAGGTGTCTGTAATTAGTGCTGTCTAATTCGTTATTGAATGCTGTGCTTGTTACCTGTGAGTTTCAAGCTGTGAACAGAATGGGCCTGTCGAGGCGGCAAAATTCACTTACTAGAAAAGAAACGTTTGAGGGCCGGTGTGTTAAAAAGCTTACGTGAAAAAATGGCGATTATTTTATGACCTTATAGGCTGAAAAATAGAATAAACATGCGGAGCCCAAATCCGCGAAAAAAAGACGAGGAAGTTGAGTATACTGAGGACAAGATGACTCTTTGTCTGACTTCTTGTGTTTGCGCATTGTTTCTTTTTTACGTTTACGGTGCCAAAAACCCCGTACGGAATGCACAGCCTTCTTCGCACGACTGAAGAGATCTTCTTTCGTCCACGTCGAGTCGCGGGTGGTGAGGACTGACCGACCAACTAGCGCTTCGCTGATCGTTACTGAAAGAGCTAGACGCCTGCCTACTCGCTGCCGAAAAGCTTGCACCGTGGATCGTCTCCAGGTCAAGTGGGCAGTTCGACGCTCAGACAACGCCAAGCAGGAGGCCGGAACGTTGATCAATGATCCCGACGCCGACATCGCCAAAATCCAAGGTATCCTCGAGCACCTCTGCGCAAGTAATGTGGAACTATCATGCACCAATGCCGCTCTTGAAGAGCCCATTACTGACAACGAGCTTGAGGCAGAGAATAGGACTGCGGCACAGTATAACAAGCAGGTGATAGGTATGCTTTATAAATTGCGCTGTCATATCGCCGCTTTAGGGCGTGTTAAAGCCAGACGCTAGCAGCAGTATCAGCTCAGATAGTGTCCTGCTCCACACGTCACGATTGTGTGCAGGGCAGACCACTTCGTGTACGCCATGTACATGCGTGGGGTTTCGGCGGCTTCTCGTCATTAAGGACGGCGCACTATCTAGCGATTGCCACATGAGGCCGCAGTGCGCCGGACGTGCCCCAGCAAACCGTTAGCTCAGCGCGGGAATATGAGCTGGAGAAAAGAAAGAGGCCGTTTGCCATCGCAAGCAAGTCGGGTTCTCGTATGTACGCTAATGGTGACGATGGCTTCGCTGGGCACGAGAGGCATTCGCATTACGGAGGTACCAGCAGCCACCGAGACAAGCTTTGCCACACTCCACTGCAAATGTTGAGAAGAGTTCCTGTGTGTACATATACTTAATGTCGGTGCCTCGGTGGTTTTCCTGCTGTCTCCTTCAATTAATCAGACACGAAATACTAGACGAGAAAGGACTCCTTTTCCTGGCTTTTGAAGTTTAAAGAGCACGCTTCGGATTGTAGATGAGGAATAATGGTTGCTTTCAAGATTACAGAAAAAAAGTGCGAGGGTAGCTGCAGAGTGGCAGAGATTATGTGAACCGCATCTTTTGTTCAGGGCTACAAGCTTGCTGAACAAGATTATATACCAGTCGACAGTCCTTCCCATTCTCGTTAGTTTCTACGCCTTATTTTTTCTGTCTGCAATTACGTTTCAATAGTGCTAAATGAGCGTAAATTTACAGCGTCCACAGAAATAAAGCCAGTTGAGAGTTTGCGCTGTTTTCAATTACGCTTCGTTCCTTCCTGTGTTCGGTGTTCGTGCGATTGTAAGCGCAACGATATATACTATATACATGCACCAACTCGGCCTGACAGAAGTTTTTTTCTTTGCATTTTCATAACGATATGGCGGTATTGGGACGGCAAACCTCTGAGATCATCTACAAAAATTGAAAAAACAAATTTGTCACCCCTTCGTTTAGAAGACGCTGAGAATAGAATAGATGAATTAGTCAAGAACAAAGCCGAAAATTGCCAAAAAAATCGCAATGCCACCAATCATGACTTTACGTCACCACGAACTTCTCCAATTTCCCAATTTAGCGAAAAGTAACCACCAGTGGCGACCCAGCTTGCGAAGATGAAAATAGTGCAGTTCTTGAATCTTCAACTGTGGTTGTTAGTTTTCTTGATCGGAGGGTGCAGGCTGCCGACGCATGGAAAAGAAGTTCGCCGATGTAGAGTCAGTGAGCGCTGCGCTTGGCAGTCATGGCGATGTGTACGGACACAGTTTGGTGATAGACCAGGAACGTATTATGAGAACCGCAGGGTGCCGGAATCTGACCGCGAGACGCAGTCAACAAATGTGTGGGGTCGACGGCGGCAATAGCGGGTGAAACGTTTGGAAGTGCAGCAGGTGTAGCAAATTGATCGATTATCAGACGTCTTCGAAGGATTTGATTTTAGGATTTGCTTAAAATGCAGTGTGAATAGGTGGTGGCATGGGCTGTTCGTGTGTGATGTAAGGTGGTTGAGAAAACCTTGCACAGTGTCCCCATACGTGAGGAGCACGGCCCTAGGCTGCACAGGTTAAGTATATGTGACAGGAGCGGCCACAGGCTGCACTGCACGTGCGTAATGAACAGGAGTGGATGGTGGCGGCTCTTGCTGCGCAAGAAGAACAGCTTGGGCGACCTCCTCCGAAATAACAGTTTAAAGTGACGCGCTCCGAAGTGTGGTGGGCTCCTAAGTACATGGAAATAAGGAAAGTTGGCGGGCAACTTCATTGCGGATGACGTCTCGCACTTGCTGAAGCAACGCCGTAATGTCAGGCACGGTGTTGAGACTTCACAGTGATTCTCGACCTGACGGAGCCTGCTAAGTTAGGGCATATTGCGTCTTCAACTCGTGGTAACTTTGACACATCCTGTGAGCTTCTGAAACTGTGCTCGTATTTGTAGCCAAGAGCATGTGAAATGTGCCATCGTTAATGTCGTTCAGAATTTGCGTGATCTTGTCAGATTCGGATAAGTGTCGTTGACACGTCTATAAAGGCCAATGACGTGGTCGATATAAATAGTGAAGCTTACTCAAGTCCGCTGTGAGCACAAGTGCTCCTCTGCGCACTGTTTGCAGACAGCCGGTGAACCAAAGACTTAATAGGAGGATGTCTTGAAGACGGTTCATCTGGTGATGTTGTGCTTGTAGTTGTACACTTAGGTTATGTCAGATAACATATGACGTGAACTAGCTTGTCAGAGTCATCCCACTTATTATGTGTGCTCATCAGTTAGTAGTTTTCAATCCAGTCTTCCATGTTGGTCTAATCTGTACCGCCAAAAGACTACTGGGTTCCGTCGCCAAAGAATCCCGGTGCAGGTGGCGGGCTGAGGCGTAAGAGCCGGTCACTTTGCGCTGTCAGTCATGATGAGCGGAAAAGCGTCCGGCTTTGCAGCTTCAGAGTGTAGTGACGGTGATGTGCAGCTCCCTGAGAAGAGGTTCTTTGGTCGTCTATGGGCTTGATGGTTTTGAGCGGTGAGGCAGCGTGAAAACTGTCCAGAATCGACAGGCACAGCAACGATTAGAAATACGAAACTTGTCAGTCAAGTGTTGGCGATGCTGTTGGTAGTAGGCACAACTTCATCTTAACAATACATATAAACAGATTTGCCCAATAAAACATTCTAGATACAAGATATCAATCGCATCACATTGTCCCTTTCAGATAGAACTACTGTTGTGTGTGCTTGTGCTGTGGGCTTGCCTTGGACGTATGTGTATATGCATTGACAATCAAAGTAATAAAGCAGCTCATAGTCAGGGCAAGTGTGCCGTGCCTTTCGTTCATGGCGTGTCATGTTTTTTTGCCCTGTAGCTTTTACCTAACTAAAAGCTACAAGATAGTTTTGGAAATTCGATAATCAGTTTACTTCTCGTAGTAGACGTGAAAGCCAAAAAATTTTGCACTTCACTTTGGAAAAGAAGATAATCAGTAGAAAACTATGCAATATATGTATAAAAGTTTGATTTCCATTTTCGCGCATTTCAATACAGTAGAATGCAGATTCAACGGTAGGTTGGTCAGTCAGATTTTATTTATAGTCCTTAGTGAAGAGACCGGCGAGCAAGGGGGTCCACCTACGTTGGAGTAGGCTGGTTAAGCTTGACAAGCATTAATATATGAAATATAATAAGTGTGGTTTTACATACAACAACCACGATATGATTATGATGGACGCCATAGTGAGGGCTCCTGAAATTGACAGTTCGTAGAGGTCTTTACGTGCCCCTGAACCTAAGCACATGCGCCTATAAACCTGAGTAATGCTTCTGCAGCGATAGAGATTGATTACGCTGCCTTCGGGTCTGTATTATTGAAAAAAGAGACTAAAATTATCGCTTCGTGTAAGAAGGTGCAGCTTCTGTGGTGAAGGCATAGTTTTTTTGTGTGGCAACGTACACTTTTTATATTCAGAATCCGTCAAGCCTGAAGCAAAGTATTTTTCGAGAGGGTTGGAGGGGAGACCTTGCTGACGATCCTCGCTATTTCAGAACGACTGTTTTCATTGGGTACTTACGGTGAAACACTCCCTTCATAAAACATTTGGAGGGGGCAAAGAGGGATGGATTCATTAGGGCAACCGCCTTGACTATGGTTCTGGAATGCACGTAGTATTCGTGGTGCTTGAGAGTGTTGTGCTTAATATGCCTATCATATCGAGACAATGCACTGCTTCGTAGACATGTTCTCCACCTTTTCACAAACTATCCTCTCTGCCATGGTACTCAGCGGAAGCTACGCTCTACCACAAAACCTAGGCACGTAAGACCTTTACAGCCTTACCCTAAATCGTCAATCCTACAGAGGAGTGATGGGAAGAGGTGCTTGTCAGCGAGAACCTGGACGTTCAGTTCAGTCTCACTGACAAAACTTGCAGGATGGTTTCAGCCAGAGGATTTCTGAAGATCTACAACCTTTTTTGAACCTGATCAGCTTTCGCTCTTTCTTGAACAGCCCACCACTGAAGAAGTCACCATGCATTGGTGTAATATGCCATCATGTGACGTCACATGGTTACGTCATGGCAATGTCACAAATTTTGGCGATCCGTGATGGTATGATGAAACACTTTGGTGCCATTATCACAAAAAGATTTGTTTATTTACACGTGTTTGCGGTGACGCGGTGGGATGCCGACGCAACCGACGGTCAACTTTGGCATTATTGTGACTCCAACCGCTCCCAGTAAGATACCGCTATGCTATCTAATGTAAGCTTTTTAAATATAATTGTTCTAACTTCATGCTTCCACGCAATGGCCAAGACGCCGTGATTGTGGTGTTCTAGTTGAAGTGGAGAGGTTGACCCACTTCGTTGAGGGACGAAGTCCAAGCACAAGCAGAGAGACTAGCAGACATCCACATTTCGATAAGTTTCCTTAAAAGAGATAGAGAAACGAGAAGGAAAGGCAGAGAGGTTAGCCAATTGCTGTGGCTTGGTTGACCACCTACATTTGGGGTGGGGGCAAAAAGAAATACTAGGAAGTAAGGAAAAGCAGCAAGAAGAATAGAAAGAAGAAGAGTAAGGAAGAGATTGATGAAATGTTAGCTTCAAACTACACTACACGATATCACATTGTTAGTTGACATGCGCTCGTGATGTCTTGTGGTCTTCGAAAAGCACAAGAGAGCGTTCATGGCCTTGCGCATATGCGAAACTGCAGGCTGATGCCCCAGGATCTTCTTTTCTTTCAGTGGTCTTGAATCTAAGCCATGGACCTTGGCTTCCATACCAAGCCTTTGAGCCTGGTATGATGGAACGTGTACACCCCTGCCCATGTGATCAAGCGTCTCCTCGCGAGCAGAAATGTTGCATTCCGCACTGCTGCTCATTCTCACGACTAACGCACGATTGATGTACGCGCAACCACATGCTGCTCAGCAAAGTTGCATGGCGTAGTATGAGGCCAGTTGGCAGACAAAGTTGCAAATTTTGGTCAATTGAACACATTGATTGATTGATTTGTGGGGTTTAACGTCCCAAAACCCCCATATGAATATGAGAGATGCCGTAGTGGAGGGATCCGGAAATTTCGACCACCCGGGGTTCTTAGATGTGCACCCAAATCTGAATACACGGGACTGCAACATTTCCACCTCCATTGGAATGGCAGCTGCTACAGCCAGGATTAGATCCCGTGCGTCAGCAGCCGAGTACCTTAGCCATTAGACCATCGTGGCGGGGCTCAATTGAATGCAGGCGCACGTTAGAAAAACCTTGCTTATTCCAAAGTAGTGACGGAGTTACCAACTTATTGCAATCGCGCGTGGAGTCCATTGTTAAGAGTGGTATGGGTGTGTGTCCGCAGATCTTGGATATGATTAAATCGTGCAGCTTCATCTACTTGGTTATTGGCGGCAATTCCGCAATGACTCAGCAATGATTTTAATAATATATAACATGTCCTTTCCCGTGCGTTGGTGGTAATCGTGCCTTATACAATGATTGTCCTTGTGATATGTGCCGTAAAGAGAACTGTTAGGCTTGTATTGCTCACCTCGAGCTGCAAATATGGCCCATTAAAGAGTTTCTCCAACTCTATTCAACCCCCCCATGTTTTATTTGTGGTTTGTGTAGACTAAAGCACAGACAGACTAATGCATCAAAAACGGCAATGACCACGGCATGCAAACTGAAGTTATTCGACTTCGAAAATTCAAAACACAAAAAATGATGGCCCTCAACACGATATTCGCGGGGTCACTTGACCACATTTCACTGGCCCAGGACGTCCGAAGTCTGCTCCAATGAAATAAGCCAACATAGAGTAAGCTCGCACCCCATAGTCGTTTTTTAAATTTTTTTTGTTTCCAAAGTCATGTTGACCTTTTTGTCACAGCAACAAGCGTGGTGCCCGACGTCTGGCTTGCCAGAACGTGGCCGAAAGCTGGTGTGTTGAAGCGAAATATTTTCTACTGTTTTTGCAACCTTCTGAGTCAATTTCTACTCTTATTCCGAGAAAGGAACTTGTGGAACGACCAAGACAGTGAAACGTTGTTGACGAACTGCCCAACGTGTAGTTCGGTGAACCGCTCAACGAAGATTGCTGCACTGCACTCCTTCAACAACGCACGTGCAGAAAGAAGCAGCTTGCAAACTCCCAAAAGCAACAAAAGGGAAGAATGAGGGAGAGGTCTTTCGTATATACATCCGACCCATGCAAACCATAAATCCGTGGCAGAACGGCACCCAGCGATTCTGTCGTGCTTTGTAGTCAGGGGATATTTTTGTTGTTGTGTTGGCCGTGTCGGTTCAGGGTTCGATGAAAAAGCACAGAAAATAAAAATAAACAGATTAGTAACCTCAGTTTGGATCCTACTTCACGATGGCTTCTTTACGTTGCATTTATCTAGTGATATGGCGGCAACCTTCCAGCGTCATTTGCGCTCGCAAAGTTCTGGCCAGCACCACTACATGGTGATACGGTCGGCAGCGATGCAGTGGTTTTATTTCATGATTATAATATTTATTCATGGGCGCTTAGAATTACAATAAAATTATCTCGAACCATTGGTCTACGTAAACCACAGATAAAAAATAGGTGTTTTAAAATTGTTAGAGGGCCCCTTTAAATGTGGCCATTGTGAAAGCAGGGCCAATATATCCTTACTATCTGATCCAGACATACAAGACTTAGTCAAGGCGCTACAGAGACAGTAATAATTGGCCTTGTTAGGGTATGTAGCTACGACAAGAACAACAGCAAACGCGTTATTCTGAATAAATGAAACAAATTTTGGTTTTAGCCCCGTAATGAGTCGCTCTTCGCATGCCATTACCCATATAGTAAACCAAATGCTCTGCTTAGCAAATGGCTGATAAGCATGAACACTTTATGAGTAACAGTTTATTGCGCTATCTTTGTTTGAGTAGATTAAACTTCAAACACCTACGCAAATCACGTGGTTTTCTGTGATTTTTGAAATTATTCAAATAGGTCCGTCGTTCTTTTCGTCCTAGTACAGTAATTAGTACCCGCAAGAATAAATGAAATGGTAAACCAATAGTCAGAGTGTTTTTTGCAAACAGGGCCTAGTGCGATTTTGTTGCGATGAAATTCCGTAACCACTTGAACGATTCCGCATATTTTTACATTTGTTTGAAGCGAGCATATAAATCCATTAAAGAATCAGAAACAGCGTGCTAGACTTTTGCGGACATGGACTTATAGAGTCGTCGAAACGTCCTCGGCTTAATCGTCCACTGTTTCCATGGCTACTGCAGTTGTCTGTAATATGGAAGAAATGGGTTCTTTACTGTGCTGAGCAGTCATGAGAATTTGGGTAATACTGGCGTGCCTCACTTGTTCTATTTTATTCTCTCTCACTTTCACGTAGTTAATTCTGAGACGAGTAGAAAAAGTGTACCAAATATTTTCTGATATCTCTACTTATTGCGTATTCATTATTTAGATGAATACAAATTAAAGGAAGAAGAAAGGAAAGTGATGAGCGCACCAAACCTTATAATCGGCCAATCCCCTCCTTTGGGTACAAGCCATTTGCACAGGGAAACAACAACAACAACAATAACAAAACGTGATCGCCGGCGTGAAATGCATTTGATCAAACACTAAAATCACCCTTTTAGCTAGGCAAACACTGTTTGAACTTACGGGGGAGCAGTCTTCTCCGCGAGTGGAAAGTCAGCTTGATTAGTCTCCCAGTATTCAAAAGGTGCTGATGGTTGGACACCGTATGAATACATTTTTTTATTTAGGTGCAGCTGGCTGTTAAGAAAGTATCGGGAATGGAGCACAATTACAAGGTGAGTGAATCACGTTTATGAATCTATAAACTGAGGTTTTAAAATATCGCACTTATGCAAAATGTGTTCAGTATGAACTCTACAGTGAAGAAAAATTATGTATTTTTCATCACTTTGAAATTGTGAGTAGTACATAACAAGAAGTTTTTCTGGAAAAATTAGTTACGTCGCCTAAACTATGATTTTATTCATCTCATTTGTTCGTTTTAAATGGTCTAGTGGTGCTTTTCCAAACTGTTATAGGTTATGTAGGAGAAACATCATTGAACCGGAATTTTTACTCCAGTCTCTCTGACGTAATTATGACGCATTTCCGCACTTCATGAAAATGAACGCTCCCTTTTTTTAGACGGTTTACATAGATTACCTCTTGTTTTCAAATATACTCAAATACCTCTATTGCTTGGACATTGCTTACACAGGGGTCTGCGTACACCAATCACGTGATAAAAGAAATTGTTATAATCACGTTGGCTAATTTGCCTAAGGATGTAGTCTTCCCTAAACTTATGTTTGTTTTTTAGTCATATAATGGTACTTTTTATCAGCACAGTCAACCACAGTGGTGTAGTGGTTCAGGTGTTGGGTTGTTGATCGACTGGTCACGGGATCGACTCCATCTGCTGCGGTCGCATCTCGACACAGGTGAAATGCCAGAAGAACATCTCTTTTGTGTTGTCCGTGCACGTCAAAGAACACCAGATGGTCGAAATTTTCAAGCCCCCTCACTACGGCGTCCCTCATACTCATCGTATCGTCGTTTTGGCGTGTAAAACCCAAGGTGCATTCAACTTGAATCAGTGCACACAGCAGTAAGTTTTTACCAGTTACTTGAGTCATCTCAACATCCGCCAAGAAATCTCTGTTATTTTTACACTGCTCTTTGGTGCACAACGTAGCGTGATCTTTTCTAGCAGCATGTCTTCTTCTTTCAACCACGAAAAGAGGAATGGCAGAACGATGGTATGTTATGTGTGTTTTGGTTCACGCCAAGCTCTAAATTAGCCGACAATATGCACTGATTTACTGCTTTGTGTTAGCATCGAATAGTGCTAGGGACTTCTCGTTAGTAAGTAAATTTTGGCTCTAACTTGGCTTTGAGTGACTGGTATACACGATAATCTGAGCCGCCGCTAAAATATTTCCATTTCCCATGATGATAAATGCTCGACTGGGCGAATGTGATTAAGCCCAAGCTAGCACTGATTGCTTGAAAGTTGCGGTGGTTACCAGTAAAAGGTACAGTATTTGAGCTTAAGGTAAAACGAGGGTTCTTCACCGTGGCGGTATAGCGGTCGAAATGCTCGGTACTGACCTGACGAAGGTAGCGGTTGTGTTCCAAGCCACGGAAGCTGCATTTTGGGTGAAATGCTACAGGTGCGAGTACTGTGCGATATCTCTGAACAATAAAAACGCCAGATGGCTGACAATTTCGGAGCCTTTCACTACGGCGTGCCTTATGATCAGGTCGTGGTTTTGTCACGTCAAACCTTATATATTATTATAAACAGGACAAGTTGGGTGCTTCAATTTCCCAGAGCATCAGAACCAGGTTACAACTCCTTTTCTTTTAATATTTTGCATAAATATCAAAATGAATAATACTCAGAACAACGCGAATGGCGTCACAAGACTTTAGAATTCACATGAATTGATGGCGGAAAACTTGACTGTCTTGCATCGCCAGCACTATTAAGAACTACCACTAATATCGAGGTATAGTTGCTCGGTCAAATACATTGGTCCCGGACAAAGGCACTTTTTTGTTATGAAACATTGGATATCACATGCGCTTACACTTTATTGGATGTGCACGCACTCTATTTAGTAATGTGACCAAATTAATCGAAACGAAATAAACGAAACTACATACGTTGATAGACATGCCAGAGTACTATTGAAGAACTGCTTTGTATAACTTAGTTTTTTTATTCTGACTATCCTGTCACTGTGTACTTCTGTTCTACACCCCGGGGCTGGTGACCATATTCTGCGGCTCTTTTGAAAAATTACAGAACGATACAGAAAGAAACTGCATCGTCTCCATTGAAATTAGGCAAACGCAAAAATAACAAACATAGACGAGGTTAATTGCCACCACACCACGTCGAATGACGGGGAAGGGGGGCTGGATGTGAAAGTTGGAGCAGACAGCCTTTAACTGGGAGGTGTTGATCTAACCAACTCATCGGCTGTAGCCCATATGTATGTACTCTGCCTCAACAACGCCACATCTTGTGCCACATGAAAAACATATTGGCCGACGATAGGGGCACTGTTCGCTGAATTAGCTACCGTAAGCGGTCGGGCAGGCGGCGGCGTCATATAAACGTCCCGAGTTGTTTCGTATACAGCTGGAGACTGGACGGTCAACGGGCGGGCATGTGGCGTCGACGAATAAACGTGGCGAGTTGCTTCGTAGATAGCTGGAGACGATGGCGCACGTGGCCGAGGAACAGCGGCTGCATACGTTTGTGGTGCGCTAACAGATGGTGGAGTCTGAGCTGGCGGCAATGCTTCGGCAACATGCGATTGAATGTTCTGGCGAAGCGAAGGTGACAAGGGTGTCATCGGCTCGGTAGTTCTTGTGATTATAGATAGCTGCCGGGCGACCTCCTTGCGTACGAATTGCTTTATGAGTGGCATCAACGCAGAGTGGTCGGTGGTGTCATGGTGATAGTCGAGGGATAAGAGGTTGATAGTCGAGGGTAAGTGTCTTGAGCAGCGCAACGTGGGGAAACGCACTGCCTACGCAGCTCATCATAGCTTTGGCAGGGCTGAATCACATCGGCGACCGTCTGGGGACTCTTCGCAGCAAGCATTTGGAATGCACCATCATCGATTCCTTTCATGATGTTCATAATCTTGCCTGCCTCGTCCAGAGTCAAATTGACGAGCTTGCAGAGGAAGAGCACATCTTCGGTGTTGCTCGTTAAAGTTTTATCTGTTCTCTGTATTCTGCTACGCAAGCGCTGTTCAGCACGAAGCAGCAGACAACAGGATGGCCAAAGACTTCCGAGAGGGTTTTCGCCAATTCCGACCAGGTACTGAAACCACTTTGATGATTTCCATACCATAGTTTTGCCACGTCGGTCACGTAAAAACTCACACTGTGAGCTTAAAGGCTGCGTTCCGCTTATTTCACGCGCTCACCAGTTCATACTCGGCAATCCAGTTGTCCACACCTTGGTCTTCTGTGCCAGCAAAAATGGGGGGTCGCGCTGCCGGAGCTCGCCAGCATAGAAGACAGGCTCGGGTGTGAGATCTGCATTAGTGGCGTGGGACGGCCCCGGATAAGTCATTGCAGAAGGTCGTTGGATTGTACAGCTGCGAAGTTGCAGAGTGAGGACCTGATGTACTCAGCACCTCCACCAATTGAAACAGGTTGTTGAAAAAGCAGGAATTGACTCAGCGAACAAGAGATTTATTTAGCGCAAGGGCTACCTTAATGCAAGCCTGCGATCACAGCACGTCTTCTTCTTTCCCTACTCCAGCTCCATGTCCACTTCCCTCGTTACAGTATGTATGTCTGTCTTTCCATCTGTATGTCACTCGCACTAGCACCACATGATGAGTGATTCATACAAATAGGCGGTTGCGAACCGGTCACAAAAAAAGCTCCTGACATTTGCAGCTAAGCATTATCTTCTAGCAAACGACGAGGGATTACTCGACCACTCCTCATTCTCCCTCTAGTCATTAGATCGGCTAAATGGAGTGGAATGTTTTGACAATAAGCTGTCAGGCCACTACATTGTCCTACCCGAACGCAGTCTGGCAAGTTTGGCACGTGTACCGGGAGGCGGTCTTTCGAACGTCACCCTGCTTGCCGGAAGAGTTCTTGCAAACCAAGGTCATCTACGTTCATCTGTCGTGCGCGAAATCTTGTTGACGTGTGCGAAACGTTGATCTATTGCGTTCGTGAGTGTATTTGGGCATCATGTAGACTTTGCCCTCTCCACGTGCAATGTGTGGTGCCTTTCCCCACCTTCGTGGGTGAAGCACCTAGAACTTCGAGCGCCGTATTGTCTGAAGCCGCAGACAATGCGCCCAGGCTTGGCAACGTGGCATTATGTAAGCAAAAACCTTTTGTATATTAAATGCGAATAATTTCTCAGCGAACTTCGGCGACTTTAGGCGTATCTATCTAGAGAGAGAGAGAGAAATAAATGAAAGAGACAGGAAGGTATCACAGGTCCCATTAATTAGGGAGGCGATCGCCGGGCTAATTTCAAGGGCCAAAGTACCGGCCCCCCGAACTGCATCACGAAAGCGTGGACAATTTAGATGTGGTCCTATTTGGCGCGCCAGCGGACGCCGGCTGTGATCCAAAGAACAAGAGCCGAGAGTTGATAAACAAAACAAAATTTTATTCTCAATTATGGCAGATCAAAACGATACACAAATATGCACGCTCGACAATAGTTGAATACCATATGTCGCCTATCAAACAACGTAATACACAGTACAATCAACCACACTAAAAAAACGGACACAAACAACAATACGCACTTCAATGCAATCGCATGCATCGAACAACCAAGACACCTAAAGACTAAAGAGTTCGAGAACTAATTCAGTCCAAAGTCCTCGGAACAAAGGTATGAATGATACTCTTCCGAGATTCACTCACTCAATGTCCAGTGCTGTTGTCGTTCCGCTGCCCCCGAAGTTTCTCTTCCAGAAAACCTCGCGTCTTCAATTGGCCGCACTCCGAACACCTAATTTTGCCGCTAACACGTCGGCTTCACACGCGTTGCGGTTGCAGGACGCGTCTTCGCTCTCTGGCGGTAGTGTCCCACTCTTCTGCTTGTAGCACGAGCCTTCGCCCCTCAGATGGAAATCCTCTTCATTACCTGCTTTGTCGCTGAGGACAAAACCTTCGCCGACGACACAGCGGAAACATCCTACGCACTCTAGCGCAACATTCCTTCTTCTCCTCATCTCCCATCCCTGCTGCTCGGTTAAACACCTTCCCCGCTAGATACCAGGGAATTCTCATAGTTTTGTCAGCAGGATACATAGCCAAGGCTGAGAAAAGAGCGAGACGTTTCGAGGGCCATCCGCGACACGTGACGCCACTCTGCATCACCACGCCCCTTTACCTCGAGAACCTTCCAGGGTTTGCTCGGCCGCCGATGTAAGGAAGTCGCTCGGCGAAACTACGCTTCTAAAGGGGAGGGGGAGAGACGGCGTGCCTGGGGAATCTTTGGATGCTTGTTTTCTTCTTTATCGTTGACCTTGAAGCGTCCCTCAGCCCTTGGTATCGTTATTGTCGCTTGAGTTCCACAGCGCACACTTTTTCGGATTGCTCGTTTGTGACAGGAGGTTAACCTAGAGAACTGGTTTGCTACCCTCACATGGGTGGGGAAAATTGTCGAAAAGAAGACAGAGATAGAGAGATATAAAATAAATTAGAAAAAATCACATGCACACACATTCAGGGAGTTCCAATCACAGTCGTTTGGACAGGCAGGTTGAACGAAAGAAGCGCAGTAGCGCCTTCAAAGCCTTCGGTGACATAAAATCCTGTCGATAGCACAGGATTCTTTCTTCTGAAAGAGTCTGGATGTTCAGTTCATCTTGTGCATTGCAGAGAGACTGTCGCTGCGAGCAGTATTGTGGGCATTCACACAGAATGTGCCAAGTTGTTCGGTCACTGCCGCAAAGGTCGCACGCAGCAGTGTCAGCCATTCCTATGCGGAACGCGTACGCAGTGGTAAATGCGACGGCCAACCATAATCTGCACAGCGTAGTAGCGTCTCGGCGGCGTAATTCCGGAGGAATTCGAAGACTGAAAGTTGGGTCTAAGGTACATAACCATGCATGGATGGAATGTGACTCGTTTCATTTCAGCGTGGTGTGTTTGCGAGCAAGCATGCGGAGTTTTCATGCAGCGTCAGTTCTGGAGAGCGGAATTGATATTTGATTGCTTTCAGTATAGGCAGAACGGGCAGCTCGATCGGCCCGTTTATTGTCAATTATTGGCCTCACCTTTACTAGCGATCTGAGATGGGATGCCCACGTTTCTAACGTTACAGCTACCGCACTGAAACGACTTTTTTTTCTGAGACGATGCCTTCGACTAGCACCTTCTGAAATTAAACTGTTAGCCTACAACACGTACGTGAGATCAGTTCTTGATTATGCGAACATTGTTTGGTTCCCGTACACAAAAAAACATATTGCGAAGCTAGAAGGCGTGCAAAGAAAAGCTGTTCGATTTATTTTTAACAAGTTTAGGAAAACAGACTCACCAACTGAAATGCTCGAAGAAGCGGGCATGCTAACGCTGCAAAAACGAGCAAGACTAGCACGCCTACGATTCATGTACCAGCTACGCCATAAGCAAACCAACATCAATGCCTCCAGGTACATTACACTTCAACAATCACGACCCACCCGTAAGAAGCACCCTGAAATGCTACAAGAATACGCATTCCGTACGGAATGTTTCAAACACTCATTCTTCCCAGCATCAATAAGGGAATGGAACAGCTTAGCAGCTATGATTACTAGCAGCAATTCTTTAAATATTTTTTCACGTCTTGTTGAAGAACATTTGCGTTTGGAACCCTAATATTGCGCTATTGTGGTCATCTTTGCAAAATCCATTGTTTTAGACTGTGTTATTTTGACTCTTTCACACTGTAATCATTTGGATATAGTACAATTATTGTTAGAACTTTGTTGTTAGAATTTGGTTAGAATTTGTTTGAATTTGATGGTTAGAAATTGTGAGAACTTGGTAGCATCAATGTAACCCGTATCCTAAACGATATTTAACTTACGGATGTTTTTATTGTGTGCTTTTATTGTGTGTTTTTTCGATGTCCTTTCTGCGAAAATCCCGACAAGCGATTGGCAGTATTTTTAAATAATAATAATAATTCCACAATTACTTGAAAGCCAATGAAAGGCGATCTCATGTCCTTTCTCAATGAATTGGCGATCCTTTATTGCAATCTCGAACACCAGATGTTAATAGGGCAGTGGCGTAAAGGTGATAGAAGGGATTGCAGTGGTGTCTTTTTGTCACTGAAAATTGTCCATTTTTGTGGCTATTGATCGCTGATGAATTGCAATGCGGCACGAAAAGTTGTGAGCTCTGCTAAAGTTTATGTCGTAAGGTGAGAGGTCTTGAATTTTCTTGTCGTGTCTTTTATTGGTATAACAAATGATGCCATTGAACTCTTCTGTAAAACAGAGCCATCGGTGTATACGTGTATACAGCCATGATACGTCTCGTATAACAAGAGCAGAGCAAGCTGCTTAAGAGCAGATGATGACATATCTGCTTTTTTTGATGCCTGGTATAGTAAGCCTGATGTTAGCCTGAGTCAGGCACCAAGTAGGAGTCGAAGGCCTGGCGACGGGTGTGAAGCATGTTGGCAAAGAATCACGATATGTGGTTACTGTTTGGCAAAATGACGAATGTGGTCGTCTGCTGGTAAAGAGGCAAGGTGGTGGCAGGGTGTCCAAGCAATATGCCTTATATGTGTCCTGAGTGCCTCAACGTCGATATGTGTCGTGATGAGGTGGTCACCGGCGATTGCTATAGTAGCCGTTGTCGATGCACTACGACGTAAGCCGAGGCGAATCCAGAGTGCCTGGGACTCAACACTCTGTAGCGTTCGTAGGCTTGCTCTGCTTGCATTGGTCAAAGTCGGTAAGCTGTACCGCAGGAAACTTATGAAGAGTACCCTGTACAGCAGTAGCATTGCACTGGGAGACATTCCCCAAGTCTTCCCTGCAAAGAACTTCAGTATATTACTGATGTCTATTAACCACTCCTCCGTGTACAAAATGTGATCGCTCCATGATAAATTCCAGAAATTATGACATCCAAAAACTTGTGCGGTCGAACGTACGATACAGTTTGACCATTGATGCTTATGGTGTACTTATCCATAGGCTTTCACGTAAAAGCTACAAGGGTGCATTTCTCGGAAGACATTTCCAAGCCTCGATTTCAAAGGTAACGTAATGTTTCAGTGATAGCTTTTTGAATTCTCCCTCGCAACTGCAGGCGTGTTATAGCCGACGCCCAAACACAGATATCATCTGCGTACATTGATAACCTCGCTGTGCTTGGACGATGCTCAGTGAGAGCCATTAGCGTGATATTGAACAGCACAGGGCAGAGTACGCCACCCTGGGGGACGCCACGCTGGCTGTTATGTGGAGAGGTTTGACCATCTTCAGTGCTCACAAAGAAGGATCGCATTGACAAATAACTACGTATCCAGTGATACATACGAACACCTACTCTTAGATCTTCGAGAGTAATGAGAACAGCTTTATGCGTAACGTTGTCATACGCCCCTTTGACATCTAGAAACAAAGATGCGCAGAGACGCTTACGGCCTTTCTCGTGTTTGACATAAGTGACCAGGTCGACTACGTTGTCAATCGATGATCGACCACGCTGAAATCCTGCCATGGCATCTGGGTGGATGTTGTTGCACTCCATGTATTACTCCAGGCGTCTCAAGATTATCCTCTCCATAACTTTGCCTACAAAACTGGCCAATGCGATTGGGCGATAAGATGAGAGCTCCAACGGTGACTTGCCTGGCTTCAGAAGTGGAACTAAGTGACCTCTCTTCCAGCTTGTCGGGAGCGTGCGTCCACACATAGCTAGTGCTGCTCGGAGCTCTACGATAGAAAAAAAGGCATATCCATGTGGGAGTCCAGTGTTTGTGGACAGTTGGTCGAGGGCAATAGGCTATTGGGCACTGCGAGTGGCCTAGATACTCTGGCACAGAAGTCTTCTGCCACGTTATTGCCACGTCTCTGTTTGGAAAGTGTGAGAGCCCTGAAAGGTGACCACTGAGTGGGTTTTGTGTGGAGACCTCGTACCGTCTTCCACAATTGTGATAAAGGTTTTCGTGGGTCGAGCGACTCATTAAAAGCAGTCCAATATTGTGACTTGAGTTGATTTATCCGGCGCTGAATCTTCTTTTGTACACGTCGAGCGATCCGTAAGTCTTTTATTGCCTCCGTGCGTCGGTATCTTCGTTCAGCACGCCGTCGAATTACTCGAATCCGTTCTAACTCGATGTCGAATTCCGTTACTTTGGGAGAGCATGTGAAAGTACACGTCGTGTCGTGTATTGTTCTTTTAATTATCTTCTCTGTGTCGAGGAATCTGTTTGCTTGAGATTGCTCTTCCATGTGAGACTAAAATTTCAACCAGTCCACTCTTTGAACGCTATCGCGTATCTTAGCATAGGACGATCCTTCGATTTTGACTTAAGTAGTATTCTGATCGCTTGCTTGCGTTTCTATGTCTGAAAACCACTCAGCATGCCTGATGAGGGCTCGTGAGACTAAGGCAAGATCAAGGCAGCTGCTATACCTTGAAACACGCAGGAACGTTGGACTACCTTCATTTAGCAAGAAAAGTTCATTGTCGGAGGCGAAGGACACCAACTTTCTGCATTAAACATTGGTCTTCAAACTTCCCCAGATTGTATGATGAGCGTTCAAGTCGCCGATTTTAATGCATGGATGAGGACTTGCTGACAGGATACCTTGTAGTCTTGTATGGTCGAAACGGCTTGACGGGGCGAGGTAGGCACCCACAACCGTGACGCTGTCTCTTCTTCACTGTTATACTTATATACTGATTATCGTCGTGGGGTGACACCGGATGATGAATGTAGGTGAGGTCGCTGCGAATAAACATCAGAATTTTGCTATTGTCCACAGTTGTAGACGACATGAATGACTCATAACCAGAAAGTCTGATTTCTTTCTGCAAATTTGGCTCGCAGATGACATTGATGGTGAACTCATTGGTGTACACAAACCGATGCAAATAGGCGATACGTGATCTCAGTCGCCGGGCATTTCATTAAGTAATCACTGCCTTTCGGGCCTCATCTCTAAAAGACAGTGGCTAGTGAGTCATTATTTACTCAAGCGCTGCGAGAACTGAACTTAAAGCGTACAGTAATTAAAATGCAGTTCTTGCTGACGTTGTGTGCTTGCTGCTTAACATCAAGCCAATAACGTTAACTAGGTGTCGCAGAAGAGCTATGACTAGCTGATCTGTGTTCCACGAGTCCTCCATTGCAGCAACTTGATCTGAAGAAGGCGGCTTCTGCTGCGCCTCTTCTACGCGTTGAGTACGCGTAAGTGGCGGCCACTCTTCTGTAGAGACTGATCTGCCCTTTTGCTCTTCTTCAACATTTGTGTTTGCCGTGCTGCGAACTGCACCTGGCGATCTTTACTGATGCGTCGAATTACTGCGTGAAGTTGGCGCTGCCCAACGTGAAGACCTTCGACGGCGACGTCGTCTTCGCCGGATTTTCTCAGCAGCATTTTTGTGTGTTGAGGTGTCTCGTATCATTTGCTTAAGAATAGAAAATTCCTTCTTTATGAGCGGTCATTCTTTGCGAGAAGCCTTGTGAGCACTCTGACAGTTAGGACACTTCAGTGTGGTTGCGCTACAGTTGTCTTCCGCGTGTGGTTCGGCGCACTAGGGGCACGCTGCGGAGCTCCTCCAAACACCCTTTACATGACCAATCTTCCGACAGTTGAGGCATTGCACAGGTTTAGGAATAAATGGTCGAACTAGTTTATGAAAGTGACGAACCTTCACGTATGCGGGAGTACAGTCACCTTTGAACGTAACTCTCACACAGCGTGTGTTACCGCGGCGTGCAACGCTCACAATGACGTTTTCTTGACTCGCCGGTTTTATAGGTATTGGGAAGTATTTTTTTTTAGATTTCCGTGTTGATATCGTAAATGACTCCTGATGTGGTCGCACCATTGGCTCGTATGATATACCTAACCGCAATGTTTCCCAGTTCTGTTACTTGTTGCAGCATGCTCAGCGCACTCGGGTGCAGCACATCAACAGCCAGGATTTTTCTTCTTGTATATAGCCGTACGTCTTTGATCTCGTTCGGCACATTGTTCTCAAAACAGAGCGAAAGCGCTTGCCTGTTGAGAAGATGTAGACTTTCGGTAGCGTTCTTGGGCGCTAAGAGGATGAAATGGGGCCATCGCTGGGGCGCCGTTTTACGCTGGCCGTACTTGACACCGACGATGAATTGACAATCCGTCGCTTGGCCTTGCGGTGCAGGAAAGGTTCAAAGCTCTCATCTGAGGACTCGTCACAAGATGCGGAGTAGAGCTCAGTGTCATCGCTCTCGCTGCATATGTTTCCTCGCTTCCTCGAGGTAGTGGTCGCGGTTGAACCGGAGTCGGACGTCACCTTGTGAGGTTGCAAATCTATTAGCGCAATGTACGGGGCAATAAACCCCACAACTGCAGCGAAAAGTCCACAAAAGCACTTAGACGAGCAAGATGTGTTCTACAAAAATCACTTCATCTTCCTCTTTTGCCGTATCTATCTATCTATCTATCTATCTATCAATCTATCTATCTATCTATCTATCTATCTATCTATCTATCTATCTATCTATCTAGCCGCCTACGATCTTTAGCTCTCCTGGCCTTTTGGATAAAGCTATCAATACAAAACTTGGTATGGCATAACATGACTGTATGAAGAGCATATTAAATACGAAGCATTTCTAAGCGAACTTAAGTGACCTTAAGCGTATCTATCTATCTATCTATCTATCTATCTATCTATCTATCTATCTATCTATCTATCTATGCCCCGCCGCGGTGGTCTAGTGGCTAAGGTACTCGGCTGCTGACCCGCATGTCGCGGGTTCGAATCCCGGCTGCGGCGGCTGCATTTCTGATGGAGGCGGAGATGTTGTAGGCCCGTGTGCTCAGATTTGGGCGCACGTTCAAGAACCCAAGGTTGTCGAAATTTCCGGAGCCCTCCACTATGGCGTCTCTCATAATCATATGGTGGTTTTGGGACGTTAAACCCCATAAATCAATCAATCAATCAATCTATCTATCTATCTATCTATCTATCTATCTATCTATCTATCTGTCTATCTATCTATCTATCTATCTATGTAGCCGCCTTCGACTTTTAGCTCTTCTGGCAGTTTCGATAATAGTATCGTTACCAAACTTGTTATGACATAAAATGAGTGTACGAAGGACATATTTGACTAGTCTTAACATGAAAATCATGACATGTATGCCGTGATTGTCATAATTTACATTTCATGGGCGTGCACTTTTTGCGGTGTTTTCATTCACATGGCATGTTGCAAAACTGCTATGGTATGACATGATTGCATGGCGAACGCAAGCGACAAACCCTAACTAGAAAATCATGACTTGCGTGTCGTGTAACAACGCGACTACTAGCCACGCTTATGATGCGCTCGAGGCCACTTCCCTAAAACTTTGGTATTACGGGACGAGAATGGATAACGAATGTATGATAGTGGTTCAAACGCTATAAACATGAGATGCTGTTATGTAACATCATGACTACATGCTACACTCATGATGCGCTAGCGGCCGTTTTGCTAGCTTCACATATGCGATATTCGGCATTACGTGACGTCAATTTATGACGCAGGTATGTGACTGGTGCAAATTTAATAATCATGAGATGCGTGTCATAAAAGAACACGAATACATGCCACAGTCAAGGGCAAATACATCTCGACTTGACGTGATGCGCGTGCTCACCGGCGTTCATTTGGTCTCGTCACACCGGCGTTGGCAAGCCAGGAGCTGGTCCTGCCATATACTCGTAGGCGCGCGGCGCGCTGTGTCGTTTTGACGCTTGCGCAATTTAGTACGTCCGGCGTCCCTCCTTCACGAAAAGAGGGAGATGCAGTGTTGTCTGGGTAACGCATCGGCACGAAATGCAGCATGTCGCATTTCGCACCGGTTGCCTTCGGGCTGCACCAACGGACGCTGGTCACGACGGTCGCGTTTTAGGTCAGACTGTAGAGTGCTTGCACTTTGCTAACGTGATGTTGCTGAGCCAGCGTGCGCGCGCGTCAACGCTACGTTGGATTATATTGGGCCCTTCGTGATACGCTCGTTACCGTTTCGCTAGCGCCACATATAACAAGTTTGGTGTTGCGTGACGTCAAATGATACAAAATATATGACTGCTGCAAACCTGATAATCCTGACACATGTGCCATGAAAAACATGACTACGTGGTACATTTATAGCATGCTCGCGACATTTTGCTTGCTTCACATATAATAAATTTGATATCACGTGACGTGAATAGATGACTAAGGTAAACGACGCGTCCAAACATGATATTTATGATATGGAAATTATGTACGGCATTAACCTCCACCTCGTAACGTTGTGCTAATTTCGAAGTGGCATATCAACCTTTCTCACTCGTTCTTCGCATATCATCGATTCGCACTTTACGTGAAATCCGCCAATTTTTTATTACACATAACATGAAAATCGCGACATATATGTCATGAATGTCATAATTTACATATCCATGGTCCTGTGCTCTTGTGGTGGTTTCGTTCAAATGGCATGTTGCAAAGCTGGTATGTTATGAGAAGATTGAATGCCGAACACTAGCGACCAACATTATTATGAAAATCATGAGATGCGTGTCATGTACCAACATGACTACATGCGACGCTCATTATGCACTGGCAACCGTTTCACTACCTTCACTTATACCAAATTTGGTATTACGGGGCGTGAATGAATGACGAAGTAATGAGACTGGTGCAAATTTGATAAATTTGAGATGCGTGTCATGTAACAAGATGACAACATGCTACGCTCATGATGCGCTCGCAACCATTTCGCTCGCTTCACATATACCAAATTTGGTATTACGTGACGTCGATGAATGACGAAGGTATGTGACTGGTGCAAACATAATAAAATTAAGATGCGTGTCATGTGAGAACATGACTACATGCCACAGTAAAGGTGCCAATACGATTTCTCGGGAGCCGGCGTGCGTGCGCGCTGTTTTTCGTTTCGTCGCATCTCACCAGCGTTGCCACGCTAGGTGCCGTGTCGTGCCCTATACTCGCAGGCGCGTGCCACGTTGCGTTGCTTTGACGAATGCGCGTTTCAGCGCGTCCGGCGTCCCTCTGTCTCGAAAAAAGGCAGACGCAGTGCTGTCATGGTAACGCATCGGTGCCAAATGCAGCATGTCGCATTTCGCGCCAGTTGCTCTCGGGCCGCGCCAACGCACGCTGGACACGCCGGACACGCCTGGCGTCAGACTAAAGAGTGCTCGCGTTTTGTTAACATAGCATTGCTGTTCCCAGCGTGCGCCCGCGTTGACATTACGTTGAAACATATTGGCCCCTTCATGATGCACCCGAGTCCGTTCCGCCAGCTCCACATATACCAAACTTGTTGGGGAGGGAGTGATTTTTTAAAAGAAAAGAAGAGAAAAGTTAGCCCTGTAACTGTCTCTCAGGGGGAGGACGCCTCAACAATGGCTCACGAGGGATGAGGGTAGAGAAGGGAATAAAAGGATAAAATTAAAATGTGGAGACAGAAAGAGAGGAAGGAGAGAGCGAGGCGCAGGGACAGGGAACGACGGAAGTAAGGAGAAGACAGGAAGGATGGACATGGTTGCAGTAGTCCGAAGATGGGGCACCACTTGCGAGAGCTTTTTTTCGGTGACAAGAGGTGGCGTAAGGCTAATCCAGTCGGTCAGAGCTACGATGTCGTCGTCTTTGGGGAACGGCGTCTGGAGGTGGCGCAGGACTAACCAAGTCGTTCAGAGCTGCACTGTCGTTGGAGATCGCAAAGGCACAACCAATCGACACGGAATCCAGCGAGCGAGTCAATTGATGACAAAGGTAAATTACTGGTGCAAACATGATAATCATGCGACGTGTGTCATTTAAGAATATGAGAACAAGCCGCGCTCATAGCGTGCTCGTGTTCATTTCGTAAGCTCCACATGTACTTAATTTGGTATCGCGTGACGTGAATAGATGACCAAAGTGAACGACACGTCCAGACGTGATAATCATGACACGGAAGTCGTGTACGGCATAATTTACCTCCACCTCGTAAGGTTGTGGTGATTTAAAAGTGACATATCAACCTTCTTCATTTGTGCTTCGCATATAATTCATTGCCGCTGTACGTGGGATGTGACAGTTTTTAAAGCGATAGTCTTTTTTGGGGACCTTCGACGGAAAAATTTTGGTCTGTCTGTCCGTCTGTCTGTCTGTCTGTCTGTCTGTCTGTCTGTCTGTCTGTCTGTCTGTCTGTCTGTCTGTCTGTCTGTCTGTCTGCCTTCAAGTGCGTTAGTCAACTACCTGAAACCGTCAACTATACGAAAACCACTTACGCCATGTAGTGATATTGTTACGTTTACGCGAGGGGTTTATTCAGAGGTGACGTAACGGTCCACTCGAGGGTATATAATGAACGAGCACCAGAGACCTCTTGCCACCAACCGAACGCCCTCTTCGTCTGGCACCACCCTGTTCCCCGCTACACAGATGCACATCTAAATTGCACTTGTGGTAACATTTCCCTTCGCGCAGACGAAGCCCACTAGGTGAGTCAAACAGTCTCTCGAGGAAAAAAGCGCTTCAAACGCGCAACATGGGCAAGTTCAGTTTTTCCAGACCGTCGGCCGTTCAAATGGAGACGCGCTATGCAGTAAACTAAATCAGTGATACGATCCCGCATAGTACGCTAGCAGTTTCTCGCTGAAACCACGTCTTCTAGTTGATGTCCACATCAACACTAGGTCACTGCGGTTGTATGTCACGTGTCGGCGTCGGTGGTTAAATTGTGCCTTCGAGCGGTCGTGCAAAGCAAGAGTGTGCAAATAAGAAAGACGTCTGGCTTCTGCCCAACAGATGATCTCGGATATGCAGGGATCATGGTGGTCCAAACACAGGAAGATGGTACTCAGGGTATGACGAGATGTTCGAGCATATAGAAGAAACAAAGGAGTGTAGCTGTTAGTTTCATGCTGTGTGTTGTTGAATGCATAAGTGATCAAAGGTAGAATAAATTCCCAGTCCTTGTGATCTGATGCGACATACATAGACAGCATGTTCGTGAGAGTTCTGTTTGTTCGTTGAGTTAGACCGTTCATTTGGGAATGGTATGGTGTAGAGTGCCAAAACCTTGAAGCGCAGATATGAAGCATCTCTTCAACCCGTCCATGGTCACTGATTGCTATTTTTGAAGGTCCATGTCGTAGAATTGCAAAGCGTAGCTTGAAGAAAGACACATCGGCCGCAGTTGCCGCTGGTATGGCAGGTGTCTCGCACTACCGTGTTAAATGGTCGGTGCAGACAACTATCCAGCGATTTCTATCGGAAGACCGAGCAAAGGGTCTAAGGAGGCCAATCCTGACTTACTAGAATGTAGTTCTAGGGGGCTGCACCCGATGTAATCGCCCTCAAGGAGCACTTGGGTGCTTATGACGTTGGAACTCGTTGCAGCTAAACGTATTGGTCCATCGTCTAATGCATTTTGGGTCAGCATAACCTTTCTTGAAGACGGCAAAGAGTTTTCGCTGTGCCTAGATGACCGGATGTTGGGTCATCATGCGCAGCATGACATAAACGCGAAGACTCTTCGGAACCACCGGAAGATATTGTGAACCGGTGCTGGTGTGGGTCTTTTTCTCAACTAGCCCGTCTCGAATGCAGAAGCGCGTAGGCGATGATTTTGGTTTGGTAGAAAAATGTTGCTGTATGGTGCTGTCCCTTTTTTGCTCATCCTTAAAGGTCTTGATATTGAGAAATGGTTGGTCCAGTGTTGCGATGTAGGTGTCGAAGTTGTCCGCGTCACATTCCGTCATTGGAAGCAGTAGTCGCGAATGACATTCTGCTTCAGCATGGCGTCGTTCGCTTTTATAGGAAACCGCCAGCCGACCAGATGGGTCACGCCGTTTGACCAACCAGCAGATAGAATGATGGTTTGTCACGATGGTAAAGGGGCGTCCGTACAGGTAGGGCCGGCAGCGCTGCACTGCGAAGACTACTGCATGGCATTCTTCTCTGTGGTAGTGTAGTTACACTCGGACTTGCTGAGCGAGCGGCTTGTATAGGCTACGAACTGTTCTTGGTTATCCAAGCATTGAACCAAGACAGCACCTACACCAATACCACTAGCATCTGTGTGAAGTTCAGTGGGAGCCAGAGGATTGAAATGTTGAAGAATCGGATGAGACTTCAAAAGAAACCTCAACTCCGAAAAAGCAGACTCACGGGGTCCAGTCAAACTACCCACCTTTCTGAAGCAGGCACGTGAGCGGGTATGCGATATTGGCAAAGCCGGGAATGAATCGGTGAAAGAATGGACAAGGCGCCAAAAAGCTGCACAGTTCTTTCACCGAGTGCGGTTGCTTAAACGCCTTGGCAGGATCCGGTCGTACGCCTTCTTTGTCTACTAAGTGTCCAAGAACGAGTGTTCAGCGCTCTCCAAAATGACGTTTATATGAGTTGAGCACCAAGCGTGTTTTGCTTAGGTAGTCCAGCACGAGGACAAGGCGTGTTTTGTGCTTAGAGAAGGTGCGCCCGAAAATTACTACCCCATCCAAGTAACACATACATACTTTCCACTTCATTCCACGCAGAATGTTGTCCATGAAGCGCTCAAAAGTTGCAGGCGCGTTGCAGAGTCCAAACGGCATCACATAAAGTTCAAAAAGTCAATCTTTTGTAACAAAATTAATAGCCGTTTTCTCTTTGTCTTCCTCGTGCATTGGAATCTGCCGGTAGCCTGATCTCAAATCCACATACGAAAAGTAAGAGGCCGATGACAGACAGCCGATAGCATCAGCAATCAGCGAACCTGGGTATACGTCTCTATTAGGAATGGTGTTGAGACGGCGGTAGTAAGCACAAAATCACCATGTCCCATCCTTCTTCTTCAATAGAATTACTGGAGCCGCCTACGGAGTACATAATTCTTAATTACATTTTTCTTGCGCATCTCTTCAACCTGTTCATTGATAAATGCGCGCTCCGAAGGCGATACACGATATGGTTTCTGTCGGAGAGGTCTTTAGGATGTTGTGTCAATTCGGTGTTTTACACGAGAAGCAGGGAACGGTGTTCGAGGTATAGCGCATCCAGGTCGGGACAGCGAATAAGACACAGAACACAAGCCCGCCATGCAACCTTAGGGAATGGTGGTGGATCGTGCTCAGCGAAATAAAAAATAACGGCATGTTTGCGCATGCGGGACCGCCTTCATCACGGCCCCGCCACACCTCTATGTGGTGGGGCCATGACGAAAGCGTTGACGATATCGCTTGTCGGCCGCGAATGAATCACGGCGCGGCCACAGAGTTCTAGTTTCACTGATGTCTGTCACACATACCGATGGTTGCATAAGAGCTAATGGCGCCGCCGTGTAGGAGGGTGGACTGGTAGGCCGATGAGGAATGGTTTCGTCAACTCAACCACCTTGTCGCTGCAGCTCTTCACGAACCATAGCCAGAATAGTTGCGGCAAGGTAAGCGGGCAGGCTCACGTCGACGCTGGCGACCATTGTCACATTTGTCAACCTACCAAATTTCAGGGCAATACAAGGGGTCTTGAGCTTCTAGAAAGTATGTCAGTGACGTTGGACTATAGAGACGAAACTGAGGTCTTCCCTGCCTATCAAAAAATTGTTGACGTCCTCTGCTATATCCTTCAAAAGGTGTCCGACCATGCCCTTTTCAGACACATACTGGTCTATGGTCTTGCAGAGCATCAGAACCTCCTCTATGTAGGCGGTTCACGTTTCTCCAGGAGTCTGAGCTCTTTGGGCCAACGTGCACTCCGCGCTTTCTTTTTCGACTCTGAGTCGCCGAAGCATTTCTTCATTTCTTCAGCGAAATGATCCCACGTTGTTAAGGAATCTTCGTGGTTTTCGTACCACATCATGGCGGTTCCCGTGAGAAACAGCACAGTTCCCAGTTGCTCGGTGGGATCCCAGAAGTTGTATCGGCTTACCCTTTTGTAATGTGTCAGCCACGCATTCACACCTTCTCCTGCTCTTCCCACAAACAGGCGGGGTTTCTTATAGTGATACCGGTTTGCAGCCGGCACTGACCTTTGCGTGGTTGAGCAGCCGTGACCTTTACTCTCGGCCATGACGGTTGTTTTCGGGGGCAGACTAGCAAGACGACCGCTCCTGTGATGTTCAAACAGCTGTGGCTCTGTGGTTCATCGACGTTCTGTACCCAGCACCTCCACCACTCTGTTACGTTTACTCGAGGTGTTTATTCAGAGGCGACGTAACATTCGACTCGAGGGTATACAATCAACGCGCATCAGAGCCCTGATGCTGACGCTGATGACCTCAGATGAATGGCGCTCACCCACAGAGGGGGATGGGCCAAGAACCGGGAGGCAGGATACTTAAAAGAAACTTAAATGAAATTAAAGCCAATCTGAAAACTTTGTTTAGAGATAATACTACCAATAAACAAAAAGGTTTGCTGAGCAACGGTCAAACTATCTCTTGTTTTTGACAGACATCGCTACGAATAATAAATTAAAGATCTGAAAAGGTTAGGGTTCACTAGCACGGTTATCTTTTAGTTGCATTGATATGATCAAACACAGTGGAGCATATATACTTGTGGCAGTAACCAAATGAAGTGCCGCCAAGTGATTAAACTACTGGTAGATTCACTTGTATTCCTAGCTTTTGTAATGGGGCTACTAAAAATCTTTTTCTCTGATGATAGTAACGACGACAGAATAAAAAAAATGTTCAATTGTTTCAATTTTGTTGCAAAAAATGCAAAGTGGTGATGCCTTGAGTAGAGCTTTGTTAAGGTAATAACTTAGTTGTGGAACTGTACAGCGCAATCTAGTATAAGTGACCTCTAACTGACGAGATGCACACCACTGTTTATTCCAGCAATATCTTAAATGCTCGAATTCTTTAAATTTATTGAAGTTACCTATTCCCCAGTGCAGACAAGCATTTCGGAACCTTAGCGCTGTCACGTAAGCCGTTACTGGCAAAGCTGGGATAGTGGGCCCACTCAGGGATACTGCTGCGAATGAGTCCGCCATTTTAGAGACCTCTTGCCTCCAACCTCACGTCCTCTTCCTCTGGCATCACCCTGTTCTTCGCTACACAAATGCACATACCTAAATTGCATATGAGGTAACATTATTATTTACAAGCACATGTGCACACATTGCCATCTAGTGAGCAACTAAAGCTAACTAGAAGTGACTACTTACTACTATCACTACTACTACTACTGCTAGTACTACTACTACTGATACTACTACAGAGGAGATAGCAACCCACACCCTAAGGAGCTTCACCCTAAAAGATTACTGATCGTTGTTTGTTTCCCATGGGGTTAGTGATGTCACTTATTTCCTGGCTAGTTGCGAGTGAAGAAAAACTTCCTAAGCAAATTTTGCATTCACAGAATTGTGCATTCATCTCTGTGGATGTCTCAGGAAGCAAAGAAAATGAGCCGTGGTTTCACGAGCCACTTCCTAACGCCGTCTTCATTTTCTCAATTTTAGGTCCGGTAATCACTGCTTTTGCTCACCCCCCTTGGATGGCGCTACAATTCATTGTGGAACATAACGTGATATGACGCCACGCCGGGCTTGTGACGTCATATCGAGTTCACAAGTTTTTTTGTAAAGGACCATGACGTAAGGAGGTTGAATAGAAGTCATCACTTGATGATGATTTTTTGCATTACTCGTTCGCGACGCCGCGAGATTTCCGATGCCGACGTTCAAACTTCTCGTTTGAAAAGACATCTAAGGTTTTCGCCTTGTTTGCGAGTGTGCTTGTTGAATATTCGTGTGATTCAGGCTCATATAGCAGGGAGACTATGCAAAGTGACTGATCAGAAAATGTATTGTTTTTATCTTCATTTAGTCATCATCTGATATCTTGTTTCGAATCCTTCTTATAGCTAGAGCGTGTTCTCGTTTTTTTTCAGTTTGCTTTGTCTTATGCTGCTTTTTGCTTATCAGGCTGCGCAAGAATTAGTACAGCCTGGTGCACCACAAGACTACCTGGTCGCGTGAAGTTGAGTAGTTATGATAAATGAAGCGGCGAATGTATCTTTTTTAAACTTGTTGTTTCTTTTTCCCTTTTTGTTTTTTATAATGGGCATGATTGAGCCAGTTCTGCCGAGAGCATTTTCGGTTCAGGCTTCTCTCATTTCACGATTCGTTGCGCAGAAACTACTCTGCCACGTCTTCGTAAAAAAACCGGGTCGCTCTGCTTTGATAATTTCATTAGTGATAGAAAAGAGGTGCTCAGTTAATTAGCCAGCTTTATTAGGGGCAGAAGACGACGTGAACACATTTTGTAATCACGTGCCATCCGGGTGGTAGGTGACCTGGAGACGGTTGAGAGCTGCATTTTGCACGCTGCGTCAGACATGAGGAGAAATACATATTTCACTTGGATCTGTCGAGAGTCACGCTGTTTGGTTTTTAGGAAAGCGCACATTTGTGTTTTTTTAGAGCCATTATCAGGCTACACAGTACTCGAACATTTACGCGCCCTATAGCAGACGGTACAGCAACGTTTTAGTTTATCATTGCTACTGTTACTCGTAAGCTTGCTACAGATCTATACCTTACTGTTTCATGGAATGCTTGCAGCAATATTTGCACGTGGGAAAGTCGTCAATAAAAGAATAAATAAGCAAAAATAATATAAGTGGGGTGCTTAGCATTGGTTCCAATCTTTTTGCCATCTACATAATGTATGTAATAGATTTCGCTGAGTTGCCAGAGAATTTCGTCGTTCAGTCAAGAGAACATTGGCGTGAGAATAGTTACAAAGTGAATACGTGTGAAAGCGTGGTGAAGCGGTGGTAAGGCTATTTTTTGTAATTTTAAAGCCATACATGCGATGTGATTAGTGTTACGAAGGGTGTGGAAAATGAATCCCTAGCATGAAATAAAAACGTGCATCAAACTTTTGCGTTGTTATGGCACGTTGAAGTAGGTGCGCCACTATCTGAGCAAATGCAACTGCAAAAATTCATCGTAGAAGAATTTCAACATACCTGACGCAATGATGATAATACTAATATAGGTATTGACAACTTGGTACCATTGACGACAAGCCAGAAGAAAAAGTTGAAATGGATGGACTTTGGTTAATTTTTGGTTTTGCTTTCCTATTTCTCTTTTTTATTCTTGTTGCTGTCCAATTTTTTACTCCCCTCACTGCTTTTTTTTCACTATTTTCAAACAATTTTTTTCTTACCTTTTTTGGCGGTCATTGTCTTTATTTCTTTCGTTTTTCTGTTTGTTTCGTTTTTTTTCTGTTTCTCTATCAATTTGGAGATTGGTATCTTCACCCAATCCTTTCTTTATGTTTTCATATTTGGGTCTTCCTATCAACATCTTTTCTTACTGCTTTCTTTCTCTATTTGTCTCGGTTTACTTGTCTGATTCAGCCTTTTTCACCTTTGCCCCTGTTTTTTTTTCTTCTCATGTTTGCTTGTTTCTTTCTGTTTGAATCTTCTTTGACTTGCTGCTTTTGTATATATCTTCATACCAGTAAGTCTCTATTCATTTATCTTCCTTTTTGCTCTTTTGCCGTTGTCCTTATATCCTTATTTTTCTCTTTCCTACGCACTCTTTCATGTGTTTCACGTACTCCTCTTGAGCGACTTGAGTTATCGCTCAACATTTGCACCAGCAGACTTACCGAAGTTGCTCTTCTAGCGGAATCACGTGAACTCAGCCTCAATAAGTTTTTTTCTCAACCTTTTTCACCAAATAAGTAACGTTTTTTTTTATCGGATGCATTCGTATTTAAAGCTTACCAAAGCAAACTAGCCAGCACCAACTCATACTCAGGCTCAGAGCACGATCTTAGTCTCAGAGCTTCTGGACGAGTCAACTCATGAGGGAGTTTGCCGATCTGCGGGTATTCCTTTCCGATTTCAGAGTTGTTTTAGCTTACGATGATAAGCTGTGCGCAGACTTACTGAAGTGGGGCTTGAAGTGGCAACATTTGCTGCGGTCAGTCGAATTTGAGCATCTGAATTCGTAACATCGATATTGTACTGAATGCAAGATATCGTGCTGAATGCAAACTGTCGCCGCAATTCAGTGCTACCACAACGCCTTTATTGCCGGAAGAAACAAGCCTTAACTGCTTGCATCAATAAACCGAGCTCGATCTTTTTGTCTCGCGTTTCCAGCGATTTTTTCTGTATGTCAGCAAACGCACTGCGAGCCCCGCCATGGTGATCTAGTGGCTAAGGTACTCTGCTGCTGACTCGCAGGTCGTGGGTTCAAATCCCGGCTGCGGCGGCGGCATTTCCGACGGAGGCGGAAATGTTCTAGGCCCGTGCGCTCAGAATTGGGTGCACGCTAAAGAACCCCAGGTGATCGAAATTTCCGGCGCCCACCGCTACGGCGTCTCTCATAATAATATGGTGGTTTTGGGACGTTAAACCCCACTTATCACTCAATCAAAACGCACTGCGAAAAAGCTGTTAGTATTCTCGGGCAACGTTATATCTGTGTAAAATATGGCTCCATTTTAAGAGCACCAAAAGTAAAAGAAAACAAACTCAAAACCCATGGCAGCATCCATTTACTGAGATAAGGCCGTTATGTTGATATATTAGGCACTTTTAGTTGGGCGTATGTAACGAGCCTACGTACGTGGCACGATCCTTTGCGCACGCTGCATGCGAAGCGCTCAATGGTACTTTTAGTTCACCGTATCGACCCTACCGAGATACGTTTGGTTTAACTAGACGTAGGTTCTTAGAAATAAAACAGCTTCTGGGTGCTTTTTAGCGCCTTTTTGCGATAGCAGTGCAACATCGTCCCCCAAAGTAAAATATACTCGGTTTGGGCCAGCTTTGTTCTTTGCGTTCAACGCCGTCACTGCCATTTTCTGTTTTGCTATCTGGTTTCTATATCAATCGAGATATCGCGAAAACGTCACACCACGTACGCTTCAGCTTGTCACGTTTACGCACGCCGCGTTTTTTTTTTTGGGGGGGGGGGGCGTACGCGCGCATCTCTGGAATCGGTACGTTACGTACTGCACATGCGCAGTTGTCTGCCCTGGCAGTGCTGCCTACGTGGGCTTGTTACATACGCCAAACTAAGTGTGTCTATTACAGTAATTTGAAGCAGCTTTACTGCGCAAATAAGGCTGGTCATTCTTTTTGTATTCAGTATGCGCGGAAACGTTTCAAATAAAGTAGCTGTAAACAAATATAATCCACGGCGCCTAGCTTCACAGGTGACTTCCTACTTCGTTTGCCTCAATGGCATTTCACTGCTGCTTCAGGGGAGAAACATACTTTATTATTTCGCATGTCGCATCAAACGAACCAAACAGCTTGCGCAGAACTAAAAAAACCCTTTGGTAGAGAAGCCTGTAATCCGGAAAAGCAATCGAGGAAATGTGAAACGAGCAAAAATAAAGATTCTAGAAAAGGAAACAGAAAAACAAACCAAAGTAACCATAAAGCAGAACTGCTGCAATAAAGCACCCGCAAAAAATATACTTACTGGAAGAGCAACTACTGCAAAAAATATAAACGAATGAAACATCGATAGGAATGGAGCTGAAACGCGCCGCCTCGAAATTCGACTTCAGTGGTTCAACGCGCTACCAGGGGTGAAGCAGTGACACGTGTGCACAGCTCGGCCCCACATCCTTTAACGCTTTCCTTGACAGCACCTCCTCTGTCACCGAGCCCACTGACCCCGTTATGCGGATTGGCCTCTCAGTCGCACTTCATTGCGAAGGGCTCCCTCTTTTGGCCAGTGACGTGCGTTGACAGATGAGACTGCCGCAGAGGGATTGTGCACGTATATATGTGTATGTCTGTGCATGAGCGTTTTCGACCTTCTTCGTTGTGTTTTGTGTTCCGGATGACCGCAGGCTACCAGCCGGTGTGAGCCATCGTGGCCGAAGCCTGATGAATTTTCATGTCAGCAGCTCTCTTTTTGGGCGGCCCGGATATCTCGCGATCGAAACCCAACGTACGTCTTCCTTGCAGCTATACGGACTCGTGGTTCTGCAGCCGCAATCACCCAATTGGACACGGCTGGTCTCCCTTGCTGTGTGTGCGTTTTGTGTGACACCCTCTCACCCTCAAGGGTACTACTCTCGTGAAACGCTTCTGGCGAAGAGTGTGATGTGGGGTCCTCTGACCGTTGTCCCACAGCTCTCCTCCTTATTCTGCCCTCTTTACCATATTTTCATTTCTAGAAGCCTATCCGATCTGCAATGGTTAGCGATCCGCTCCCGACATGTTTCTTCTATGTACATCTGTGCTCTTGTGCGATTGAACATAACACCCCACCAATTCATCTCACTGCGTCCTGCGTGGACCAGCCCGCAGCATTCCGAAGCTTTCTTGCAGTTGCTTTGCTTTTGCTCAGATGCTCTTTTTACGCTGATACGGTGTCTGTCTTGCTCTCACTATCCTCGTCAAATATTCTGTATTTTAGTTTTGCCATGCACGGGGCCAGCCCGTCAAATCCACGCTCGATTTGATTGATTTGTGGGGTTTAACGTCCCAAAACCACCATATGATTATGAGAGACGCCGTAGTGGAGGACTCCGGAAATTTTGACCACCTGGGTTTCTCTAACGTGCACCCAAATCTGAGAACACGGGCCTACAACATTTCCGCCTGCATCGGAAATGCAGCCGCCGCAGCCGGCATTTGAACCCACGACCTGCGGGTCAGCAGCCGAGTACCTTAGCCACTAGACCACCGCGGCGGGGCTCAAATTTACGCTCGTGAGTGGGTATTGATTATGGCTAATCAAAGACGAAGATGGCAATCCTTCGCGGAATGATTCAGAAAGCTCAGGAATTATTGCGACTTTAATGGTGGCTGCAGGGAGCAACGTGCAATTAGTGACTTCATGGGATGATGAAGAAGCGCTACGATACCAGTTATTGACGATCACCCGGTGCTGCTTCTCGCGCGCGCACCCTCTTTCTGCGGGACGCTTGTTACATCACACTCTCTGCATCCCCAATGGCCCCCGATCTTCTTGATAGGCATGTAGTGTTACCTCGGAGTGCTCGTTTTATTTGTTTTAGCTCTGCGGGAATGAAAATTGAACACCCCACACAGCTGAGGTTTGGCGCACTTCAGCTGGTCGACATGCAAATGTGAAGAGGGGCAAGAAAGACAGCGAAGCGCTCATAACGTAATATTCGTGGCCGTTTCTCCCGAGTGCAGCACGGAATAAAAAGGGGAAAATAAAATGGTGCAAAAACATGGTATCATTCAGGATGAGTCTTAAAGGCCACCAGGAGGATACTTAGATTTTAATGAATAGCATTACTCGGCAGCCTACTGCATTTTGGTTTTTAAGACCGGTTCCTTTTATGCTGTAAACATAATCCATTGATCGGCGTGTTAACGCATAACAAACCAGAATGCTGTGTTGCTCTTGATGTGCACGTAGTAAAAAAAAAGCTAAATTGAACCGCTGTGCAATTATTTATGGAACATTCGTGATTTGCTTGTTGTTGCTTTCATTACACGATAATTATTGTGCAGTGGAGCTTCTATTGTTTTTAGTGCAAGCTATTCATTAAAACATCATTGATTCAAATTAGGCGGGAGCGCTGTTGATTAATTTTGGTAGCTTATTAGGAATCAATTAAGGAACATAAAACACTAATCGAGAAGAACTGCTGCTTCAAGCGTGACATAAAGGGACACGCGTGATGATGTTTATTCGAACAGAGGAGTCGCAACGAGGTCGCGACGGAAAATGGGCGAACAACAAGTCTGGCAAAGGCGGCACAGGTTCTCGCGCAACCAGAGCACGGGATTTTCGTTGTCTACCGAATGCGCATACGCGTTGGTGCGTATGCTCCTCTACAATACCCCCGGGGTGAAGGGTAGCCATCCTGGCGACTCAGGAAGTAGGCACAATGAGGGGGTCGTAGTAGGGCTTGAGACGGTCGACGTGTACGGTCTCGCGTCCTCGACGGCGCAAATCTGGTGATTGTGTTAATGGCTCGATGATGTAATTCACCAGGGAGGTCGCGTCAATGACACGGTAGGGACCATGGTATCGGGCCAGAAGTTTAGAAGACAGGCCAGGAACGTGCGGGGGCACCCAAAGCCACACAAGGGAGCCAGCGCGAAATGTCGGAGCTATGCGGTGAGTGTCGTCGTGCCGAGTTTTTTGTAGACCTTGAGCCTCACTTGTCAGAGACCGAGCCAACTGACGGCAATCTTCAGCGTATCTGGCGACTTCCGAAAACGGGAAGCACCCAGATGCATCAGTGAGGTACGGTAGTATAGTGTCAAATGGGTGGGAAGGTTCGCGGCCGTACAATAGAAGGAACGGGGAAAAACAGGTAGTCGCTTGCGTCGCGGTGTTATAAGCGAAGGTAACAAAGGGCAATACAGCGTCCCAGTTAGTGTGGTCGGAGGAGGTGTACATCCTCAGCATGTTGCCAAGTGTGCGGTTGAACCGCTCAGTAAGACCCTTTGTCTGTGGATGGTATGCGGTAGATTTCCGGTGGATAATGTTGCTTTCAGCGAGGATAGCTTGGATGACCTCCGACAGGAACACTCGACCCCTATCACTGAGTAATTCCCGCGGAGCACCATGGCGTAGAATGAAGCTGCGGAGAATGAAGAGTGCAACTTCGTGGGCGGTCGCTGCCGGTAGAGCTGCAGTCTGAGCGTAGCGTGTCAGATGATCGACTCCGACAATACTCCACCGGTTTCCAGAGCTACTATATGGGAGGGGGCCATAGAGGTCTATACCCACGCGTTCGAATGGGCGAGCCGGGCACGGGAGCGGCTGTAACATGCCAGTAAGGTGCCGCGGAGATGTCTTGTTCTGTTGGCAAGTGGTGCAAGACTGAACGTATTTCTGCACAAAGCGATACATTCCTCGCCAGGAATAGCGTTGGCGCAGCCTTTCGTAGGTTTTCAGGACACCTGCGTGAGCACTTTGGGGATCTGCATGGAAATTCATGCAGATGTCAGAGCGCATATGAGTTGCGACAGCAAGGAGCCACTTCCGACCACCAGGCATGTAGTTGCGGCGGTACAGATTGTTGTCTCGTAAAGAAAAGTGGGCTGCTTGCCGGCGTAGCGCTCTCGTGGAAGGGACAGCAGACGGATTGGTAAGGTAGTCGACTAACAAGGCAAGGTATGGGTCTTTACGATGCTCCAAAAGCATGACAGTCGTGTCGAGTGGTGACAAGGTGGTAAAAGGGGGAGACAGAGAAGCCACATCTGGTGTTAATGGCGATCGCGAAAGTGCATCGGCATCCGCATGAGTGCGACTGGAACGATATATGACACGGATGTCGTATTCTTGCAATCGAAGCGCCCAACACCCCAGGCGTCCGGACGGGTCTTTCAAGGTGGACAGCCAACATAGAGCGTGGTGGTCTGTGACCACGTCGAAAGGACGGCCGTAAAAGTACGGGCGAAACTTCGTCAATGCCCAGATTATGGCCAAACACTCCTTCTCTGTCACGGAGTAATTCAATTCAGCCTTCTTGAGAGCGCGACTTGCATAGGCGGTTACGTATTTAGCTTGGGTGCCTTTCCGTTGTGCCAAAACTGCACCAAGACCGATGCCACTTGCATCGGTGTGAATTTCTGTGGCCGCAGCAGGGTCGAAGTGGCGAAGAATAGGTGGTGAGGTCAGTAGGCGGCGCAGCTGGCGAAATGCGTCGTCACATGCAGGTGACCATGCAGATATGCCTTTGCTGTTGGAAAGCAGACTCGTGAGAGGTGCGATGATGGACGCGAAGTTGCGCACGAAGCGACGAAAGTAGGAGCAAAGACCGACGAAACTTCTTAGGGCTTTCAGTGATGTGGGCAACGGAAAGTCAGCGACAGCTCCAAGCTTATCGGGATCCGGAAGAACACCGTCTCTTGTGATGACATGTCCTAAGATGGTTAGTTTTTGTGCTGCGAATTGGCACTTCTTGGAGTTAAGTTGTAAGCCTGCAGAAGTTAGACACGTCAGAATCTCGTGGAGGCGAGCAAGATGTGTCGGGAAATCAGATGAAAAGACTGCAATGTCGTCCAGGTAACATAAGCAGGTTTTCCACTTGTGGGCACGCAAGATGGTGTCGATCATGCGTTCAAATATGGCAGGCGCGTTGCAGAGCCCAAATGGTGTGACTTTGAACTCATATAGGCCATCCGGCGTTACAAAGGCTGTTTTATGGCAATCACATTCAGCCATTGGCACCTGCCAATTCCCACAACGCAGATCCAAAGATGTAAAGTACTCGGCACCTTGTGAACAGTCAAGAGCATCGTCTATTCGTGGTAGCGGGTAGACATCTTTTTTCGTAATATTGTTTAAGGGGTGATAGTCCACGCAAAATCGTACGGTGTCATCTTTTTTTTTTGACCAGAACCACAGGTGATGACCAAGCGCTTTGAGAAGGCTGTATGACTCTACGTTTAAGCATGTCATCTACTTGCTTCGTAATGAGGCGGTGCTCTTCGGCGGAAACGCGGTAATGACGCTGTCGCAGAGGCGAATGTGAGCCGGTGCCAATAGTATGAGTGATAGTCGTGGTGCGGCCCAAAGCAGGTTCTTGAAAGTCGAAAGAAGAACGAAACTTGTTAAGGAGAGCAACAAGTTGGTGGCGATGCGAGAGGGGAAGGTCTGCGTCAATGGCATTGTCGATGGCTGACGAACTTGATGGCTCAGACGCATGAGTGATTGCAGCAATGTGACATGGCGTTTCGTCGGGAAGAATAATATCATCGATATGGTCGGCAGGTTGCACATATCCTAACGTTTCAACACGAAGTGAGCCAATGGGGTAGTTGCAGTGGTTGGTGACCAGCATTACGGTTAAACCAAACGCAATTGTAAGAACAGCAAATGGGAGAACGATGCCCTTGCGTTCAGTAAAAACCGGAGATGGCGTAAACACCACCGTGCCGTCAGGTTGCGCCAAACATGAAAGGCTAATAGGGACCGAAGCTTCAGGAGGCAAGGTGATGTCGTCATCAGCGATGAGTTTGCAGAGCAGAGGAGAGTGGTCGGATGGTGGAAATTCACATGTTGGCACAAGGGACACTTCGGCACGGGAACAATCGATGATTGCTTCATGACGTGATAGGAAATCCCAACCCAGGATAAGGTCATGAGAGCAAGATGGTAGAACAAAAAACTGTACGACGTACAAAATGTCTCGGATGACGACGCGCGCCGTACACACAGTCGAGGGATGAATGCGTTGCGCGCTAGCCGTGGACAGCACCAAGCCACTGAGAGATGTGGTCACTTGCTTCAGTTTCCTACAAAATTTTGCGTTCATCACAGAAACGGCGGCCCCGGTATGAATTAACGCTAATGTGGTGACTTCCTCAACATCGACATCAACAACAATCTGCGGCGAAAATGGAGGCCTTGGGAATTGCGCACAAGGTGCAGTTCTTGCCTCCGGAACTGCACTGATTAGTTTCCCTCCTCAGGAAGTGATCGACGACGCATAGGCGATAGCGATCGGCGACGAGGTGATGGGAAACGAGCAGTCGATGGGTGGCGATCCGAGTCGGAGTGCCTCTGTTCATATGCAGACGTGGTGGTCTGCTGCGGTGCGTAGGTAGGAGCTCCGAAGTATGCGTGCGCAGGTGTGGGACGGCGGCGGCAGAAGCGTGCAATGTGTCCAGCGATGCCACACGGGAAGCAGATGAGACGATTGTCTCTGGTGCGCCACTCATTAGATGGACGGAAAAAGCGAGGTGGGGGCCTGTAAACTGAAGGCGAGGCCGGAGGAGGTGGAGCCGATAAGGCGACTGGATGCGGTGGGGGCCGCGCGACAACAGCTGCGTAGCTGAGAGGTGAAGGCGGCGCAGTTGGTGCGTAGCCAGCAGTTGAGAGATCAGATGGCACCGAAGTGCATAGGTAAGAGGCCGGGACTGTAGGGAGGGCATTGAAAATTTCAGTGCGTATGGTCTGCTGCATATTCGAAGGGAGGCTTGTCATGGGCGCGTCGCTATGCGGCAGCAGGGAGAGCTGTCTGGCGACTTCCTCCCTGATGAAGTCTTTAATCTGGTTTGACAGAGTTCCTTGGTGAACGTTGCCATTCGCGAGTGCGACGGCCGAAATCGAATCTGGTGATGGGACACTCTGCCGGGCGATGGAACGCTGACGACGCAATTCATCGAAGCTCTGGCACAGGCTTACGAGGACTGCCACCGTGGTCGGGCTTTTCGCCAGCAACATCTGGAATGCGCCATCCTCGATGCCTTTGAGAATATGTCGAATTTTCTCTTCTTCAGGCATGGATGAGTTAACACGCCTGCAGAGGTCGAGCACATCCTCAATATAGCTAGTAATGGTCTCGCAAGGTTGCTGGGCTCGGTGGCGCAGACGCTGGTCAGCGCGGAGCTTGCGGACCTCTGGTCGGCCGAACGCTTCGGTCACCAGGGTCTTAAAGGTGGACCAGCTGGCGATGCGGTTTCGCGGTTGTTGAACCATAGCTTGGCGACGTCAGCCAAGTGAAAGATAACATAGGCAAGCTTAGAGTCGTTGTCCCATTTGTTGCTGGCACTCACGCGTTCGTACAAGGAGAGCCAGTCTTCGACGTCTTGCTCACCACTGCCGCTGAAGATTGGTGGGTCCCGCTGACAGGTAGCACCGGGGCAGGTCGACGGGGCAGCCGATGGTGCTGGCTGTGCTGGGATGGGCTGGTTGGCGACAGCGTCATTCATTTTGTACGGTGGTCTTTCGGCCAACTTGCGAGAGCGGAGCTCCAGGTCTGCTTAGGGATCTCAGCAGCCTCCACCAAATGTGATGATGTTTATTCGAACAGAGGAGTCGCAACGAGGTCGCGACGGAAAATGGGCGATTAACAAGTCTAGGAAAGGCGGCACAGGTTCTCGCGCAATCAGAGCACGGGCTTTTTGTTGTCTTCCGAAGGCGCATACGCGTTGGTGCGTATGCTCCACTACACACGTCACACAACAGCGCCGCAACGCAGCATGGCTTAAGTGCATGCAATGCGCGAGCGCCGTCTTGCTATTCTTTTCAAGATTTGGAAGCCGGAAAACCGCATGGATGCCGGCAGCAGCAACACAACAAAAGCAGACGGCGTGTCAGTGATCACCAGTGCACCCGCAAGCAGTTATGCGCCTCCATCATCAGAGGTTCTCATGCAAACGGCCACAGTATGGGCATCGGGAAGGCAAAAGTTGGTGCTGGTTCGTCTACTGCTTGACACTGGCAGTCAAAGGACATTTATACGACGTGACATGTCCACGCAACTTGGTCTACCTACCGTCGGCAGAGAAGACCTGTCTGTGCTAACGTTCGGCAATTCTAAATGTTCCCGCACCACCGCTACCGAACCATGCAGCTCAAGCTGCAGAGTGAATACGATTCACTTGAAATCATGGTGGATGCTGTGGAAGTGCCAGAAGTCTGCACCAGGCACACGTCAACTTTCTGGCAAGGTCTTCTAATGTGGTTGCGCGACTGCAAGATGCTTATAGCTGGTGATCAACAGCCAGGAAATCTACCGACCCAAACCATTAGTGTCATCATTAGACCGCACACTATTGGCGAAATGTGACGAACATCTGAGTACCGACCTATGTGCCGTTGAGGCAATCTTTCATTGGCTGGTGCAAGGCATCTACCAGACACCGCTAATGACATGCTTCAAGGGAACTACAGCACATCGGCTCTATTTCTATCGTGTGAGTGCCGTAGCCAAGGCACACTATGCAAGACTGACCGACAGAGATGTGTCGACTCGATGCGGTAGGTATCACCAATCCTCCGGAAGCAGCCAGTGCTTGTGACCAAGAATAAAGGAGTCTGTTCAGACGGTTCATGCACTAGAATGCTGGTCAGTATGAACTCCGCATATGACAAAGTACCATGGAAGGCTGGCTAACAAAAACCGAAGTGCGCGAGAAACCGACTGAAGCGCCTAACACTTCGAAGGACAGCCTAAGTTGCCGGAATAGTATGACCTCACGATCCGTGAATATCTCACCGAAGGTCACGCCGAATTTGTCGACACTTCTGCAGACTGGAGGAACCGTTATTCTTCCACACCGTAACGTAGTGCACCGAGAGGCTATCACTACAAAAATTCGCATAGTAATCGACGCTTCTTCGCACGAACGCGAAGAGTCATCCCTGAATGATATCTACGACAAAGAAGTCAAGCCTCGTGCTGAGCCCTTGCAACTCCTGGTGCAGTTCAGACTGAGCGCAATCATTTCGACAGCAGAAATTCGCTAGGCTTATCTACAAACTGCCATCTGAGAAGAACATGAAGGAAAAATACGATAACTTGTTTATTGACTTCTTAGATCACTATGAACCAACTTATACAAAAATATTGCAAAAATATATAAGTATTGCACAACCGTAGTCCGTATCATAATTGATACAGTGGGCTTCTTTCCTACGCAAGGACAGTGGAGCAAAGCGGGAACTTATTGCCAGTGGAAATCAAAAAATCAGTTTCTTTCTTTGTTTAGGCAAAATGTCACCTCGCATTTAGAACAAATAACACAACTGAATGTGTTTTCTTTCGGAGAACAGTGCTTGCATCGCAGCCTCTTGGTTGTTATGATGGGAAAGTGGCCAACAACACCATCTTTCCTTACATCATTTTGGGCTGCTTCGGCGCTAGTTTCCTTTTAATTGAGGCAGATGATAGGAGGCTAGCGGGCCGTCCTCTTCTAGTCTTTCCGCAGAGCATCAAGTTTTCTGAGAGCTCTGCAATGAATACTCTCAACTTCATTGCTTTTCTTCCAAGCTGTCCACACTGACGCCTGTGGATATTCCACGCAGATACCGCACAGATATACAACGTGTGGTACAGAATATACATGTACCAGCGCCTGGATCTAATGTTGTACTTATAGAGGGCAACTTGATAATTGTGCTGGTCAATACCACCCATGAAACTGTTGTACACAGCAACGATAGCAGGTCGTGGTACATCAACATGTACTTTGGCCTTGCGGTCATACCGCTTGACTTTTTCGACAGGCTCCAATGACACAAAGTTCGACACCAATGTCACTGCCTTTCTATCAAACCAGCGCACAACAGAAATACCTGTGCCATTGTCAACACGACGATCACAGGCACCTTGGCCAAGTGGGTTCAGGTTTTTTTCACTCAAGAGACAATAATCTTTGAGCCGGTTTTGGCGCAGAGTACCGACATATTGAATCCTGCGACCAGAGAGCTCCTCAACCAACTCCTTAGAGCTGAAGAAATTATCCGCAGCTACCTTGAAGCCCTCATCAGAGGGCAGCTTGCTACACATATTCAGGACGGTATCGCCACCCAGTCCAAATGTAAAGTTACCGTCACCTTTCCCTTGGTACACATCGAACTGATACAGCATACCTGTTGCTCCAGCCCGGCCCCACAGCTTGAAGCCCCATGGAACCGGTTTGCTCGGCATATATTGCTTTAGTGTACTTCTTCCCGTAAAGGGCACCATCATTTTGTCGACTGCATTATATTCCTCTTGCTCAATTTGCTCAAGGTTTGGTTGCAATGCCACAATCCAAGGTCGGAGCTTCCACACTTTGTCTTTTTTTCCTTGATCAGGCACTCGCATGTTATCAACAACATGCAGACACGCAATCAACTTCAGGAAGCGATTCCTTGGCATGGTATCTGCTATGGGTGAATGCCTGCTGCCTTGCCCCCAGTAGCATCTCACGTTTGGCATTTGAACGAGGCCCATTTTCAAGTACATGCCAATGTACTGCTCAACTTTGGGGACACTTGTGTTCACAGATTTGCCATACTTCTGTGTGCTGTAAAGGTTTGTTTGGTCGACCAGAATGGCCAGCATGTCGTCTGTTAGAAGCCGCCTGAAAGTCACGATCGGGGTTTCCAAGTCGTTCGGTTCGCTGAATGTCCCCGAAAACTCTGGGTGGGCTATCTCGAGCAAGGCTTTCTCCCAGTTTCTTCCACGAGGAGGAGAAGATGCGACAGCGGAACCGCCACAAAAGTCATCCGCCTCTTCATCTTCACTTGAGTGATCAGGGGCGCCGGGACTTGGTGCGGTCCATTCCTCTTCGTCACTTTCTGAAAGGTCGCTGAAGTCACTCACATCGTCCCCTGCAGCGACACGTTCGAGGACATCCTTCATGGGACCACCTAAAACAAACAAAAACAAACTGTGATCAATGGTGAACGTACGCGGCGAAGCGCAGTTTGTGTCTTTGAGAATATCAGTGAATTGTGAACACAACTAATGTAACTGCGCGGTCAAATTGTATCACTTCGTCTCGTGCAGAGAAAAATATTACGTTCAAAATGCAAAGGAAGCGTGATATCGTGTCGCCATCACGGCACACGAGTCACCAGGGCAAGAAACCCGCGGCAAGAAAGAAGGCTTCACGAAAGCCCACTGTATCATATATGATACGGATAAAATCGCGACGTTGTCATGCAGCGCAGAACTACATTCTAGAGCAGGCAATTACGTATAAAGATCCGGAAACGTACACAGAACAGCATCGATACTGTCGCTGCCATAAATGAACAATTGCTTACTTTTCCTGGAATAGAAATTTCGACATGGTATTACAGCGCGCGCGCTGCTGGCGGTCGCCATTTTTCCAACTCGGCTCGCAGACCTCTGGTGGTAAGAATCGGAAGCAGCTACAAGCGAAAACACTTTTCAACACGTCCAGAGCGCCCTACAGCAGCCTTCGAGGATTCAGTTTTGATCTCTTCCATAAAAGGGACGTTTGAATTCGCCGTATCAATATTGATACGTTGGGCGCTGTTGGGTATGGAAAAACTGAATCAATCACAAAGAGGGGATACCACCTTCTATCGTCGAATGGCGCATAACGCGTGTGCCCCTTGGAGCGTCCTCAAGCTCATTCCTCATGGCTGTTACATTGCAGAATAATATCGAAGACCAGAAGAAGGCGGAGCCAGTAATAGCTACGCGCCCACAAAATCTATTCTGTGTCGACGACCTCGCCATAGGAACTTCCACCGACGAAGAGGCTTCCGAAATCTGCCGTTCGGCACTATCTTAGCAGATGCAGGTGTGGAGCTGGAAAAGTGGTACTCTAATTTAAGCTTTCTTTGTTTATAATTCCTCAGTGACAACTCCATTGGTAACATTGGCGAAGACAAAGAAAGAACAAGGTTGCTCGGCTCAGTATGGGACCGCAATGACGACAACATCTTGATCAAGCGAAATGTCATATCCGCATACAACCGTTGCAAGACCACGTTACACGCTTTAAAAGACTGAAAGAGAAGCGTTCGAGGTTCACATACTCATGACTAAGCGCAGGGTCGCACCACTCAAGACAAATACGGTGCCACGTCTAGAGTTGCTTTCATGCGTGTTGGTTGGAGGCTGTGGAACTACTTAAGAGGAATTCCATAAAGGAACAAGTGCCAGTGTTTTTCCTGGAGCAACTTGTCGATAGCTATTCAGTGAATCGCGGCTGACGATAAATGATGAGAGACCTTAGTGAGAAACCGTGTTCTCGGTATAGAATGGCTCGCTTCTAGGTGTTTTAGGAGGCACTGTGCAGGAAACGAAAATCTGGTGGACTTGCTCACGCGTGGAGTCGCAGCTGAGGCATTGACGCGCAAGCCACTATGGTGGACTGGTCGTTTGGTGTAGTTCCCACATAATTGTCAATGGCGGTCGAACATTTTGTTCGGTACTTCAACAGATGCTATTCCTACTGACACCATTCAAGTGACTTCGGCTTGCCCCACCGCAATATTGAAGCCCTGTTTTCGAACTATGAACGTCTTTCCCGATTACTCCGGGTTACTGCTTGAATCGTGAGATTTCGCTGGAACGTCTCTTTAAAAGAATCCTTTTAAACAAGAAGACCGATGGATTCAGAGTTGAACGAGGCAGAGATGTATTGATTGAAGTTGGTCGAACACGCCGCATTCGCAAGCGAAATCATGGCCTTGGAAAAGTAACTACGAGTTCCAAAGTGATCCATTGTACTGACTTTACAACCACTTCGCGATCGGCATCAACTACCCGTTTTCCCACTCATTTTAATCCAAGTGCCAGCCTAAATAATCTGCACGCCATTGAAATAATCTGATCGCCGAGCTATTTATTATATGTGCCAAACCTTTAATCCAAGCGCCAACATATTTAATCCAAGAACCAACTCAATGAGGCCGCGTGCCAGTGAGTTTGATCCAAGTGCCATCATGCTTAATCCAATTGCCAATCAATTTAAGTCAAGTTCCAGTCAGTTTATTACATGCACTAGAAACACAAAGTTAGCCACTTTATATAGTAAAATGTCAGAATAACGTAAACATGACGTCACAGGAAGAACTTTTCCCTCACCTGCACATACCAGCGCTTCTGAAATGAAGTGCGCAGTGCTACTTTCCTTTAACGTTTTGGTGTCATAGCTTCAAAAAAAAAACAGTGAGTAGTAATTGCATTTTTAGGTTCTAAATGTATGTGCTTATAGAGTCCATGTAAGTCTATATTTCATCGCTACTGCATTATTCCGGCTAACTATGTACACCATCGCATATGCATAGATTCGTGCCGTCTGCTCAGCAGACTGCATTTGGTTACTTTTTCGCTGAGGCTTTCGCATTCGTCTGCTCAGCTCAGTGAGAACAGTGACCGACAGATGATATTTATTCGTTCTTGAAGTCAAAAATAACCACTTAAAAATACTAAACTTGTATTTATATGGGTTTATGTGAAATTAAGCTACTATAAAAGCATCAAAGGAGATACTCCTGTTTTCATGTAACAAACGACGCTTAGTGTTGCTGAAGCGTGATTGCTTGAAACACGTGTGTTTTCATACGGGCGCATTTGCAGATGAGAAGAGAGCTTCGCTTGAAGTCATGGCTGGAAGCAAACAAGGACCACACCTAAAGAAACCCGACGAACCTGGTCGAAAAAACAGCAGAGTATCGGTCGTCGACAGGGCTAGGATTGTGGACGTCTACAGCGTAGCGGCGACCTAAAGCAACTGGCCAACACTCTAGGCACCAACAATAAAACAGCAAGATCGATTGCCGCTACCGACAGAAAAACATGAAAGCCTGGTGGTGTTTCCAAAAAAAAGTTGGAGATGACGTTGTGAGTAACTTCAGACGAATTGTCGACGAAAACTGTTCATATATATTAAAGCAAATAAAGGAGGCCCTGAAGGATGAAATGCCAGGAGTAACAATCAGTGCAAGCACAGTCGATCGCTTGCTGGATGCCCACTGCTACTCGATGAAGCTAGTGACTCAGAGGCCTACAGATCGCAACCGTAATGATATCAAGCACAGCCGCATGCTATAGGCCCAATGGCTGCAGTCTAATGGGCCGCGTGTTTGCCGCTTCTATTTAGATGAGACTAAATTCAACATCTGGTGTTCAAAGAACTTCGGCAGGGCAGCTAAAGGACAACCAGCTGTGCACATGACCACAACGGCAAAGGGAGCTAGCTTGAACATTATAGCACGCATGTCCGCAAACTGAGTTATTCACTGGACTGTGGTGGACAAAGTTCATTTGGTTGTTTTTAATCATTTTCTTAGTGATGTTTCGGCCCGCGTACAATGTGATGAGCCAAATACCGAAGCTGTATTACATTTTGATAATGTACCTGCTCACGCTCGAGCGGAACAGGCGGCATTGGCTAACTCCCTGCACTCTATGAAGCGTCTGCCAGCGTACAGTCCATTCTTTAACCCTATAGAAGAACCCTTCTCAGAATTCAAGTCACACGTGAAGGCCTACCAGAGTGAACGTCGTAATTTAGTTTTAGTGACACCGCAACACGTGACGAAAAAGGAGCACAGGCGTTCTTTGCTGCTGAATGCGGCTCGCCACTCCATGCAACAATTACAGCGCGTGGACTGCGCGGCCTTTGGTCGCCACGATTTCTCCTTCGTGCCTGCCGCTTTGCGCGAAGATAACATGTGAACGTCCGTCTCCGAGCCCTATGAGAGAGTGCTGTTTTAATAAATACACGCACCTGTGCCTATGTTGCATTTCATGAATAATTAGTACTAAGCACTCGTGTCATACACACACACACACACACACACACACACACACACACACACACACACACACACACATATATATATATATATATATATATATATATATATATATATATATATATATATATATATATATATATATATATATATATACATATATATAATTGCCACACTGTGTTGGTAGCAGAAGACGAGAGCAAAGAAGTCAATGGCAGCTGTGGCTGAGTAAACAGTTCTCTACTTCAAGTTCCTGCCTATCGTTTCCTCTCGCGACGGACTGCTGGAGGTGCTGGGTACTGTTCTGCAACGTCTTATGCCTGCTGGTCCTGAACCAGAAGCAACCATCGTCAGGGTCCGCTGATATCTATCGAAGCAGCCGCCCCCTTCAAGGACTACCACCACAGTACGGTCCCTTGGCAAGTTCTGTGAGGACAATGTTTCCCACATCCGCAACCCAAACCGAGCATGACCCACTCGCTAGCGTACCTTGTGTCGTCAACACGCTCGCACACCCAATCCATTCCATGGGGATGCCGGTGCGGATGTCGAAGACTAGCTTGACCATTTCGACCGCGTCGCTTCCATCAACGACTGGAACAGTCGCCGTAAGTTGAAGAATGCGTATATCTCCCTCTTAGACGCGGCAAGAGTATAGTATGAGAACCACGACACTTCATTCACAAGTTGGCAGGAATTCCATCGGCAGCTTCGCGAGGCGTTCAGTAACCCCGAACGAAAAGAGAGATCGTAGCAGGCACTTTCTTCATCGTTTCAAATGACGAACGAGAGCGTCGCCATGTTTGTGACAGAAATGTCGCGATTGTTTTGACGGGCTGACCCCCACATGCCAGAAGACAAGAAAGTGCGCCTGCTAATGCGAGCCGTAAAGGATCAAACTTTCGCGGGCCTTGTGCGCAACCCTCCTTTGACTGTGTCCGAGTTCATACTTGAGGCCACAATTATGGAGCGCATGCTTCGGCAGCGGGTGTCGCAGCATGAGCGTCAGGCGGTCATGTCCGCTGCAGTACCAGGAAGTAATAAAAGAAAGGTAATCACAGAACTCATGCGGCAAGTTGTACGCGAAGAAGTTCGGAAATTTCATGCAGCATCCCCTCCCAGTAGCGCTGCTCTTACGGACGTCGTTCGTAACGAAATCAGGCAGTTCGTTCACTCCTCACCATCATCGCAAGTCGAACCTCCCACACTTTCCTACTCGGATGCCCTACGCGTCTCTACACCGTCAACGGCAGATTTTGCTCATCCAACTGCTGGGACCCCCAGACGCTTTCCAAGTCCAGCCAGGACGAAAATCGGCCTGCCTTATCAGGCCGATTTTCGTCCTGGCCCGCGGAAGTCCGACGTCTGGCGTGCACCCAACAATCGTCCTTTGCGCTACCATTGTGGCAAAGTTGGACACATGTACAGTGACTGTTACTACCGACGAATAGGCCTACGCGGATTCCACCTAGATGCACGTTGCCCACGCTATGGTGAACGCCCACAAGAATTTGCGGATTACTTGGAAGGTAGTTATCCCGCTCTTGTCTCGCCGCGACGACAGTCACGGTCACCATCACCCCGTCTGTTCACATCAACGCACCGCGCCAGACGCGCCTTTGGGTCCTCTGGTGTCAGTGGCGCAAGCCCACGCCGGGGAAACTGAAAACGCCGACCTCCGGAGGTGAGGTCGCTGTCACGCGAACCGACAAATACCCTCTGCCGCTGCCTTACGACGTGCCGTTGAAGCCTGTTTGTGAAACCGCCAACAGAACGTCCGCTGCCATTACCGTTTCCGTCGAATTTTATCCGGTGGCAGCGCTTGTCGACATGGGAGCTGATTACTCGGTGATGAGTGCTTCATTGGCCACCCGTCTACACAAGATGCTCACAACGTGGGACGGCCCTCATCTAATCACCACTAGAGGACACCTCGTATCCCCTATAGGAAGGTGCTCCGCCAGGCTCGAGATTTGCGCGTCGGATTTGTAGCATTATTCTTTGTACTTCCCAATTGTTCTCGGCTGGTCAATTTGGGCATGGATTTTCTGCAAGAGTATGGAGCGATAAATAATCTGTGTGATTTGTTCAACAGTTTTGTGAACTGTGTTTCTCCAGATTCCGATTTCGAGAACGAACATCGTGGCGTGGCTTTACGCGTAGTAGATGATTGCATCACGTTGCAACCTTGTAGTAGTATCTTCGTGCTTGTTGAGTGTCCACTCGAGCAGTCGATTACGGGCATCGCCGAAAGTACCCTGACGTTATTGCTTGATCGGGAAATGGCCATTGCTCGAAGTCTAGTTCAACTCCGAAATGGCCAGACTATGGTTTTAGTTACAAACTTCGGTGGCGAACACAAGCATTTTGCGAAACGCACAACCATTGCTTACTTGCAGGCATTGGATGATTTGGACGCCTTCCCTCTGATTACGACGATCTCGACTGAGAACAGCTGCGATACTGACGTGACTAGTCGCCCCAACGTCAATCGCCAGTTAGAAGAACCTAAGAGGGCAAGGCTCCTCAGTCTTCTCTCATTCTTTAGTGACTTTTTTTCCACTATTTTGAAAGTCCGGCAGACTCCTCTAATGAAGCACAGAATTATCACTGAGCCCAACGTGCAACCCGTGCGCCAACATGCTTACCGCGTGTCGCAGAATGAGCAAGATGCTATCCGTCATCAAGTGAAACAAATGCTCGACGACGACGTAATTCAACCGTCGACTAGTCCTTGGGCGTAACCAGTTGTTCTGGTTAAAAAAAAAAGATGATTCATTACGATTCTGCGTCGACTACCGCAAACTGAACAAGATAACGAAAAAAGACGTATATCCTCTTCCTCGTATTGATGACTCCTTGGATCACCTGCGACACGCCGGTTACTTGTCTTTTATAGATCTCCGTAGCGGATATTGGCAGATTGAACTACATGAATGGGACCGAGAAAAAACAGCGCTTATAACACCGGAAGGTCTCTATGAATTTAAAGTTCTCCGTTTTTGCCTGTGCTCCGCTCTAGCCACGTTCAAATGAATGATGGTCACAGTTTTATGTGGCTTGCAGTGGTACTCTTGTTTAGTGTATTTAGAAGACGCAGTCGTTTTTTGAACAGCACATTGTACAGCACATTTGAACAGCACATTGAGCGGAACTTTTGAACAGCACATTGAGCGGCTTGAGGCGGTTCTTCTGGCTATTCGCACTGCCCTCCCTGAAACGCGTTATTATGGTTATGAGGAACTGAAATTCCTTGTCCACATTGTCAGCAGCTGTGGTGTTCGCCCCGATCCTGAAAAGACTGTGGCAGCTGCTTTGTTCCCGATACCGAAAACAAAGCATGATGTAGGCCACTTTCCAGGACGTTGTGCTTATTACCGCCGCGTCGTGCCGAACATTTCAAAAATCGCTGACCCTCTACAACAACTCGTCAACAATGGCGTCGCCTTTGTCTGGGGCCCCAAACAATCCAGCGCTTTCCGCGACCTTCAACAACGCCTACAAACGCTACCAATTCTTGGTCACTTCGACACCGAAGCAGACACAGAAGTCCGCACTGACGCGGGCAACCTTGGCCTCGGAGCTATTCTAGTGCAATATCAAGACGGCGTGCAACGCGTCATCGCCTACTCTAGCCGCACGTTGTCATCTTCGGAGAACTACTTGACGACTGAAAAAGAATGTCTGGCGGTTGTATGGGCCATAACGAAATTCAGGCCCTACTTGTACGGACGCCCCTTCCGAATCGTCAGTGACCACCACTCTCTCTGCTGGCTAGCGAATCTGAAAGATCCTTCGGGCGGTCTCGCCAGATGGAGCCTTTGGTTGCAAGAATTCGATATAACGATGGTTTACAAGTCTGGCCAGAAACACACTGATGCTGACTGTCTTTCCCGCGCACCCGTCGAGGTCGCTGAAGAAGACAATGATGAAGACTTCAGCTACCTTGCTATCCTCGCATCAATAAACGTGGCTGAGCAGCAACGCGAAGACTTGGAATTACAACCACTGATCAAGTACCTTGAGAGACGTCGCCCACAACCCCCACATCAGTTTGCGCGTGATTTGTCACCTTTCTGTCTACGCCAAGGCATCCTCTACAAGCGCAACTTTCATTCAATAAAAACTGTTTACCTCCTCGTCGTTCCTGCTGCTCTCCGCGATGATATTTTGCATGCTTGTCACGACGAGCCATCGTCAGGGCATCTTGGCTTCGGGCGTACTGTGGCACGGATCAAGGACAAATACTATTGGCGGAAACTTACGAAAACCGAGCAGTACGTCAAGACATGCACAGCCTGTAAGCGCCGCCAAACTCCAACGACGAAACCAGCCGGTCTGCTTCAGCCTTTGCGACCCCCTCACGCACCTTTTGAAAAGATCGGAATGGATTTACTCGGCCCGTTTCCGAAGTATACAGCTGGTAATCGCTGGATTGTGGTTGCCACCGACTACTTGACCAGATACTGCGAAACACAAGCCGCCCAGCGAGCAACTGCTTCCGAGGTGGCTGACTTTTTCATCAAGAACATCGTTCTCTGCCACAGTGCTCCCGCTGTCGTCATCACAGATCACGGTACTGCTTTAACGGCACAGTTGCTCCGACAGATCCTGTTGCTGACCGGCGCGACGCACCGAACAGCAACTGCGTACCACCCGCAGACTAACGGGTTACCAGGAAGCCTTAACAAAACGATTGCAGATAAGCTTTCGATGTATGTCACCAAGGATCAGAAGAGTTTGGATGAAATCCTCCCGTCTATTACATTTCCCTACAATACGGCTTTGCAGGAAACCACCAGCTTTGCTCCTTTTCGTCTGGTTTACGGCCGCGACGTCACCACCATGCTTCACACTATGCTGCAACCAACTCTGCCGGACACGATTACCCCGGACGCAGAAGTTCTTGTTCAGCGTGCCGAAGACGCCCGGCAGCTGGCGTGCTTTCGCATTTTATCACGGCAAAATCAAGATGCTCGCCGGTACAACACCCACCACAGAGCAGTAATATACGAACCCGGTGACCTAGCCTCGGTTTGAACTCCTATACGTCAACGTGGAAGCTCAGAAAAATTGTTATGTCGGTACTTCGAACCCTACCGAGTTCTTCGTCGCCTCGGTGAAGTGAACTATGAAGTTGTCCCAGAAGACACGTCACACCGTTCTCGGATACCCCGCTCCTCGGATGTGGTTCACGTCTCCAGGTTGAAGCCGTATTATTCGCGTTGACTGCAAGGCAACAACATTGTGATGTGGCAATGGCCTTCAAGACAATTGTGCATCACTTATTTGCTTTTTTATTTTTCATCTCGTCCTTTTTTTTCCAATGGACACAGACATTTCTGACTACCTTTCGTTGTTTTTCGGAGCCGTGGCATTCATGCGATTCTTCTTTTTCTTTTTTTTTGAGAGAGAGGGTATAACGCCACGTTGTGTTGGTAGCAGAAACAGTCAGTAAACAGTCGTCCACTTCGAGTTCCTGCCTATCGTTTCCTCTCGCGACAATATATATATATATATATATATATATATATATATATATATATATATATATATATATATATATATTATATATATATAGAGAGAGAGAGAGAAAGAGAGAGAGAGAGAACAGATACTTTAGTGATTGCACTCAATTCGCAAGCTTCTAATGTGCTAGGTGAGAGGCCTAATGCCGCGTAAAAAAACATACAGAAAAAAAGAAAGCTAGGCCCATGGAAAAATGCGCTTTATTATCATTTTGTTTCCTCTTTGTTCATTTCATCGCGTTGGTCAAGTACGTCACAAAACTACCAAGCTAAAGGAGCAATCAGTGCTGTTCGTATCATTGGAGACATTTATTTTGTTTGAATAAAATTATAAGAGCAAACAATAATGTAAAATATAAGTTCCATTGCCACATTAGGATGATCAGTTTACGTTTTTATGTGCACTGCAGGACAAAAAGATAATACAATTACCTTTTTTCACTCTGCTCCATGACAACCTCCTCATTTCTTGTTTTTGTAGCTGCTTTTGACCGATCACTGCCCACGACCAGGTTTTCGATATCTTGGTATGCATTCCGGCACTCCAATAAACATAGTTTGTCATTCGCAATATATTACCTGTGCCGGTCTTGTAATCTTGCGGTGTGTCCCAAAGCCAATTATGAGCTTTAGTAACAAACACTGAATTTCATTGCGCTGTAAAATATTCGGTGTAATGTTCCTGCGTTTTCTTTTTGTTTTCATTAAAATTATTCCACCTGGACCAAGCACTCATTATACAACTTCCACATAGCAAAGTATAAACACTCCAAACACGTCTGAAGCGAACCACGGCAGTAATTTTTTTTGCGAACACTATCGGCGAATACCAAAAATAATGATTTATTCTACGTTCCGACTATTGTCTTTTATATTGTTGGGCAACTGCATTTCAATTGCACTGCCGTTTTTACGCCACGTGTTCTGCTTTTTGTGCGTGGAATAAACTGACTGGCACCTGAATTAAAGTCATTGGTAATTGAAATAAACACGGTGGCACCAAGACTAAACTCACTGGCCCGCATCCTCATTGAGTTGGCGCTTGGGTTAAATATAGTGGCTCTTGGAATAAACGTTTGTCACAAGAAATAAGTATCTCGGCACTCAGATTATTTCAATGGCGTGCAGATTATTCAACCTGGCACTAGGATTAAAGTGAGCAGAAAAACCGGTAGTTCATTTAGGAGGCATGGTTCAGCAGCTTAACGACACAGATGATCTCACGGATTTGATCTTCATTCCTGCTGACCATCATGCAATTCACCTATCTCCTGGTTGGCGCAATTCATAGACTAGTGCTGCACTATGGAAGTCAGATAACTTTCGTAGACCTTTGAGAGCACTTTCGGATAATAAAAGGGCATCGTGCGGAGAATATGGTTCTAAAATCGTTCTTACTATGCCGGCGACGCTGTTTACATCTCGAATCTCTCCGGTACCACTCTTTCTAAAGGAAATGATTAGTGAAGCAACAACGTTTGAAATTGTGGGAATTAATTTCTGTGTACCACTGTGAATTACCGTGATGAATTGGCCTCGTCAAGAAAAGAACACATTGTTGCCTTTCCTTGCCCAGTGACCCGGGCAGTACGGCTGCAATTGACAACCGATTTCTCGGCCGATTTGATTTCAAGCGCTTCGCGGCTTGACGTGAAATACTTGTGATTGTATACTCGGACAATGCGAAAGTCTTTTTTTGCAGTGCTAATCATCTGTGCTCACTCTTCGAAGACAACGTTCAGGACTACGCCACTGCTCACAGAATGCAGGGGTGCTGCATAGTCGAATGTGCACCGTGGTGAAGTGGCGTTCAGGAACACTTCCTTCACACTATCAAGAAAGCATCAAACGCTGCCTCGGACGCAGCAGCTGGCCTTACAACAAGCTGCTCAGAGTGCTAGCAGAATTTTAAGCGGTAGTTAAATGGTATCTCCTCATGTACTTAGAGAAATACGGCACATCAAAAGAAGCTGTGACACCATCCCACTTCTTAGTCGGAAAGCATCTTATCAGTCTGCTTACAGAACGGAAAACTCTTGCCCTCAATGATGCTGCGTCTCACCTTCGACGAAGAAGACGGCACCAACAACAGCTACTTCGGAACCTGTGGAAGCGGTGGAAAAAGGAATATCCTCTGTTCCAGTGAGCTGCTCACCACAGCAAGCGGAACCCTTCATCTAAAGTGAAGCCGCACGATTTTGTATTGTTAGAACATTTCAATACTCCGCCTCATACAAGGAAGACTGCTCGTGTCTTTAAGGCTTTTTCTGATACGACTGTCGGACGTTCAGCAAGTACGACGTCGTGCGTAGCGACCCTACCTCCTTGAGGCGCACTCAAGCAGTGGGGCCACGGGAGTGCGATAAAACCTGAATAGGACGATGCGGTGCAGAGCGAGTGCAACGCGTTCTTAGGACAGAGCCGCCTGAGTCATTCTCTTTGTTTTTTACAATGGTTGTGGAACTACTACTCTGATACACACCTTGCACTGTAGGCGCACTTTAGGTTAAAGTTGTGCAATAGATTCAGATAAAGGTTTCTGCATTCCCCATAAGCGAATTAGCTTGTTTTAGCTACGATGTGTTTCAATTGTAGATTTCAGACGTTATGATGTATTCCTTCGTTGATAGCGTAAGTGCTTGGTTATTATGCGTACTTGCAACGCACTAGGCCATCATCAGTTTACTTCCAAGCATCCGATCTGTCTTGACAATAATAGGAGATTTTGTGTACACTACGTAGTTACGGAGCGCACAATATTTCATGAAGTGAGGCTTCTAACTTTATTTATTTATAGGTATTTTGCTAATTCAACTTTATTCTTGAGTTGCGCCCCATACTGGCATCACGCCGGACTTGTTCCTGTGTTGAGAAGGTACACCATACAGCATGTCGATCGTTACTACTGCAGTAGAACGCGTCGGTTTTTACTAATCGTTTCGAGCATAATGTGTTGTAGCAGTGAAAAAAACACCGTTTCTTTTTGAAAGGAAACGTTTACGGAGATCCCATCATGCTCCTATGCATAAGTGCTCACTACGGTGCCGGCTTTAGGGTGAAAGGCGAAAGAAGCACTTTCTTGGAACAGCCACTGTTGAAACGAACACGCACACTCACACACTTGACACTCACACATGCACAAATTATTCCAAATACGCTCGTCCTCTGTACTAATAGCGTAAACCACGAAATCAGATATATGTATACCATTGAGCGCTTAATTGGCTTTGGAAAGACCTTGACTAGACTTACAGGAAATTACCCCATTCGCAGTCGGAATACTAAACAATTCAGCATTGCGATCGAAACCAGCAAGTGGGCTTCTCCTGACTGCCACTCAATTAGCAAACAAGCCGACTTTTCTCATCAGTGCCGTTAGTGGAGTTCACTCGCGCACATGTAATGCTGGGCGTGGCTTCCGAAAAGTTACTTAAAGGCGTGGCCGCCGGTTCAAGAACTAATTGCAGCCTGCTCCAAGACAGAATTATTATTGTGTTGTGGTGGCCCTGAAAGCTAATGTGAATCCAAGGTCACCGAGAAGCCAAGTTGCAAAGCATCGTGATTGAAGGAATGCGCTAAAGGGAGGTCGACACTAGACGTAAAAGGTCATGGGTGCCTAAAGCTGGACATGCAACTAAGGAATTTCACAGAATACACTTATACGCATTATGATAAAACTTATCGAGCTTATTCTCCCAAGCTAACAAATGCTCTGAACTTGGACACAATGCGCAAGTACAAGACATGCCATCTGTTGAACGACACCGTTCGTGAGCAGATGTGATAGCAAAATGTACTGACCAGAGAGAAGCATGGATGTGCAAATTAGAACAAATAATTTCAAGCACGTGAGAGTTACCATTCTTGTTCAATTGTAGTTATTTTCCTTTTGCAATAGCCTTTAAAGATAGGCATCCTTACAATTATTCATTCCCTACTTATGAGCTTACTGAGCATGTGCTGAATAATGATTGTTGATTAGTTCTATATAGAGCCTTAATGTAGGCCAATATCACGCCTAATGTAGGCCAATATCACGAGGGTATGCGTCACCGTACTTATATAACCGGGAAATGACTTATGCTAACTACGCTGAAATTACAAACCGCAGCTGCCTAAAATATCTTGTTAAAGACCAACTCTGCCAATTTTTCACTGAGTTCAACTAACGGTGCTTTTTGTTCCTGAAGTAGTCACTTTCAATGACCTGATATTGAAAGAGTAGGCAATGATTACCATAATTTTAAGTCAGCAGGAGAGCACAATGCCCAAACCGAAACCCAACCAATCCCCACTGTCTTCACGTAACGTAGAAGTTTGCGAAAACCGGAAATTTAGCAAGGCATATTGGTCATGGCAGCGCGGAGTATAAAAGACGTGATAGTAGTGAAGAGTAGATGCTCAGGGGTAAGGTGACCACATCCCAATAGCCGTCCCACGTCTATAATTGACCGTGCCACGTGTGCCAGCTTCTCTAAGCTCTCGGGAAATGGCAGCAGTAATTCGCATGCCTGTAGAGGACAATTCAAATCGCCATTACCTCTTGACGAAGTGAGACACACTGTCTAGATATTAAAGACGATAGTCGTTTTGGGGCACCTTCAATGCGAAAATATTGTTCTGTCTGTCTGTACAGTTGTCTGTTTGTCCGCCCTAATGGTACCCTAAACGACGCCAGACGATACCTTAAATGACCGACCGCATCCGCAGCGCCCACCTATATTGCTGAAGGTTCAGCGTACATACATGTGCGATTGTCAATTGAAAAGCAATTATTGCGCATATCTGAGGCACCGTAACAACCGGTCAATATTCTGTATGTGGGTCTTTTACTAGAAAAGGCATGCATAAGCAGTTCTAGGAACGATACCATTTATCACGCTGCACTGTCCATGCAACGCTCGCACCAAAAAGCAACTGTTTACAACGCTTTGCTAAAACGGCACGGTAGTGGCACCTACCCGTCGCCTTGCGTTCTACACCTTATCACCTCTGAGACGGCCGTGCACGCCGCGCGCTTCGTTTTCTATGACAACTGCCAGATAGAACTAATGCCTCTCATGTGACGTGACTTGATGCGCTCGTTCGCCTCCGCTGCACGCTCGAGGCACTCTAACGCAGCACCTGCTGAATACCATTAACCAATTTTCTTGCGCAGAACATCAAATATACGTTTTGTTCACTCTCTCCAGACGCAAGACTATCGTCTTTCGACGACATATGCAGTGCAATATGGAGATATGGGGCTTTTTTTTTCGCTTGCCTGGTTGTGTATTCCACCGTGAGATGGCGCCACCTGTACAAGCAGCTGGAATTTGTGCGACCGCGTGGAGATAAAATTGTATTTCTAAGAAGTTTGTGGGTGAACTAATGTTTTTTTAATATTTCTGCGGGAAGAGTGCATATGCTTGGCGATTGGGGTGTTTATAATTGCGTTGGTAACATCAAAGAAAAATAATTTAAACCAAGTAGTGGCCACCATTCTCACGCAGGCTCGGTCACAGAGATCCCTGTATTCGTTATAAAATGTTTTCCGTGCAGTAATGTGCAGGCTTAGCAATTTACCGTAACGTTCCCGCATAGGCACTCTTGAGTCGTTACACTATTACGACTGTTAACATGCGGTAGACTTGCAATGAAAACTAAAACCCTCTAATAATGAGAGGAAAGGTAATCGTTAGCTCGGTGTGTTTAGTTGTGACTGTTGGGGTAACAATTTGAGGAGTCGTGTGCAACTACAACAAAAAATCATTGCCACCCATCGCGCATATTCTCGCCAATAGCAGAAATGCGCACGCCGAGCCAACGAAGCATTGTCGAAAAGAAATAAGTGATCGTTGCTCTCTGGACAACCGACGACGTATTGGCGAACAGGTTCCGTCACTTCCATCGCTTTGCAGCGAATGACGCACCACACAAGTTTCTCAGTAATAGAGGGAAGCCATTTCAAAAAGTCAATGCAGTCTATGAAGTTCACTTGTAAAAATTATGTGTATCTCTCCATCCCATATTATAGCACAATTCGTAATAATAATCCATGAAACATACCGATTGGGTAATATTGAGATCCATTGGATACTTAAAGTCGTCGGAGGGAGCTTTTGGTTGTTGTGAAGCGTAGTTTATCATGTGTGGTCTATTGAGCGACACAGGAAGAAGTTAGTCGAGAATAAACATGCGAAAAGGAGGGTGATCCAGAACACTAAACTTGCCTAAGCTCGTGAAGTCAAAAGGCCAAAACCGCACCAGGTTCACTCTTAAGCAAATATGGAGTTTCAAACAGTTAAGGAAAGGCCGGACAAGCTACGGCTAATGCGATGTTGAGAACTGATAGGCAGTCAAGAGGTATTTTACAGTGCTAAGAAAGTGCAACTGAACACCCTACTTAGAGATAGTGGAGCAGCTTAGCATACAATGATGAAATTCGGTTCGAGTGCTGATGCCGCACCATTCAAAATTGTAAATTTACTTTAAACACGTAATAAAGAAATCGCAAAAAAATTTGGATGAAGCCCCGCAGGCCACTACATGCCACTAATGCACTCCCTCACGAGAGAAGGATGGGTCACCCTGGCGCAGTATTTGGCCACTACCTTCCGTATGAACCAAGCAATCAACCCTTGGCCTTCAGTCACCAAGGGATGCGAAGCAACTGTCCAAGGTGGTGGTTTGACCTGCGATGAAATGGAGGATGCTAGGAATGTATGGGTCCGGAAAGGCTGCCAGAGGAATCTGAACTTGGCTAGGCTTAACGCGTACGCTATGTAGTGAGGTTGGTCTAGCTGTGTTATTCTAGGAATTATAGTGTGTTTAATGGGATGTACTAGAGCTGAGCCAAGTTATGACGACACTTGAAACTCATACAGAGCTGAAGAACGGTCATCTCCTATGCTACCGTAGATTAGTTTAGAGAAGAGAACAAGGGGTGAGGTTTCTTACTCACAGGTTTATCGCTAGCAAAATAGAAGAATACTATACCTTTAGTAAGGGGGTGGCAAGCGTCGTAATCAGGTTAACAAAATGTATGAGATGAGGGTGGTACAGGCCCATGCGTCTACATAGAGCCATATAGATCATTTGGTTGAACGCGTCTGCGAAGAGATTAAGTTAGCAATGAATAAAGACACAGTGTATTGTACTGATGCGTGACTTCATGCCAACGCAGGCAAGACACGGGCCGGAGACCTCGAAGTGGGGGAATGTGGCATCAACTTATAGAAATGTCAGAGGGAATTTATTAGTATACTTTGAAGAAAATAATAATTCACGGATCTAGAATACCTTCTGCAGAAAACGGGCGAACCGGAAGTGGACTTGGTGAAATTCTAATAGTGTTACTAAAATTGAAATTTACTTCACTCATTGGCACACCGAGGCATTGTACCGGTTGTAGAATTAGTTGGCAAGATCCAATGCAGTAACAAGAAATTGGTAAGAGCTCGTATTAACCTTCATTTAAAGAAGACATAAACTGATACGAAAACAGCCAAATATACATATAGCGGTGATAAGGAAGGTACAGGAACTCAGAGTTTTTCTTCAGCATTGATTCGAGCCACTAAATGAGGGAACTGACTTTCGCGATGGCACAATGAGGTATAATCTTACTATTTTGTTCATGATCACCAAAGCGTGTGCAATGGAAGTCGAAGGGGCAGTCACTAGAGAGGAGGCTGAAGAACTGTCTCAGGAGACGAAAAATGTAATTAAGAGAGGATGAAACGTAAAGTCTCAAATGCAACCGACCAAATAGAGCTAATAGAGCTTTCGAAATCAATCAATAGGCGTTAGGCAGACGACGTCAGAAAGTGTAACATTAAGAGAATCAAATATACTATAAAAAGCGTGAAAAGCCGAAAGGCTACGAAGGCGAACTTGTGCATGGGCAAAAATCGGATGTATGCATTGAGGGACAAGGAAAGCGATGTCGTAACGAATGTGGATAAAATAGTTGAGGTTGTGGTGGAGTTCTACATAGGGCTGTACTGAAGCCGAACCAACCAGGATAGTTTTGTAAGAAGCAATAATAGCCATGAGAAAGTCGACATTGTGCCAGTAACGACACGGGAATTAAAGACAGCCCTAGAAGGAATGCAAAAAGGTAAAGGCGCTGATAAGGATAAGGTTACAACAGATATGCTGAAAGATGGCACAGAAATGGTGTTAGAAAAACTGGCCTTCTTACTTGCAAAGTATGTTTTGGCAAAAAGGGTTTCAAAATCTTGCAAGAATGCCAACCTCATAATAATTCATTAAAAAGAAGACGTCATGGACATGGAAAATCACAGGTCGATCAGCTTACTCTCCATACTCTACAAACAATTTACAAAAATGATAGTTAAGAAATTAAAGCTATATCAGAGTTCAATAAACCAAAGGATCAAAGAGGATTTCGTACAGTCTACACGACAATAGACCATATTCATACCCCAAATTAGGTTGTATAATAATGCGTGGAACACAATCAACCCCAATACATTACCTTCATAGAATACGAGAACGCGTTTGACTCAGTCAAGACATCAGCGGTGATACAGGCATTATGGACTCAGAGCATCAACGAACCCTACAAAACATATTGAAAGAAATCTAGAGCGGATCCACAGCCACCGTAGTTCTCCATGAAGGAAGCGACAAAATCTCAATTAAAAATGCAGTAGGAGAGAGAGAGAGAAACACGATCTCCTCAATGCTATTCACAGCGAGTTTATAAGTAATTTGCAGGGCTCTATATAGGGTAGAGTTAGGAATACGAGTTAATGGAGTGTATCTGAGCAATATGCTATTCGCTGACAACGTTGCCTTGATGAGTAACTCAGACGACGAATTCCAGCTTCTGATTACTGAACTGGACAGGGAAAGCAGAAGAATAGGTATGAAAATTTATATGTGAAAAAGTAAAGTAATGCGCAATAGTTTCGGCTGAAAGCACTGGAAGTTGAGAAGAAGTATGTCTAGTTAGGACAGCTGGGAACAGCGGAGCCAAGCATGAGAGTGAAATAACTAGAAAGATAAGGATTGAAAGGTTGACATTCAGCAAGCATTGTCAGATCACGAATGGTAACTTTCAAGAGAAAGGCATATAACAGCTGCTTATAGCCAGCACTTACATACGGAGCAGAAATCTGGAGGCTTACAAAGAGGGTTCAGCTAAAATTGGGGACGCTACAGCGAGCGATGCAAAGGAAAGTGAGAGATGCCATTTTACGAGAAAATAAGAAGGCATATTGGGCAGGCAAGCAGCCGGTGTTAAAGATATCATAGTTCAAATTGAGAAGAAGAAATGGACATGCACTGGGCACGTAGCTCCTGGGGAGGATAACCGCTGGTCATTAAGAGTTAAAGGGGGGTTTACACAATTAAGAGTGACTGAGTGAATCCCCAGAGAAGGCGATCGTAAGAAATAGAGACAAAAAGTTAGGTGTGCCGATGATATCAAAAAGTTCGTGGGTGTAACTTGGTAGCAGAACGCACAAGATCGGATTAATGTGTGAATCATGTGAGAGGCCTTAGCCCTGCAGTGGGTGTAGTCGGGGTGTTCCTGGTACTTCTGCTGCTACTTATAATGATGATGATATCTCTAACTAGGGCTTAATATGAGACATAAATTCGTACACTAAAAAGAGCGCATAGTGGGTATTGCTTATTTCTCGTTGCGTTTGTTAGCTTTAAAACATGAATGTCTCAAAAGGAGTTCCAGGAAGTTGCCTTAGCAAGGCAATGGGTTGTATTTCTTGAAATAGTTTCAGCAGACACACACACATAAAAAACTTTTGTTTTACGTGATTCCATGCGCGTAAAAGAAGAAAAAAGGATTTTGGCAAAAATTTTATTTTCATAGGATACAAGTCAAACACCACACACGGAGACGTTAGATTCATGCAAAGTAAAAGACTTCGAAGACCAAAGATGCATCCGCCTCACTCGACATGAAGGTGAAATTAATCTCTATTTTCTTCTGAGTCTGTGTGTTGAACATTTAGTACTCTGGTCTGAAAGCTTTCTGCAAGTAAGGTGGTTCTCTCTCCCATGCCTCCAGGAATGCTGCCACTGAAAGGTTTGTGCAGCTTGTTTTATTTTGCACGGCCTCCCAGATTGGTCCAGTTTCCAAGACGCAGTAATGTCATGCAATTACGTGAAGTCAGAATTCCGTCAACATGACATATTATTATGACATCATCACACGGTGATGAACGATTGCGTCACACGTCTTGGTGTTGTTGAAGCGGGATACTGACGAAGGACACCTCTCAATTGCTTGATTGATTGATATGTGGGGTTCAACGTCCCAAAACCACCATATGATTATGAGAGACGCCGTAGTGGAAGGCTCCGGAAATTTTGACCACCTGGGGTTCTTCAACGTGCACCCAAATCTGAGCACACGGGCCTACAACATTTCCGCCTCCATCGGAAATGCAGCCGCCGCAGCCGGGATTCGAACCCGCGACTTGCGGGTCAGCAGACGAGTACCTTAGCCACTAGACCATCACGGCGGGGCCACCTCTCAATTGCTATGTATGATGAAGATTGAAAATACCATCGATAAACGGTAATACTAGCTTTGATTTCTTCTAACACTTTTTATATGAATCTGAAAAACCTTTATCTACTTTTGTTTACAATACTATGTGTAAAAATGTACCTCGGTGGCTCAGGTGCTCTGCTGCTGACCCATAGGTCGCGGGTTCGATCTTGGCGACGGCGGTCACGTTGTCCGTGCGTTGTCCGTGCACGTTAAAGTACACCAGGTAGTCAAAAATTTCAAAGCCCTCCACTACAGCGTCTATCACTATAATATGGTGGTTGTGTGACTTAAAATTTTAGATTTTATTGTTATAACATCATTTATATGTATTCAAAATAAACCTAATTGCTCCGGTTTACACAACTAAAGCTCAGAAGTGATGAGCTTTGTGTTTTGTTCTATTTCACACTGGCCGTTATTATGACTTTTTTTATACCCTAAAGGCCCCGAAGGGCATTACATAGGGGGGTGGAGAGAACAATGTGTTCAGTACATTTCAAATAAAGAGCAAACACAGTCAAAAGCGGGCATGTAACAGAAAACGGTAGAAAAGCAAACAAACAAACAAAAATAAATGGAAAAGAAATACAAAGCACGCGCACATAGTACATGGTTCATGGCTCTGATAATAAAAATCGCTTCAAGTGGCTTACAAACAAATCGTGATTATGAATTGTGGCAATATCTTCTGGTAATTGATTTCAATGAAAGATGGCCAAGAACAACGGGGATTGACGAAGAAGATTAGTACGGGCAAACAAGGGGAGGACTTTGAAAGGGTGATCTAGACACGGAAAAATGCGATGGGCAGGTTTGATATGCGATGCAGCAAATGACGACGCACTAGGATAGAGCCGGTGGAAGTGACATAGTAATGCTAGTATTCTTCGTTTTTCCAGGGAGGGCAGCTGTAGAGATTCTTTAATGGCAGTTATGCTAGATGTGCGGGAATAGTTCTTAGTAATAAGACGTGTTGCTTTATTTTGCAAGGCCTCGAGTCTGTTAGTTAAGTATGCCTGGTTCGGGTTCCAAATATTAGACGCGTATTCGAGTTTTGATCAAACTAAGGAAGTATAAGCTAAAAGTTTAGTTGACTGACTAGCTAAATACAAATTTCGTCTGATGAAACCGAGTGTTTTACTTTCCTTGGAAATTATAGCATCAATGTGTTCATTCCACGTAAGGTTCGACGACAGATAGACACCCAGATATTTTAGCGTAGAAACGTTTTCGATAGCTGTGTTAATAATAGAATACGAATTTGGGTGCATGTTAGTAGACCAAATAAATATCATAGCTTTTGTTTTGAAAGCATTTATTTGCATTTGCCAATCGTCGCACCAGTTAACAGTATTATTCAGGTCGGTCTGTGATGTATTAGAATTAGTGATTCTAATACTTTAGTGATTCTTCTCCGCGCATACCAGGTTTCTACTCACATTGGCAAGGCACAGGGACCAGCTTACCCAAGAAATTATCGAAGCCGAAAAAATACACTTGCTAGGAGATAAATGCGCAAGCACTTCATCGGTTGCTATATCGCAGGCTGAACGTGATTACCTGGCTGGGCTTTGAGGCAATAGAGGACCCGTCACACGTGCTTTGTTACTGATGTGTAGATTAGGCTTACATTTTTTCTTCATGTCCTGTATCCTTCCTTTTTAGACGTATATATTCTTACCACTCCGTGAAATTAAGCTAGTTGGAAGTCAGGGCTCTTTCTGTCTACCCTGTCCTTTTTCCTATGTTCGTTCGCTGAAACATCTTGCAAATATGACTACGCACCAACTAGCCCAAGCTTCCACTCTTGTGGAGTACAATCCCCTTAAGAAGCTGGCGAACCCTGTCTGACTCTGTCATTGATGTATCAACCCGGCGGCAAAATGCAAGAACGTCCTCGATGTAGGATGTATACGACTCCTCGATGTGCTGTTTCCGAGCCGCGAAAGCCTTCTTTGCGAAAACCGAATGAACAGCTGATGTGCCAGAAACATGGCGAAGCTGATCTTTGAAAGCTGGCCTGTCGGGGATGTCGATGAGTTGGTTGAAGAACCACGTCTTTGCGACACCCGTAAGGTAGAATGAGACGTGAGTGAGTTTGTAGCTTTTATACCACCGGTTAGCAGACCCGACACATTCGAAATCGTCCAGCGATTCTTCTACATCTTCCCCGCGCATACCAGCGAAGGGACGGGGCTCACGCTGGAGGCTTTTAATGACGTGAGAAGGCGTGGCACGTGGTGGCGGGGTGGGAACGGCTGCAGCACTGACTTCATCTTGTTGCGACATATTTTCGGACACCTGGTCCAAGCGGCGTCCTGAACGTAGCTCTAGGGAATAGAGCGGTAGAGATGACGACAGGGGATCGAACAGCACCCTCCATCACGTATGAAGTCTTCGTTTAGAAGAACTTTATTAGGCCCGAGGAACCGGCAGCCGACAAATACGATGAACCAACCGAGATGGTGATCCTACGCGACAACGATGAGGATTCATGCATGAGGAAAACATGATTCGCGTGCCCGCGGACGAGCGTTGTGCGCCCGCATGTTTCGCCATTGTACTCGTAGCTATGCCTTTTCGGATACTCTTTAACGGTCGCAAGCCTTAATGTTCACATTCTGACAACATTATTCTCTAGTTTTTTTTACGTGCACGCACAAAAACAACATATAATACGTGTTCATGATGGGGATACCACCGGCTGGGTTGCGATAGTGGCCGCATGAGTTTGTAGTTCACTGTTGAACCTGTTCGCCAGGCGTACGGCTTAACTTCACTCAGCTACGAAACGATCAATGATTATGAATGTTTGACAGCTGACATAGCTTATCATAGCATGCAGATTTATAGCACGGCTGTATAAGTGATACGCGTCCTTTTATTCGCTCAATGGTGTCATATTTTTTGTAGAGAGACTTGGGTGTACTTAAGTGTACCAGCCTTGAGTATTTTGGAAGTTGGAACTTTCTCGCGTTTTTCCATTGCTGCATTCACATAGTGTGCATAATGCAAATTGATCAAGTTGCTATGGTTGTATAATATAAAATTGGACAGTCTTGTCAAATATATGAATGTATAAATTCAATGAATCAGTAGCAAGTTTTCACGCGAGGCGTTTTCGTGAGTGAAAGCAAAACAGCATGAATAAGCTATTTTTTTATGAATTTGTGTTGCTCGATTTATCCCGAACTAAAAGTTGCGAGGAGTTTTTTTTTTCAATGTGATGTTTTCAATGCTTTTCTGAAGGACAGATCATGAAAAGTAGCGGAGGTTTTCAGCACACATTACGATCTTGCTGGCTTTAGGTTTTCTTTCTTTGTATTGGTTTCAATAAAATTTCTTGGCTCACTAATCACGGATAGGGACAAATACGCTCTTGGTGAAAGTGATTGTGTGTGGTTGTGAGGAGAAAGGCAGTGTGTTTTAACCCACACCATCTTCTTGCAGAAGCTACGGGTGAAATGAAAAAGAGAGAGCGAAAGATGCAAGCCTGTGTGCTGTAAAAAGGAGGGACCGTTAGCATGGCTTTCGTCGGCCTAGCCGCGCGTACTGTGCGCGGTGGCAGTTGTAGCTGCTAAACGTGTAGTAAAAGCACTTATGAGATGGCTGTTAGCTTCGTGTGTTTGATCGTTACGTGCACGTAGCTTGCGGTCATGCTATCGCAACAAAGGAGAATTTGCGTTGAAGAGGCAACAGACGCACTTGGTTGTTTGTGTCAGCATCGCGAGCACAGTGGTTACAAGCGTTGGCGATAATTGAATTTCATCTCTTCATATTTTGCCTAAGTGTGAACCTTGTTTAAAATTGTGTTCGCTCACAACTTAAAAACAGCTTAATAAAACGACGTGACGTTCAGATTATTCGCAACTCAACTGAACACGAGAGGGCGCTGCGAAGTTGCAGTATGGCGGATGCACGGAGGTCACAGCGTCCGCTGTCGCTTACACAAATAATGAGTTTTCTGCAGTGTGATAGCACAGAACACCTATACATATTATTTAGAAAAGGGAAACTTTATCTTTGACAATGCAACAAAAATAAGGGTAGCGGTGGCGTTGTGAACTAACTTATCCGACCTAGAGATGGCGTTGGTAGGCATATCATCAGCATTGCGCTGAAGCAATATTTCGGCTGCTTTGGTATGTGCGGGGGGTCACGGTGGGCGCCCGCAAGTTTATGGGCGTTTATTCGCCGATTTTGCGGGGTGGTATTTGCGCACACGGCACCCTAAATTTACTATAAATATTTTCGCTATGCCTCCAGGTGACGGAGAGGCCTGAACTGGCAAAAAACACGCCAAGCAAGTAAGCTTACATAGTTTATTGACAATCGTGAATGCAGCAGTATACATGTAAACAAGGAACACTGTCTCTCACAGAGTTGAACAATATATGTAAACAAAGTGATAGCCATCTGACTCGTAAAATTACCCGCTGAAATTCTGCAACCTTGCCTCTTGGCTCGTTCAGTCAGACAAGGATATTCACACTGGGCACCCCTTGCACAGTACTTTGTACTGTGCTGCCCATTGGCACTCTCACCCCACATGCTCTCAAAAAGTGCAGTGTCAGTACGATTAGCCTGAGCCACAATATGATATTCGACAACGCATTGGCGAGAAGCACATCGTGTTGAATAAATAGAAATGACCCCACGTTGTTGTGCTAGGTATCCCTGCATTATTCTCGATATAACTTGTTCTCGAGATTGTCTTTAGAATCTGTGTTTTTAACTGCGCGTCCGATCTTTTTTTACGACTAACTAGATCAACTTCTAGTTGTGGTAAGCAAGTGTATTCTGGGAAAACACCATTTACAGGATCATGTTGAAAAGGAAACTTGATCACGTTTCACAAGAGGTAAAGGGGTTGCAGTGCCAGGCACTTTAATTGGGCAACACTTGGCGAATAATGAAAATCTGAGTCAAACATTCCAGCAAGTCAACATTCTTGCTAAAGTTGTCACTGTTGAAAAGTTAAGAGCTACCCTTGCCCTTGCTCCCTTGCCCTTGCTCCCCTTGCTACCCTTGCCAGCTACCCTTGCCCAGCTACCCTTGCTACCCTTGCCCTTGCTACCCTTGCCACCCTTGCCCTTGCCCTTGGTACCCTTGCTACCCAGCTACCCTTGCCAGCTACCCTTGCCCCTTGTCCTTGCTACCCTTGCCAGCTACGCTTGCCCTTGCCCTTGCCCTTGCTACCCTTGCCCTTGATCGCCTACTGTATATCAGCTGACACACGAGATACAAGATGCCTGTTGGTGCTCCCAAAGGCACTAATTCGTAAAAAAATAAATTATGCGCCAGTGGATAACACTCGCAATACACTGCACGTGACATATACGTATACGATAGGGACATACAGAACACTGGACAGCTGAGGAGTGCTGGAAGTCACGGTAGCAATGTTAAAAACATAAGTAGTGAATTATCATTGCAGTCAAATCTACATAATGAAATTTTCTACGAAGTTTATTCACAAAGTAAGGGCTATTTCCTAATCATTAGGTATTTGCACGTCATACTGAAGAGTTATGTGCCAAGCACAATCTCCTGCTTCTCAGCGAAAGTACTGAAGTGATTGTTCTGGCATAGTAGTCATCTGCATGACGGGGAACGCAGACACCAATGTTGGCGAATATTGTTGCTTTCGCCTGTTGTGGGGTGCACACTGTATTTACGTTTTTGCATGCAAAACACTCACTAGCTTTTCCAATTTACGAGGAGTTGTGCACAGTTCATGGACCAACTGTGAGGAGTGGGACAAGTATGAGAACATGGTGTTGAGACTTCTCAAATGGCTGCACAAATGCGTACGAAAAAGAGTGGAGCACCATGCCAACCATTCAGACGAACGAAACTGTTCAAGTGGACAACATATTGCAATAGATTGAGGACTAACAGTTACAGATATGTAAGGCAAAGTTCCCCTTGTTTGCCTCGCTATTATTTGCACAATTGTAGCCAATATGCCCAGATATCACAAAGTTTGGTTCCAAAAATGCTTACCGACCAACTCAAACATTAAAGGACGTCAAGAGAATCAGCGTTTTTGGACTGCTATTGATAAAACAGGGATGATTTGTTTTCGCACATTGTTGCACAGGTGACGACGCTACATAGTCAACGCAATCGCAGCAACACAGTGGTGCCACCACTCCTTTTCACAAAACCGAAAAAAATTCAAGCAGTTAGCTTACGCCAGTTAGAAAATGGCGGGTACCATTTTCCAGGTCACTTTTAGTGTTTAATTTCATAAAATGTGGGCCACACGTGCAGCTGACGTATACTGTGAAACACTCACCACCTCATAAGTACGATAAGCTTTGATTACGCTACTAATTCTCATCCGGGATCGGCCTCCTACATGACAACATGCATTCCTGCATCACAATCAGAACCAATCGGACGATCACATACATTGGTAGGGAACACTAGTTACTCGCCCTGCTGCTCTGAGCCAGGACCATGTGATTATTTCCTCTTTTTTCACTCGAAACAGTGGCTCGTGGTACGGTTGGAAGACCGTGAGAAATTCAAGATCACCGTTCGCAAAGGTTCAATTAACGAGCGGTGATCATTTAGTCAGATTGACTCAAGAAACTACTGCGATGGTACGAGAAGCACTAAAAAGTTAGCAGTGATTTTTTTAGCAAAGTGAACTAGACTTTTGCTAAACTAAGCCCACCAGTAAAAGCTTTTGCTAATGAATATTTACTTGCTTGGAACCAAATGGTCCTTACTTTTTGAATCACCCTCATCAAATTGTCAAGCTTTGGATTGACAGGTGAATACATGAGTTTTTTGTGTTTTTGCCGATGGTGCATAGTCATCAATAACACTGCTCAAATGATGAACAATGGCAGAAGCTGAATTCACATTTTTATTCATCACTACTTTCTAATTGTCTGCCTCACTCTTAACACGGGTATCATACGAAATTAGTCCTTTTGGCAGCATATTTCACAGCAATACTAAGGAAATAGCTGTTAGTAGACATTCGCAGTACCAACAAGTACAAACACTGGCCAACTTTAATTATACCTACTGAGTGCACTCAGTCGTTGTTCTGTTGAAAAGTAACATACCTTTAAAAATGCTTTTTCATGCGTCAGGTATTTTACATATAACAAATAATATTACAGTAAAAGGTCGTTATTTGAACTCAGCTAAGTAAAAGCGCACAGCCCTGTGTATTTCTACTAGGAGAAATCTGTCGACAATTTCAACACATTGGTATCCACAACAGCTAATTCAAACTGGGAGCCCCTTGTTTTCGTTGCTGCTTGCACATGTCTGTCTAGAGTGATCACAGCATTTTACAAAAACAAACTAAACAAATTAACTAGAGGATGAAAAGAACTGAACACGGGCATTTCTCGGCAGATGAGATTTTGGATGCTGAACTGGAGCCCTTGAGCAAGCTAAGAATGATGGTCATGGAGTCACAGCAGAATAAATGCAAGCGAATGCAAATTACTGATTACTTCTCACTTTGATTGCGTTAACTCTGTCATGTAAACAAACATGTTTCAAAGAACAAATAGTGACATACGTATAAACACTAAGGCTCGCTGCTTCCATGAATGTCGATGCTTGTTTTTGGCGTATCATCAGCCTTATTACACCCATTGCAGGACAAAGGCCTCTCCCATGATCAGCCAATGAACTTGGTCCTGTGCTGCCACGTTATACGAACAAACATTTATAATATCATTTGCCCACCTAACCTTCTGCTTTCACTTTATACGTTTTCCTTCTCTATGAAACCAGTCCCTTGATGACATCGGTTTTTCTGCCTGCGTACTACGTGCCCAGCTCATGTCCATTTCTTCTTCTTGATTTAAACTACGATATCCTTAACACCGATTTATTCAATGACCCACTCTGCTCTCTTCTTGTGTCTTAAGGTTACACCTATCATTTTTCTTTCTATCGCTCGCTGCGTTGTCCTCAATTTAAGCTGAACCCTCTTTGTAAGTCTCCAGGTTTCTGCTCTCTAGGTAAGTACGGGCAAGGCACAGCTGATATATGACTTCCTCTTGAGGGTTAGCGACAGATTATCATTCATGATTTGAGAATGCTTGCCGAATGTGAGTCGTCCATTTTTATTCCTCCTTATTCTTTTAGGTACTTTACTCTCATGGTTCCGCTCCGCGATTGCTACCTCTCCAGGACATGTCTTGCTTAATGAAAACACGAATTCTTGCGCAGTTGTAGGGGCGAAGATCCTTATAGCGGCACCCGTTCGTCCCTCGTAGTCGTAGTAGTAGTCATAGTATGTAACCAGTCTTACATTTTGACCTCCAAGGTGGTGCCGGTGAGAGTATTCTTCTGTGCGTTGTTGAACAATAAAAAATTCGCAGCGTGTGCGTTAGCTGAAGGCTTAATTCTCCTGTCTCTCATTCCCCCTGTGCAGCCATCGGGAGGTACATTGAGCATTATGTGACAAGAAAGGGTTGCTACGTTATACTCGCTGAGCATAACCTTGGTTTAAGAAAGGTTTAGCGATCGTTGAGCTGCAGTGCCATGAATACAGTGAACTAGTATATACCATGAACTCGAGGTGGTTAAAGGTGGAAAGTAGACACGAAGCGCAAGCTGTAAGAAAGTGTGCGTGTGCCACCTCTCGTTTAGTGCTTGGAATGTCCGCTGGATGGCGGTGCATATGCGGAATATATGATGAAAAGGTGCGAGATGGTGGTACTTGGAGTGTTGAATAGATGGACGAACGGACACACAGACAGATGCATGGACGGACTCACGGATGGCTGCACCGACGGATGGATGCATAGACGAACGCAGGGACGGACGCACAGATTGACGTGCGGACGCACGAACAGACGCACGGACGGTCACATAGACGCATGGACGGACGGAAGCAAGAACGAATAGACGGACGGATGCTTCCCCCACTCTCCATCGTTCACTCCGTGGATATGCTGCCATTTTTTTAGTACTTTGATAGTGTCTCTCCCCACATGCACGCAGTATCAGTAACTGTTTCAACACTACTAAAGCGGTACCTACCACTGCCTTGCAACAGTCTTTATATTCACAGTAATATATACACAATGTGAAAAAGAAGTGCTGCTAAATATGCACTACTGCAAGCCCAATTGTTACCAAGTTATAAGTAATACTTTATGCAAAGTTTGACACGTAAAGTGAAGTACAGCATGTGAACCCCATGGCATGCACTGTCTAAGAATTTGGAAGCCTGCACACTTCCTGTAAACTGAGTAGTTCTTAAATAAGAAACAACAATCTGTGCACCCAATTTCATACAGCTTGAACATACCGTACGCTATCACTGCTTTTCGGTACAAGGCTTCCATTTGTCCACCTGGCATATTGGTGGCGCTTGGGGTTGTCACTGTGGCAACTGTAGAGCTTCTTACGACTGGATGTGGGTAGCTTAGAAATCAATGGTCTCTCTTTAGTCCAGCTTTCTGAGAAGAAAAAAAAACAGACTCATGAGCAGAGTAAGACATAAATGATTGAACAAATTATGTTCGATGAATAAAGTGTGTTCCACAATACCTTGCGAGGATTTTGGCCCTAGAGCTTGCTTTCAGTGACGACACATTCTCCGCTGACTTGAGGTAGGTTCAGAGTGATGATGCATCCAAGCGTAAACTGATAAGAGCAGTTCCTTGGAGGCTGCGGTTGGGTTGTAAGAAAAAAAAACAGTCATGGTTACTCTGGTAGAAGCGCGAACATATTTGTGATACATGACTAAGAGGAATACATATGAGAACACTGCATATATAAAAAGGCGGTGTGGACATGACATTGCTGTTTTTGTGAATTTTTTTTGTGGATGGCAATATAATGAGTTTGCTTTAGTGACGTTCCTCAGAGGACAAAGCTAGGTAATTCCGACACTGGATGGACTACATGGTTCATTCATATGTAACATGCTTCATTGCAAACTTACGAAAAATGTACAAATGCGTATGTGTACTGAAGTTTCACTTGGCTCTACTATGCATTGAATTGATGAGCATATATTGCAGCAGACTCATCTTGAGCAGAAACAGATAGAACTTATGCTGTGATCTGTGCTACAAATTTTCGCAGTAAAGATATTCTCACTGAATGTGACAATGAAGTGAACAATCTTAAATGTTTACAAGGTGTGAATCTCAGCTGTACAAGTCGAAAAGCCTTATGACATGACAAAAACTGTAGCGCATGCGAAATAAAAGGGCCATGTTCAGATGCAAAGCAGCGCATTTTACCTCACCGGCGAACACGCCCATATTGTGCAAGATTATGCCGTCTTCATAGGCATTCTCCGAGCGATTTGCCGGCGTTGAATTTTCACGCTGGAGACTGCACAGCTGGACGTCGGTGAAGCACAGCAGCTGACATGATTCACGGCCTCTAGACACGTTCGCTTCGTCGTAGCGGCCCATGAAGTCTGACACACAAGCTCGCATTGATATATCAAAGCTGAATTAAAACTGAGTTAGCTATGCCGATCGACAAAAAGTACCGCGGCTAGCCGCGGACAATTTGAACAAATTGTTGTTGTTGTTCACCTATTGTTAGTGGCGCATACCCACTTTGGGGGATCAGCCAAGACTTGAGTGGTTTTAAAATTTACTGTTCAGATTTGGGATAATGGAGGTAAAACAGAAAGATTACCGATAGCCTAGGAAAGTGTGGTGCTTAAAGTTATGCATACAAATATTTACATAAACGAATTTATTCTTAGAATAGAGCAATAATCTGATTTTATACGTATATAATTAAGTGGACATGTTAGGATAATGAAACTGGTTAATTAGTCAACCTATTAGTTTCATCATTATAGTCCCGGACGGCCGCGCATACTGTCACATTAGAGAAACCAGAAATCGAAGCTCCAAAAGACAAAATGACAGGCACAGATAAGTCCATACCAATACCACGTAAAGGTGTTTCTAAAAGGGTTTTTCATAATGTGTTAAACCGCCTGCAGGTCAAAAAGAAATGATCTATTGTTTCCAGTTCATCACAGAACGCGCACAGTGGGGAAGGTGCCTGAGCAAACCTGTGTTTATAGACATTCAGATTTGGTACCCGGCAACAAAGCCTTGTGATAGGTACTTCTTGTTTTCGAGCGCAGCAAAAGTCTCTTAGTCAGGGATATAATAAATGGCCATATTCTGTAGAGTTAGTTGTTGCTGAACCTTTAATGTCTTTCATAAGAGTACGTCTGCAGAATTGAGCAGCAGTCACGTAAGCGGATGATGGACAGAGCGGTAGAAACGGTTCGCTGATTGACGACTTAGCTAAGGAATCAGCTATGTCATTTAGTACAAACCTTTATGTCCAGGCACCCAAACTAATCTTACTTTTCTGAAATGCGCAGGTACTAGTGCACGGAACGCCTATGTAACGTGATTATCAGCACCAACAGAAAGTGCCGCACAGAGAGATAGGAATCTGTTAATACGACAGCTGATATAATTGCTGTATCAAACTTGCGTAAGGCGAGCACTACTGCCAGAAACTCAGCCACTAAAACGGGTATGAAATTGGGTAGTCGCAGGAAATAAATCTAATTTAAAATCGGGCTGAAAATACCAACACCTCACTTTTCGTCATATTGCGATGCGTCTGTAGCAATAATAACGTTCGTTGTGATGCGGCACAGCCCTACTGAAACGTTCCGTATGATATCTTACGGAAAATATATGGACTCCGTAACATTTCCTTATGCTACATACGGAAAACATATGGAGTTTTATGGAAAAATACGGAAGTTGTATGGCATTTACGGAAAGCTTCTTATGGAGTATAAGGAAGGATAAGGAAATGGTATGGCGCATACGGAAAGCTTTTTATGGAGTATACGGAAAGATAAGGAAAATGTATGGCATATATGGAAAGCTTTTTATGGAAGGATAAGGAAAGGTAAGGATACTTATGGAGCATACGGAGAGATCATGATTGAAGATATGGAAGGATAAGAAAAGTGTATGGAGTGTACAGAAGCTTGCATAAGGAAAATGCAGAATGTAAGGTCTTACGGAAATATACAGATTTTGTAAGGTGCTTACGAAAATGTGCAATAGTGTATGAAAGGTATATGTGGATTGTTGCAAAAATGTGGAAACTCTACAGCTGTCACATTTTCAGCAGGAAATCCAAGCTCTATAAAGTTATAAATGAATGCACAGTGACATATATAGTACAAAAGAATAACGCAGGCTAGTCTGTGTTGTCAGTCACCGCTGTTCGCCCTTTTCCAGAATGAATACAACTTCTGCAGATGACCAGGTGTCTGTCACACGGAAAATGTGTCATTCACAAGGAATGACAATAACTGTCATTTTACTTGCATGCTGTCACACCAAAACAAATCAAGCAAGAAAGCATAACTTCAAGGGCTCGTTTTTTTGGTAGAAACAATATTATTGAGAACTAAATTCAATGTGACTGAACTTGTCAATATTAGTGAAATTGTTCTCATTAACAATGGCAAAGAGAAATGTCATTTTAAAATATCAACCATGAGCTTAGCTCTCCTGAGCACCGACAAAAGAAATGAAAATCTATGAAAACTAATTGCATGTAGCCTAAAAATAATTTTTTATTGATAGTATGTGCCCCTACAATATAAATACAGCTATACACAACTTGCCACAGCTTCCCGACAGAAACGAGGTAGGGGCAGAGGGAGTGGTCAGAAAAATAATTAAGTATGAGAGCACAACTGATATGTACAAACACATAATGGTGCTTATCATTGTTGCTTGGATGGTCGTGTGTAGAGCTGGGTTGTTTTGAGATTTTCAAAAGCATTGTTTCCGACCACCATGCAGATTACGCTTCAATTGTAGTGCTACATAAGACACAACTTATGGGCCAGCTTTAATGAATAAGAAGAATATAGGTTAAACAAATGCTTTAAAATATATCATATCATGGCTGCATGGACGCATACAAGCTATGTAAAGCGCAATAAAGTGATGATGCATGAGCTTCTCTTGATGCTTCAGCTCTACATAGATGCTTCAACTGTGCTGCAAAGATATTTAACCAATGTCTGTGTGTGCAACATTGTCCATTTTAAACTATCTATATGTATATATAAAATTCCTACTTCGAGTTAAGCTACGTAGCACTCTATAACTCTTCCTTTTATTAAGGGCAATTTTTCAAACAATCAACATTATTCATTTTCTGTCTCATGACTTCGTGCCCGCAATTCTTGGTTTGGCTCGATCACAACTGTGCAGCCCTTATTTTGGAGGAATCAAAAAACATCAACCAAAATTTTGGAACTGCTTCTCGGTGATATTGCCTTCCCTCAACTGCCACAGCTTGAGATGAGTCATATAGCAAGTCTCGCGCATACCTAGGGCCTACCCTTGAAGAAACTGGTCCGGCTGTGAAATGCTCAGTTTTTTCTCAAATAAATTTTTTGGTTTGAGTTTTCTCGCTTCTCGAGTCCCTTCACAATCAAGCAGACCCAATGTTCCCCTTAGTCCTTATATGTGTTATATTATGAAATAAATAAAAAATTAATAATGAAAATAAAAATACTAATAACAGTTGCGCAAAAAACACAGTCCCACATACGTGCTTGAACGCAATATTGCTTTTATTTTGTTTTAGAACCTAAGGCATTAGAAAAGATAGCAGTACAATAAAAACGTTGAAAAAAAAACAAAAAAATTAGACTTGGCGGGACTCGAACCTGCGCCACTCAGTTGTACCCGCGTACGAGAACTGAGTGCGTTAACTTGCTAAGCTATTCGCGCTGAGGAGTGTGGTGAGTTTAAGTTATGTATATAAATTTGCTTTTTACACGCTATGTGTTGGCATATTTATGTATGATATGCGATCGTATCTATTGTTGTGTGCATATGTTTTGTGATTGTATATACGTCACATGCTTTTCGCATGTCTTCAACTATAGATTGCTGCCCCGCTGCGGATGAAAACAAGTATTTTTACACCCACACACAAGCTTGAGCAGTTGAAGGTTGTTTCCCGGGGCTCTCTTGCGGTTGAGTCGGCCACCACAGGGAATTAGAGTGATACGCCATTAATCCCTGCATCTAGCTGTATTCCACTTAGTAGCTCTATCGCTTGATGACAAATCGAGCGCGGGGCGCGACGCTATTGCGCACGACCATGCCTCGCGTAGTGGCGACATCAGCTGATTTCGCCGGCCGGCTTGCTTCGATTTGCTTCAGAGCAAAGAAATGTCATACCTTGAAAGATTGCGTACTGCACTATGTCAAAATGTTACTGCTTTTTAGCCATCCTTTGATTCATTGAGAATCGATAACTCTGATATCACTACTGTAGAGCTTTGCGTCGGCGACACGCACCGAACGTGAAACCGCACTACGTCTGTCGTAGAAGCAGTAGGAAGCTGTCGTCTGCTAGAACAAAAACAAAACAAAGACCTGGAAAATATTTATAAGTTTTAATTGTTTTTTGAATAACCGTTTATCACTTTTAAAGTTATTTTGCCAGATAACATACATTTTTTTTTCAGTTTATAGCAGCGACAGAAGTTTTTTTTTTTTATTTTCCTCACACAGATATCCAAGTCAAATCCATTCACAGCTAAAGCCACATGTTGTTTGTCTTCTTTGTTTTCGTGGGCATGCCGTTTCGGTGCGTCTATGTGTTCGCGCTGCTACACACGAGAGCACGAAATGTTAAATTTACGCAAGGAAGTGCCGTTCCTCGTTCGTGTGATGTGCTAAGATTGCGCCCTATTCCCGCGGTTGTTCGAGTGCGGATCAAGTGCGAGTCGTCCAAGGAATCGGCGGGTTGGGCGGGCGCTCGAAGGACTCCGAGGTGACGGCTGACGCCTGTGGTCGCTTCCCTCAGGACAGTGTGAAAGAAACTAAAGGTAAAGGGGACACTTTTTTATGTAGAACAAGTATGCCACTCAGTGCAAGTGTGTGTTGCTGCACTCGAACGAGGCGTCGTGAAACGGCAACCTTACGCGCCTTTGCGAGTGCGGTTGCCGATTCGCTTTCACAATGCCAATGCCAGAAGAGCCATGGCGCATCGGCACGGCCTTACTGGAGCTAATTCGAGACAACTGCGGCAACATGCACGTGTATGGTGATCGATTTTTTTCATATGTGCAATGTAGTGAGGAAGACGCACATGGCGCTTGCTACGTTGTTGATTAAACGAAGCCTGCAGTGCCATTTGATGCAAAGCAGCATTTTGTTTACGTTCGCGGGCGATACAATTTGTAACTTGGCTCGATTCACCTAGCCAACCACCTAAGTGGGTTGATTAGCATACGTTCACGGTAGAGCGTATTATGCCCCTAAACAGTGGCGTGTGCTTGTTAAAAGATATAATGTGTGTGCCTAGTGTAGAGAGAGAGAGGTGTTCGTGCAATCTGCATGTGTACCTGCAAGACGCCTTTGCTTGTAACTAATAATGTACCGGCCAGCACCTACATTGTACGCCTGACTTTGAAGAAAACTTGCATGCACAATGTGAGATATCGTAATCTGCCAGAGTTGCTTTTCTTAAAATAATACACTGCCAGCATGTTCAAAATATGTTTCGCTGCTGTGTGGCAGGGGTGCGGTTATCACGCTGTTGTGTAGTTGCTGATGCAAGCACTTATAGTTTTGATGCGTTAATATTTCTCATCTAACTCATCAGGTGTTTGGCTGTTTCAGCACAAACAAGGCAAAGAGAGAAGGAAGACGGGTAATGACAAGACCAGTGCCGACTTTTGTTTGCAGGAGAATACCCATGTTGGTGTATTTATTGTGACAGCCTTTCTGTGTTGCTTTTTTGCACAATTTATGCAACAACACAGTTGTCAGCAATATGAGAGAGAACACTGAAATTTGCTTTTAAAGATCATGGAGACTTAATGCCTAGTAACTCACAGCACAAAGTAACAACAAAAGACATCAGTATGATCAATGTGGATGAGTACAGTCTTGCATCTAAAAAATATATTGTGCAAAATGTTGCCTAAGTAAGAAACCTCTCTATGTTTGCAGTGTGACGTCACTTCGAGCACCATGCCAGCCATTCCCTCCCTCTGTGCAAGGGCTGGTTGGCAAGGAAGTTGTTTGTGACGTTCCTCATAGACCACTGAGGTGTATGCGATTCTAAACTTGTAGCCTAATATATACGTAATCTTTAGTGCAGTTACATCGCTGCATCTGACACCTACAACTCATTTGCATATTTACATTGCTCCCTTAGGACCTAACAAACAAACTTGTTGTTTGCATTGTCACTTCATGAATATCGAGCGGTAAAGGTACTGCGCATATGTGAAACAAGAATCTCTGCTTATTACATGAAGACATATGAGGCCTTCGATAAAACGAGTTATACCTTTATTGAGCTTGCGTACTCGTCGGGGCGATTCATACATGCAGCTTCAGCAAATGGTATCTTCCAGCCCGGTCACCTTGCAATTTTTTTTCTGCACACAGCGCAAACACCGAGATGTGCCCACTCGCAGATGGTCGCGTCAAGTGCATATTTACCTTGACTAAAATGTCGAATCAAGTTTCTTCATCGACCGGCCCCTGCCATGAGTGCTAACGTCTTCGCAATCAAGACACATTGTTATTGACACTGCACACACCATACACAGTATTCTCAGTTGAACCGATATTCTCAATACCTTTCAATGCACACTACATGTCGCAATCAACAGTGCACATTTTTTAAGACTATGCCGCTGTTGCTCGCACAGACCACCACGTGTGTTCACTTCAAGATAAACGGACAGCGTGGCAAATATTTTACCACACAGTTTACCACACAGCTGGATGTTTGCTGACACATACTACAGCTAATGTCGACATTGTAACGTGAAGTGTCAGCTTTGAAAAATTAAAACTTGCCCCAAACACCGCACGACTGTACCGGGCTGAGCCACCAGCGTGAGTGTTTTTCCAGCCACACCTTTTTACATGTGCCAGTGACATCATGCTGTGACGTACCTCGGTAGGGGCCTATCGCTGCATACTTTATGTGAATGAGGGTCCTGTTAGTGAAAGCAGGCATTGTTGATTTTCGTAACTTGTTCATGCCCAACTGGACCTTCATTTGCACATGTGTTCTGACTGATATTCAGCCGAACTTTTGTGTAATAATGTATACAGTTGGCAGTCTGTGCTTGCCCCATACTGTTGTTACTGGTGTTTCTTGTTGTTACTTTGCACTGCTCATTACTGCTCACCTACAGAAACTAGCCTATCTTGCCGCTGTTTTGGACAAGATGCAGCTGGCAAGTGCGATAGTGTTCATAACTCTAAATTCTCGAGCAAAAATTATCGTTTCATATTCAGTTAGTTGCATTCATATAAGTACAATATAAAAAATCATTGATTAAACATGAATCCGTGTTCCTTTACATAATGCTCACAACTTTTATATCAAATTGATTGGTGTTTATAAAAAACATGGGTTTTAGCTAAACTTCATGCTCTTTTTTCGAACAGCTGACAAAACCCGATTGCATGCTTACTTGCCATGAATCGGACTGTGTTCGAAATACATTGCAATTCTTCACCGGACTGCCAGTACACTTCACATTGGGAGAACATTTATTAACCATGGATTGATTAATTAAGAACGGAAAGAAAGAAGCGGCAGGCTGGGATACTTGATATTGGCATCCGTTTTGCTACCCAGCGCATTATCATGCAAACTTCCTATAGAGTGGCTATGCGTCTTGCATGTCTGTCTGTAAACCAAGAACTTTGGGTAGAACTATATTTATCTTACAAATGGTTGCAGGACTGTGGAGGCTGTAGGGCTGCCTAGGAATGGTGGAATCCCTGGACATGTGTTCAACCTTGCTGCATCAGCTCCTTGGTGTTTTCACGGCATCTTTACAGATGTGTTGGGTGAGTAAAGCAAGCAGGTTTCAACACAAGGAAAAGTATAATATGACAGCACCTCTTGTGCGTGCCTTACATCCCAAATATATCAAATATTTATCTTGCCTTATGGCCTGTAATTTTTAAAGAGACACTTCTTTTTGCTTTATATTTGAGTCTTGATGCTTCGACAGCAATGTATTTGTGTTTGACAGCAAGTGTTCTTGAACAAATAACTGATCTCAATAATGACAAAACACCCTTCATACTTGGTCCTTAGCATAAGCTAGAACATATCTGTAGCAAATTCAATTATTCAATTTTTGCTGGGATGATAATGGGCAAGTTGCAAAGGCAAGTTCAGATTGGAGTGGTCGGTGACGTCTGTTTAGGCTCTGCCATATTGCTTTGCAACCAGAGTTACTTGTGGCCACATATACAATGAAGCCACATGACGTGCATTCTAAATGATATTACCATATCACATTTCACTGCATCTTGGTATGTGCCAAACGAATGCAGATATCATTAGCTTGCCACTATAAAGGGATCCTAAACCAACACAAGGTTGAAATTTAGTCGTGGTGTTGCAGCTGTGTATGACTCTACAGTGGATGCATAGCCGTGATAATTTGTCTATATGTTGTCGCAATAGTAATGTTACACACATTGTACGATACAAAAGAGGTCCTCGCTTATTTCGTTTTTTTCGCTATGCTTCTTTCTTGTCTCTTCTTGCCATGTGTTCCTCCTCACTGTACAAGAAGCAAGAGCAGTGGGCACACAAACACGTATTTAAAAAAATGTTGTAAGGTGAGCACTGAGAAGCTGAACACTTCCAAAAGGCTCAAAGAGGTAAATGTATTGTTTCTAGCTACTTTTTGGGCACCCATAGCTAGTTGTGCTGCTCCTGTAAAAAATAAGTTAAATGTTAAAAATTAATTGGAGATGGTTTGGCACCCATAATTGCAGTTACATACAGAACTAGGTTTCAATGCGTAAGCAAAATCTGTTCACTCTAAATCAATCCTAATGATATCTGAAATTCAGGAAATATTCACAGAAAAGCTCAGGATAAGGCTAAGTGGTTGGCCCTAGAACGTGAAGGAGATGCCCTTCTTCTAAAAGGTCAATAGACAGTCTAGTAGTCTTGATATTACATGCACTATAAAATATTCTGGTGTGGTGCTTTTCATGCATGTTATAATGAGAGGGGTTTTTAATAGAACTGTTGTCACTTTGCCCTGCATTGCTGAAATTGTTCACATAGTTATAATACATGAATCACTTTATGCCTTTTGATTTTATGCAAATGGTTTGCTTACCCAGTTGGTTTAACTTGATTTGGATAAAATCATAAATGCTCTAAAATTTTTTTTACTATACAGCAGGTTTATTTTTAAAATACGCGACCATTGATGTGAACGCAGTTGGTGGCGTGCTTGATTAATCCTTCACTATCACCACTCTAACTACACCTGCTACAGTGCATAGTGCGACAAAAGTAATAGTACTTAACATTACTGGCAGCATACACTTTTATGTCTCAAAATAGGTTAAAAAGCCGGGTAAAATGTGTGTACGTTTTTTTTTCGCTCCAACTAAATATTCTGGTCTACTCAAAGTAGCTTCCGCTCTTTCAAGGTCCTCAAACTTTTAGGTGTTCAAAAGAAGTATCAATGCCATATACTTTCTTTGTCAGCCTACTCACCACTCTAATAATGAGAATTACCCGACAACATTACCCAGTAAAATAAAGGGATGTTATAAAAAGTAATGTCAATTCAATTGTCAAAAATTGTTGCCAAGTTACGTTTTTGTTCACTTTTCTTTTCACAATTTTGTTAAAGTTACTTTTCATAACTTCCCCTATAGTTTGTTTGGCATCATTTTCTGCTAGTTCTCATTATAATGTGTTCAACAAAGACAACAAACCCTTAAATTTATAGTTCTTTCCTTTACTCATGAATCTGAAACAGTGAATCTCAGTAATTTTAGCGGTGTGTGACTTGTTTTTTTTTTTGATCAGTTGTGCATGTGTTCAAGTATATGCATTTAGGTGGGAGGGCGAACTATTGCCTCCTCCTGTGACTAGCAGATTTTCTGAGAACTGACAGATGCATAATGCTGCCAAAGAAGTATAGGAATATCGGAAGTAATCGTAACGTAATTGCAATCGTAATGTAATTGCCAGTAGGCAAAAAAAAGGTGTCCCACACTCGCCATAATGGTAACAGGCAGCGCTGACTGACTCTTCCATGTATAAATGCAAATATATACCGTACAAAATTGAAGAGGGATAGCCGCCATGGTAGCTCAGTTGATAGAGCATCGGACATGTTATTCGAAGTTCGCTGGCTCGGTCCCTGTACAGGGCAGGTTATCTTTTTTTCTTCTACTTTTCTTTCTTCACAATTACAACACTTCTATTCTTCTTGAAGATTTTCTGGTGTAAAAAAGGTACCTTATAATCTGAAGAGGCAAACAGAATGTGCCAGTGTACGAGTTAGCTCTTGTAGTGGTTACAAGTAAGATATGTTTTGAAGAATAAATCATTCTGCCATTTGCCTAAAGAATGGCTACAGGGCATGGCGCTGGATGCACTTTGTTATTTTTGAATTAAGCTATCTTGTATTCTATTTTTATAAATTACATGGGATACACATGACGGTATCACACACTTTAACGCCACAAAGAATATGCAGCGAACAATGTTATAAATGCGAAATTGCATAAGGATAAGGTGAAAACTACACCCTCAACAAGAATGTACAGGCAGCACAGGGTGCAGGCGTCATTCTTTCTGCCCATGCGTTTCAAGTGCGAGCTGTTTTCACCTCGTTGTGATTAACTAACTAGATTGAGATGTGTTGTTAAAGTGCATAAGGATGCTCCACGGGAAACTAGGTTTGTCTAAAACTCTGTGTGTGTCTTTGAACCTATATGGTGCCCGGTTCAAGAGCTCATGCATACCAGATCGTGTAAAACAGGACACCCGTTTAACATAATAACATGGCTTGGACACCCGTTTAACATAATAACATGGCTCAAGGCATAAAGCAGTTAATGGGACCGAATATCAATTTTTATAGTAGCTGTTTTTTTTCTGCAATAGAAAGCTTACTAGTCTGAGCGTATAATCATGCAGTGAAAGAAGAGAATTTGCAGCACTTGTTTCTTTTTGTTTGACATAGCTTTCATGAGTACATCTAGTGGTAACACAGAAAGTGCTGGAAACATTTTAAGAATTTTCGGGTCTCTAACTGCTATGAAGTGTCACACAACACAGGCAGCAAACAGTGGGAGGTCAGCATAACAGCTTCATATGTTTGTGCGTTGCAGTTTGGTGCAAAAGCATGCATTTCACGTGTGTGTGAAATGCGCATACTTTGCACTGTTTGTCACGATGGCAGCGCTGATTTTTGAAGGTTGACTCTTTTGCGTAGGCAGCACAGAATAATGTTGGCACAGGTAATATGGATATATGCTGTAACTTTGACCACTAATCTTTTTGCATGTTAAAGCATCAAATAATTTGCAGTAAACAAACAGGCTGCATCACATACTGATTTTTAGGCTTTTTAAGTGCAATTTTAAAAGTAAATGACACTCAAGTTGCAAAAAGAATGCAGTTCAATTCACGGATTTAGATTTCCACCTCCAATCACACATTCTGGCGACTTGTCAGTCTCTTTAATGAAGAAATCCTAATCAAAATTTTTAGCTGAATGGGTTGGTACTGATGTTGAATTTTGTGAATTGCTCATGAGCAGAACGATAGTTTCGTGCTCTACCCTTTAGTACTGCCTGAAATCAATCAGGCAATCTTTGCAAATATTTAGTATCGTTGGACGATCAGTTTCAGCTTAAGCTATGGCATGAAAGCGGCCCACAGCGTCCAGCTAATCTCGTTTTCGTGTGCAACTGTAGTTGTGGTTGTGCTGAATGACCTTTCTTTATATACAGTACATAACAAACTTTCTCCTTTAGAGTCAAGTGCATCTTCGGATCGATTGTAAATGTTTGCATTTGCGAGGCCTATGGTTTTATAAGAAATTCCTCAGTATGCCACGAGGAAATGTGTGTTCAGCAAAAATTTGTTTATCATTATAAACAAATCTTAAAGCCTCGTCTACAACTTTGTGCAGGTTGACCTTGAGCAGAAAACGAGGAGCGGCAGCAGCACCCAGAAAAGAGCAAGCACCCTCCAAGCTCCCCAAGCTCTCTTCGACAGGAACAACAAGGTCACTGTGTGGCATTGAAAACCATTGCATGGAGTGCCTTATCAGTACACTGTGCTGCTCTTTCATTGCAAAAGACGAAGTTGACCACTCCAGAGGAACTTCACGCAGTGTATTGTGAGTGTTTCAGTGGTTTTGTTTTTGTCCAGCCAGCAGTCAAGAAATCATGTGTCAGATTCAGCCGGGATGGCTAGAAGGAGTCGGGCAGGCATGTTTGGACATTTGTCTAACCAGTAGTGCCAATTTACGCACTGGTCCTGTTGGAGTTACTGCCACAAATGACAGAAGCTACGTCACCTCTTTAATTGTACAGATGTGTCGGGAAAGATTAGCTGCATTAGTTTTTTCTATAACTGATAGCGGTCAACATTCTTCATTGTACAGGAGTTTTGTTCCTCACTTATGGGTGTAAAGCCCTCCACAGAAAAAATGCTACACGTCTACTTCCAGAAGGCCCCAAGGCCCTACTTGTAGGTTTTTTCGGTGCTTGTATCATAAGCACCTCGTTTGGGTATACATGAACATTTTATAAACATGTACAGCGAAAAATTTGGGTGGCTGGTCGTTTTGTCGTTATCATGTTCCTCGCAGTATTCTTAAGCATGTTGTGTATCACGTTGTCAATCTGGTTCATGTGCATAGAAGACATTACGAAGTTTCAGGCTACAGTATAAAAAGCTTGAAAGCAAGCTATCAATAATTTTTTAACACAGTTGCTTAACCTGATACATGATACATCACTAAACTTTCATGCGTATTTATCAATGTAAGCTCATCTTAGTGTTATCCAAAATGAAGATGCGAGTCGACAGATGGAAACCGCTAGTGGGGTAATCAGGGTGAATAGTAGAAGTGCCTCAGACGGCTGGCCGATGTTGCGACAGGAGGACCTATTTTTTAGAAGTCACCTTGTCATCCTTGGCGTGTTAGTTTAAATGGGGTTAGTAACGACATCGTCTTTTGGTGTAGGCGTGTGTGCCTGTTGGAAATGTTTGTCTGAAAAAAAAACCTATAACGCAGAGGAGTGCAGCCCTTGCTTCCTTTCGAGTTAGGTTGCACTGATACAAAGTGCTCTCCTGTCGGAGGTTGGGCGTAAGGGAAGCAAAAAAAAGTAAAAGGTAGAAAAGAAGAAAAAAGAAGAAAGAAAAGGGGGATGCAAAGTTAAAGTAGTGCTACACTGCTCCTACTTTGCATCCCCCTTTTCTTCTTTTTTTCCTTGTTTTCTTTTTTCACCTTTTTTGTTACATTTGCATTGTCCCATCTAGTGCATGAATCAATGACACATGGCTTTGCTATAGCAAAGATGCCTATGTGGTGTTGGATTGAACAGTGCATTGTACTTCATTCAGTTAATTACAGACTGATCGGTCTTGCAATAAGTGCTTCCTGTCTATCACCACACATGTTCAAATGAAAAGTTTGTGCTTGGCTCTTAGTATGCTGGTATATAGCTTGTGTCTTGGACTACTCAAAATGAATGTTATTTTGCTGCTGTTTATGGTAATGAATTTATCCAACATAAAAATATCTTGCCTTGTGAACTTTGTCGTACCTGCCTTTCTTTTTCTTTCCTATGCAGGCATTGTATGTGAGGGAGGCAGTAATCGAGAGGTGATAGCTTGAGCTTCGGAAGAATAAATGCTGGCAGTGAGGCAATTACCCATCAAACATCCCAGCCATTTTGCCAACCGTCCTAAATGTGTTTTGAAAAAAAAATATTGTGCTCATTTACTGTATTTTTCTGAAAACAGCAAAATGCTAAAGTATATCGCAGAGAACAAAATATTAGGCCATATTGGTGCCTTCTGGACATCCCAGGATGTCGTCTGGGTGTTGTTTGTAAAAAGTAAAAAGTGTTTCAAAAATACTGCCTCTTCTACACCAAATTCGGTCTAGGTATTAGGTAAAGATGATTGTGTGTAGTGCATGAAGCTCAGTAATATTAGTGCAATTTTTTCGCCACATCAAAAGCAAGGAAGCTGTTCTCTCTATACGGCAAGTTATATGATTACACTTTGTCTTAAAGTAGAAATGAATTTTTGAAGTTTTCTTATGATGGCTGTTTTCTGCATTTGATATATGACAGCTTCCGTTCCGAAGTTCCCCATGGCCCTCAATAGGAGACTTCAAATATCATTTTCCTCATTTAAACTAAAACTGTAATGATAACACTTGCCATGTAACAAGAACTGTTTATTTGCTTTCAACTTACACATAAAAGTAATTTTCAATTAGACAATCACACAGCTCAAATTGCATCTCAATGTGGACAAAAACGATTATATAGTGATATTTGTAATCTGGACCTAACATTATTTTTTTTCGTGAAATATAACTTCTGTGCAGTGAGTATTTGTGGCTCAAATATTCATACAAAATGCAGTATTGCCATACAAGAAATGCAAACGATAAACAGTTTGGCTGAATTCTTCGAAGCCTATGTAGCGGAAAAATTGCACTAATGTTACTCGCTTCAAATACTTTAAGAAGCACCTTTACTTAATATGTAGATCAAATTTGATATGGCAAAAAAAGCGGTACTTTGAAATTTTTCTCACAAATAACACCCGCGCGACATTCTGCGAAATTCTGAAGGTACCCACGTGACCACTGCTTTTTTCTCTTCAAAACATTTCTGCAAATAACTATTTTCAGAAGAGTAAATTACCATCATTTTTTAAAATATACATCTGTGATGGTCGCCAGGCAGTATGGTTTGTATGTTTGGTGTAGAATAGCCCAGTGCGAAAAACAACAAATGGCTGAGCATCCTTTGACGCTCGGGCAATTTCGAAAGCATTTGTTTGTTAGCAGCAATTCCGTTAAGCCCTTGTCTTTATGCTTAGGCCCAGAAACAAAACACAAGTAACCAAAGTAGTCCTAAGAGTCATGTAGTCTCGCTGTTCCAAGGCTTGTGGAGCTTAATTTAGTGCAAGCTTCACCATTTTTTAAAAATTCAGATTCAACCAACAGGTTTTGGAGGCACAGTGCATTTTCAGCTAACTTGTTTCACACCAGTTACTTAGATAAAAAGCGGAAAGTAGAGGTAAAAATACCATTTTAAAGGCATTGTAGGTAATAACAAAAAGGACTGCTTTCTTTTTTGTGTGGTGCTTTGCCTGAACGCTGTGCTTTTTGTGGTATAGTTCATTGTCTAGTGAACATAGGCCTTAAAAACTAACATTAGCCATGTTGAGGTCGATTTCTTGGTTATAGTCATAGTAGCCATATTAAAAATTATGACTTCAAACTTGATTGTTCTTTTGAAGATTTTTTCCTTGCATAATGATATTTGAGAGTCTTAGTCAATTTTGTTATAATAAAACGTGATGTCATAATAGGGTCACTTTTTGTTGAGTCGTTCAGTTCTACCTTACCTTTTACATTCCTAATAGAGCAGTTATTTTCAATATCGGTATTTAAAATTAAATGAGCATGCTGTATGTAGTAAGGTGTAAGCACTTACAGATAGCACATGCACCCAACTTTTCTGTTGGCAGTTTATTTCTGTTATTCTTGATTTATATGTAGGGTTTCACATCAGAAAACCACTATATGATTATGAGAGATGCCGTAGTGGAGGGCACTGGAAACTTCGACCACTTGGGGTTCTTTAACGTACACCCAAATCTGAGCACACGTGCCTACAGCATTTCTGCCTCCATCGGAAATGGAGCCAGGGTTTGATACCGCGACGTGCGGGTCAGCAGCAGAATTTCTGTTACTCTTGCTCCCCTATATGTGTGCAGTTCGGTTATAGTTATCTGGCTTGCACAGATTTTTAATGGCACCTGCCTGGTCCTGCTTGCTTTCATGGTGATTTTAACCTTCATAAGTTGCATAGGTTTAACTCTCAAAATTGTTGAAGATGCCAATTTTGTGCACAAACTGTATAGTATAAAGGCAGCAGATGTACATGCACACACTATTAAATGTACATTGAGAGCTTTCACTTGCAGTTCCTAAAGTTTTACTGTGCAGGAAGCGTTTAAATCATAATTTCATAAGGACAGATAATTGATTATCTCTACCATTGAAAATCGTGACAACCTAGTTTTTTTCACTATGATAAGCATGCTGTTTTTTTGATGTGGCAGAACTAATTTATACACTAATTCCTTCTATTATTCACATATGCATAACATGAAGGATTGTGTGCCTTACATTTTCAGTTTCATTCTGTGTGTTATATTTCTTGTGCATGTGAACTAATGTGCTAACATGTGTCTCTGACATTATTTGTGCCAATTATTTTCATTACCAGGTGCCTATGAAGGACACATAAGTTCTATGGCAGTGACCTTCGAAATTTACAGTTGTGCCGGAGCCTCAAGCAGCATTTTGCCGATCTCCACAAGGCATTCATGAGATAAACACAGCGCCACACTTTCACAGTGCTATGATTATTATTTATGTTTAAACAATTCGTTCTTAAATATCTGTTACATTGTGTTTTGTGCCACCATCCTGTGGCTTAGGTGGAGCTCGTGAAATTACGATGCAGTCACCTCATTTGTGTACGATCAACACTGCAATGTCACTATTCACAGCTGGAGCATACAGACAAATAAAAAAATATATTGATTGTAGCAGGGCTGATGTGTATATTAATGCTTCTTTATTGATAATAATAACTTTAAAAGTTCTTTAAGTCTTGCATAGAACACTGCATTGATGTGTTGCAATGTAACCACCATTTATGATCGCTAGCATGTTAATTTAGTAGTTTTGTACTGTATTTTATTTAAAAGGTAATTTTGCTTCCGCATCACGACAATTAGAAAGATGCCGATGATTCAGTCCCTCATCATGCACATTTAAGAAATATTGTGATTTGTACACAGTATTGCATGTACTCAAGATGTGGACGTCTATTCAATTTACACATTATCTTGCTTTGCACTAGATTCAGACGTAACATACACACATTTCAGTAATTTCCGCATGATACGTCTTTCCATAAGATGCGGAGTCCGCATCATACGTCTTATGTGGAGTCCGCATCATATTTCTTATGCGGAGTCCGCATCGTACGTCTTCCATATTCCAATAATTCCGTACTTGAGGTCTCCGCATCTTACGGAACGTTTCAGTAGGGAGGTGATCTTGTAGTAAACCATCCAAAATGATATGGGGAAGTAATTTGACATTGTTAGGGAAAATGTCGTCGAATTGAATTTCCACCGGGGCTGAATTATCACGACTCGGCATGATGTCGAATATACGTAGGTTTAGAGGCTCCAGTAAATTTTGCACAAATATAATTTGTGGGGTGTTCAATCGCGGCCATCTAGCAGCAAAAATTGATTCCGGGGTGGAGATAAAGGCTGTTTCTGAATGTCGTAATGATGATTCATAAATTCCTAAGAATGTCTGAAGAGTCAGAAGGTGAATTATACAAGAAAGCGGAGGGACCCTCGATTCGAGATACAACACATTGTTGGCAACTGTTCTGGGAAAACCAAGGCATAAGCGCAAAGCTTCTCTTTCCAGAAGAATTAGAGACCGCAACTTGTAAGCTGGAACTCCCGAGAAAAGTACACAACCAAATTTCAAAATGGGACAAACGTACATGCGATATATCACTACCAATGTGTCTCTTCTCATACCTATGCGGTAGTTGCTTAGCCTACGTAATATGCCAATGGCCCGCACACCTTTTCCGACGATATATTCGATATGAGGTCACCAGTTAAGCGATGTGTGATAAATTACTCCAAGGTATTTAACAGATTGAACCCGTGGTATATCCTCATGATGGTAAGACAGAGAGGTGTTCACAGGGTATTGCAGCGGGAAAACAAGGAGGGCACATTTATTCGGTATAAGTAGAAAGCAATTGCCATCGAGCCAGCGCTCAAATATATATTAAGTTAAGTCGGCAGCCGTTCATATAAGGTCTGATCGTTATCTGCCATTGTAAAAAATGAGATATCGCCTGCATAAACATAAGTTGTTATATCCTGTTTACGTGGAATGGTGCTCACTAGTAAATTAAATAGCACCGTGGAAAGCACCGAGCCTTGCGGCATTCCCCTCGTTTGGGTAAGAGTAGATGATGAAAACCCATCTTTAAAACAATAAAATTTCCTGTGTGCGAGAAAATTGTGAACCCACGCTACTATGCATGACGGAAAATCAAGGTCTTCTAGTCGATCTATCAAAATACAGTGCTCCACTGTATCATATGCTTTAGCGATGTCTAAGGTAACTAAAGCTGCATATTTTTATGTAGCCGAGCTAATTGAAGCCGACTTTCTAAATCAACGTGGGCATCCCAAATTGAACAACCAGCCCTGAGACCAATTTTACAGGGACATAGAATTGACCTCATGGTAATAAGTTCATTAATTCGTATATTGATGATTCTCTCAACCAAATTCACTAAGATTGATGCCAGTGCGATCAGCCTTATGTTATTCAACATGTATGCATCATTTTCATTTTTAGCAACAATACAATTTTGGCAAGTTTCCGTTTTGGAGGTATCCATGCGTTCCCTAACGAATAATTCACTAGTTCTAGCAAAAGGTTAGGTGATTTCTGGAGTAAACATTTCAACATTGAGTTCGTAACCCCATCTGGTCCGGGAGCCGTTCTCGGTAAGCATAATACTGTCTGACTCAATTCAGCTAAAGAAACTTCTGAAAATTCATGCAAATTTACCACAATGAACTGAATAGCCAAAAAAGTAGTAGTGAAGCGGCGTTCTAAACCTTGCGCTATGTCTACTAGAGAGGTGTTCATTTCTTCCGGCGTCAAGACACATGAGTGCAACGTTAAAGGTGCTGGTAGTACTTTTCTTGTCCGAAGATAAGCGAACAAAGCACGCTTATTTTTATTTAGAACGATAATTGAAATGTGTACTGTCGTAATCATCTCTCGCGCGGTTCACTGTACGCTTAATTACGCCAGCAAGGAATTGATAGTCCTTCCAGTTTGTTGGGCTCTGATTATGAAGAAGTTTTTTTTTCCAAGCGGCTTTTCGTCTTCCGTAATCACGCATACACTCATCATTCAACCAACGAGATGAGGATCGTTTATTTGATGGAATAGAAGATTCGGAATTTTTTCTAGATCCCTCCAGCATTGAACCAATCGTAGATGTAATCTCCTTAGTACTGGCATTTCCAAGCTTGGAAATGGCAGAACGCAGACAGGCTTGAAATTTGCTACGGTTTATATATGTGCATTTTGGCTGATCTAAAGTTATTGTTGGACAAGTAATGTCAAAAACTACAGGAAGATGGTCGGTGTTAGTTGCCGAATTCAGAACAGACCATGACAAAACCTTGATTGCATTGGAACAAAACGTTAAATCCAATACTGAGCTAGTCTGACCCCTGACAAATGTTACAAGACCTTTATTCAGACACGAGAGGTTCTGATGAATAGTCCATTCCCACAGTCACCTACCACAAGAATATGTCCTTATACCCCAAGACAAATGATGTGAATTAAATTCTCCTGTGAGTACAGTTTACTTTCTACATGCTACCAAAACGCTGTCAAGGTAACGCGTACTTTGCACACCGGAGGGGAAGTAACAATTTAGAATTGAAAAAGGGTGGTATCCAGGGAGACAAAAGTCTAATGCTAATATTTCACAATCTGAGTCCAGCATTCTGAAGGAAGTTTTCGCCCTATGGCATAATTTTCTTGATACAAAGATCATCAAACTACCACCACGTGATGGGCGATCTATTCGAAAAGAACGAAAACCTGCAAGATGAAATTTTTATCTGGTGTGAGCCAAGTTTCTTGGAGAATTATAATATGAAGATTGAAATTATTGCAAAACTAATGTAAGTTGGTTGAGGCTGAGAATACAGAACGGCAGTTCCACTGTAGTACTATTAACTGACCTATGGTGTTGGGCACACCGCACAGGCGCATGTCGCGCCCTTGTTAGCGTCTTCACGCGAAATAGCCGATTCATTCCGTTTAAATTTGGACTTGAAATTGGTGAAGATAAGGGGTCTGGTACGTTTATTAGTTCGTATATTGAGTTCCATATCTGTAGCAGCACTTGTGCTCGGCTGAGGCGTATGGCGGTCCAAGTGCACCTGTGTTCCTGACTGCTTAGCTTTGCCTGCAGATGCAGAAAGTTCGTCCAACACTAAATCGCGTAGCTGTGTGGCGTCGCTGGTAATGTCCAATACTGCAGGTTCTGTACTATTCTGTACTGTTTGTCCAATCTGACTTGAAAGAGTTCGCACCAAACAGTCGAAAAGGTTAGATATGAGTTTATCCATGGCCTTACTCACTGCCTTTTCCACAGCAGTTTCAATAGCCTGCGATAGGTTTGAGTCCATACTGGAAGTACAGCGCGCTGTAATAACAGAGTATCGAAAAGCCCTGTCTAAATATGTCAACGGCTTTCCTTCGAGAACAGAGACGCCGGTCAATAACTTCTAGGATTTGAACCTCCCGAGAACGAGCGGAACAGTCAGAGTTGTCGGCGCAGTGACTCCCCCCACAGAGACAACAATTTTCCGCTGTTGCAGTAAACTTGCTTGAAGGATGGCTCTCTCCGCAGGTGCTACAACGAACGTTACATTTACATCCTCCCGAACTGTGGCCGAATCTCCAGCAATTCTTGCACTGAATCGGACGAGAAGCGAGGGGCCCTACTCGAAAGATCAATGGCCATAATTTTATTTCTGAAAGGCATTTTGTGACCACAAATGTCGCGATGACAGATTCAGTTGGTACCCTCTCTTTGTCGACTAGGCAATTACACCGGTAAATTAACATTATGCCTGCTCCAGGGAGCCTGTCTAGGGTCTCAGCTGGACAGCTTGGAGTCGATTCCCCGAACAAGGCCTTTGATACATGCAAGGTGAGGCGGAATAAAAGCACTCACCGGGTAGCAGCAAAGGAGGTGCATTTGAGAAGATCCTGCACGCAGGTCTGATCCGGCGACCTACACACAATACCTCCTCGCACAAATGGGCGCACATCTGTGATGGTCTGGAAATGGTTTGAAGTTGTTTTAAGTTCCTTTTGGACTGCCTGAGGGTTTGTAAACCTGATGAAGCCTCCATTTGTAGGTACGAGTGCCACGGGAATGCTGTCGATACCACTGCGGAAAAAGGAGTCCAGCGGCAATTCATTAGACGGCAGGGACGCTGGCCAGGCGGATCGCGCCTGACCAGGAGAAGTAGTCGTCGTGAGCACTAGATATATGGTTAGACTCAAAAACAGATAAACTATAGAATCGGACTCTACAACACAAAGTTAAAACCACTTAATCCTCAGCCAAAAACACCCCAGCAGGTTGAGCACGGGCAAGCTTGAAGGCGAGACTAGAACGGTCTTGCGAAGGATCTTGCCACGAAGCGCTCTGCCCATCGCTGTTCCGCAGCTCCCGTCTTACTGGACCAGCTGAAGCCAGACGACCAACAGAAACGCAATCGATGCCAATGGGCCGCTGCTTTTCGAGCGCCAGGATAATCTAAATACTTGAACTAAAACGATCACTCCTCTGTATTATTAGTGAAGGCAAAACAAAAATATGATATTCAATTTTTTGTATAAAAACGACGTAGTAACTACTCTTTTAACGGTGTTTTGATACATCCTGAAATAGAAATTTCAGCCGCGTTGAGTGCCCCTAACAGGAAAAATTTACACTAACTTATCCGACCGCTAAGAGAGGACTTAGTAGCTCCACTACACGAGAAAATGACGAAGCTTGCCGCGGTCGACGTTTTCGCCCTCTACGGCCATCACATGCATTTGACAGTTTCCGGGGCCTGGTGATAGGAGTTCACGCTGCTTTGTACAAGGGGAGCACGTTGTTGACGTGGAGCATCGTATTTTAGTCGGCACCAGTGGTCCCGCGAACGCGAGCGGCGTTCTTGAAGTGGTCGCGTTGTGTGTGTAATGCACGTGGCGCCCCACGTCTCAGCAAAATTTGTTTACATACTTCGGGTGCCGCAGCGACATGTCACTGGATACAATGGTCACTTAATAGGTTCGAGTTAGCATGTTAACACTGATGCCTCATTGTGAAAGAAGAAATCTGCTTGGCCGTTCGTTTTTTATTCACAGGCGGCACTATCCTGCCGGGCTCTTACCGCTTGGACTGTTTGCACCTCAGTACGCAGCTTTCCTATATTCCCGCTAGTTGGCGCATAAATCGCTGGAGTCGCAAATAGGCTCGCTTTTTGAAGTGATTTTAAACGCGAAGCATTTCTTAGCGAACTTCAGCGACTTTCAGCGTATCTATCTACCTATCTATCTATCTATCTATCTATCTATCTATCTATCTATCTATCTATCTATTTATCTATCTATCTATCTATCTATCTATCTATCTGTATATCTATCTAGCCGCCTTTGACTCTTAGCTGTCCTGGCCGTTTCGATAATTGTATCAACACCAAACTTGGTGTGGCGTAACATGACTGTATGCAGAACATGTTTGACTAGTCATAATATAAAAATCATATGTGTGCCATGAATGTCAAGATTTACATTTTATCGTCCTGTCCCTCTTGAGGTGATTTCGTTCACGTGGCATGTTGCAAATGTGGTTTGGTATGACATAATTCCATGGTGAACACAAGCGACAGACGCTAACATGAAAATTATGACATGCGTGTCATGTAACAAGACTACATGCCACGCTCATGATGCATTCGCGGCCGTTTTGCTATGCGTCACATGTGACAAATTTGGTATTACGGTACGTGAATAAATGACGGAGGTATGTGACTGGTGCAAACATGATAATCATGAGATGCGAGTCGTGTACCAACATGACTAAATGCCACGCTCATGATGCGCTGGCAGCTGTTTCACTAGATTCACTTATATCAAATCTGGCATAACGGGATGTGAATGGCTGAGGAAAGTATAATACTGGTTCAAACATGATAAACATAAGATGCGTGTCATGTCACAACTTGACTACATGCTACGCTCATGAAGGGCTGGCGGCCGTTTCGCTAGCTTGTCAAGTCCCAAGCTCGGTGTTACGCGGCGAGAACTAACGACTTAAGTAAATGACACATCCAACCATGATAATCATGACATGCGTGTCATGTAACAACTTGACTGCATGCCGCACTCATGATGCACTTGAGGCCGTTCCGCTGGCTTCACATATGCAGATTTTGTATTATTTGACGTCAATGAATGACAAAGGTATGTGACTGGTTCACGCAAAATAACCATGAGATGTGTGTCACTTGAGTACATGACTACATGCCGAAGTTATGGCGCCAATACATTTCGATACGCGGTGCGCGTGCTCGCCAGCGTTCTCATTTAGTCGCGTCACGCCGGCGTTGGCTCCAGGAGCCGGTCCTGCCATATACTCACAGGCGCACGCCGCAGTGCGTTGCTTTAACGCATGCGCGTTTCAGCGCGTCTGGCGTCCCTTCATAACGAAAAGAGGGATACGCAGTTTTGTCTGGGTAAAGCATCGGCATAGAGTAATGTTATTCTATGGCATCGGTGTGAAATGCAGCTTGTCACGTTTCGCGCCGGTTGCAGTAAGCTGCGACAACAGATGCTAGTTGAAATATATGACAAAATATATAACTGGTGCAAACATGATAATCCCGACACGCGTGCCATGTAAGAACATGACAACATACCACGCTCATAGCGTGCTCGCGGCTGTTTTGCTAGCTCCACTTATACTAAATGTGGTATCACGTGAACTTGAATAGATGACGAATGGAAACGACATATCCAAACATGTTAATCATGACATGAAAGTCATGTACGGCATCATTTACCTCCAGCTTGTAACGTTGTGCTGATTTTATTGTGACATATCAGCATTTGTCATTCATTCTTCTCACATCATCGATTCCCAATGTACGTGGGATCTGCAAACTTTTTATGATACTTTTTGGCTCCCCTTTCTTTGTGAGATACACTATATATTTTAATAAGAGTTATAGTGCACACATGAAAATGACTTATTTTGCTCCCCAGAACTCTGTGGTTTATAGTAGACAGCAGGTACGATATGTTTAAAACACGTTCTGTTTTGTCACGATCACAAGAGCAACTTGTTGCAGTGTACAAGATTTAGGCAAAGCTACATAGCGTATTCTTATGCTCAAAATACCGTTTTCATTTTCTCGATACAGGATGGCATTTCAGAAACATTAATAATGATCTTCAGTGGGAATATCACCAAAGAAGGCAGATTTCTCGTGGATTATATTAGACCTTTCAAAAAACTTCACCGTTGTCTACAAAGGATGGACTGGCAGCGATGTGTCCATACTAGCTGTTTATTCTGAAATACGCCCGCCAGACTTTGAACACGCTTGTAGTGCTTGAGCAATTTTTTCAGGTCTTTGAGAAAAAAAACACTGAGATCTGTGGTCGTGTGGTTTCTCAACATTTTTTGAAAAACGTCGCGTTTCTGACTTACCAGCTCCTTGATGCTTGTTTTCCTCATTTTACCTGTGTCTTATATTTTTTGTTGCTTGATACATTCTACTTGTGTAACATCTAAATTCGTAATATCAAACCGACATAGAGCGTACTTTTCTGATTTCTTTCATATTGCTGTAGGGTAGAAAACGTGTATGAAATATTATTAAAAATGACTGTTTTTATTTTAAAAATCCTGTAAGTGGTACATGTTGTTGGCGTTTACCCCTCGCAAATATATACTTACGCACAGGAGGTGTGAAACGAAATTTCTCAATAGGCAGAAACTAAGTTTACCACAGCATCTCTGTTATTTTTGTAAATTGCGAAGGTTTAAAATGAACTGCGTAAGGATGAACTCACATAAACTTGCGATTCCAAGCTTAACTGCAAATCAAGTTGCTAAAACTTGTATATGTATGTATCCTGCATGAGATGTGCGCACTGCTATGGGTACTATTGTCTTCATTAATATGTTTGTCTGCACACGCCTACTTCCTGAATCGACTAACTGAGCCTCCAGTTGATATACACGCGTTGCATACGTTATTTAGGACTGCAAATATTTGTATTTAATTGTATAACCGTAAAAGTAGTCTAAATTTATGTACTCCACTTGACGAAGAACGCTTTTTTTTAGTAACACCAATACATTTCAGTAAACTTGCTTATATATATATATATATATATATATATATATATATATATATATATATATATATATATATATATATCAGGAAAAGAAGTGTATACGTAAGGGCTCGCTTTTCAGTGTTTTGACACAATGTTAATGAGATCTAACAGACAGTAATGCCAAGGAATGTACAGGGGAAGTTATTAGAACCAATGGAATGTAAATAAGAAAGAAAAGTGGGTGAAAAAAGAAGCAGCCGTGAGCAGGCATTGAACCTACGACCTTTGAATAACGCGTTCGGTGCTCTAGCCACTGAGCTATCACAGGGGCCTTCCCTCCACACACTTTTTCGGGTTTATATGTGAATTTAGAAGTAGGAGTGTCAGTCAGCGCCATCGATAAGCCAAGCGACGAGTAAGAAACACGCTGCCCGCTCGTAATAAGTTCACGTGCTACGTGGCGCCAGACATGCGCATAAAAGAGTGTTTCACACTTGTCACTTGGCTTATAGATGGCGCTAACTGACACTCCTACTCTAATCCTTGTAGCTAGTCCTGTGGCTAGCATTTTTGGATATCAAGAGAGCGTACGATAGCGTGGTTTAAGAGGAATTGTGGGGAATACTGGACACACTAGGCGTGGAACATGTAGTCACTAATCTTTTAAAGGATATCTATCAAGGTAACAAGCTAGTTTTAAAGTGGAAAAAACAGGTATCCAAGCCTGCAGTGGTAAAACGGGAGTTAGGCAGGGGTGTCCCCTGTCACCGTTATTATTCATGATGTACCTACAAGGACTAAAGGCCAAATTAGAGGGACGTGGACTGGGCTTCAACCTCTCTTCAGTCAAACAAGAAAAACTCATTGATCAGGCCCTACTTGCATTAATGTACGCAGTTGATATAGTGCTAATGGCCAACAACAAGGAAGATTTGCAGAGATTGATGGACATCTGCGGATATGAGGGAGATTAGATTTTAGATTCAGTGAGGAAAAATCACCAGTCAAGATTTTTAATGACAACGAAGGTAGTGAGCTTAGAATACCGGAGGTCACGCTAGAGATAACAGATAAATACAAATATCTGCAGGCGTATGGATAAGCAATGGGACCGAGTACCTGAGGGAACACGAAATATACGTGACGACTAAAGGTGACAGGAATGCAGCAGTCATAAAAAATAGGGCACAGTGGAATTACAATAAGTATGATGTTGTGAGAGGAATATGGAAAGGTGTCATGGTTCCTGAGCTGACGTTCGGCAATCCGGTCTTGTGCATGAGATCAGAAGTTCAAGCAAGATTAGAAATTAAGCAACGTGGAATATGTAGGCTTGCTTTAGGAGCTCACGTGAATACACCAAATCAGGGAGAACAAGGTGATATGGGATGGACATTATTTGAGGGCAGGGAAGCTAGCAGCAAGATAAAATTTGAGAAGTGATTGAGAGAAATGGGGAAGAAGCATTGGGCTAGGAAGGTTTTCAGCTACTTGTACATGAAGAATGTCGATACAAAATTGAGGAAGCTAACCAGAAAATTGTCTGGTAAATGCTTAGAAAACAGCACGTGGCCAAACAAAAAAGAACTATCGGTTAAGAAGAAAGTGAAGGAAATGGAGCCTGACATGTGGAGAATAGGCATGATTAAGAAGTCCGCACTAGAGATCCATCGAACTTTTAAGCAGGAAAATGCCAAGGAAAGGATCTATGATAATACTCGGGGTAGTTCTCTTCTGTTTGAGGCCAGGACGGGAGTACTGCGAACCAAGACATATCGGGCCAAATACGAAGGGATAGACACAGTATGCAGTGCGTGTGGAGAGGAAGAAAAAACTGCCAAGCACTTGATGATGTTCTGTAAAGGGCTTCACCCTATAGTTCAGGGTGATGGTGCAGAGTTTTTCATAGCACTGGGGTTTAGGGACCGGGAAGGAAAAATAGACTTTAAGCGGATGGACTTAACTAGAAGGAGGGTATCTGATTGGAGGTTAAAGTCAAGGCACGAGTGAAAATTAAACCCTTCACTGCAGAGTACGAATCGTCAAACTCCCTTTTTAAAGAAAAAAAATAAATCTAGTTTTTGGTTCATTAAGTATTACGGCTTGGTGGCGCTAGCCACCGCCCGATCTAAAGGGTACAGCCATATCCATCCATTCATCCATCCATCCACTTCTAAATTCACATATAAACCCAAAAAAATGAATGGGGGGAGAAGGCCGCTGTGTTAGCTCAGTGGTTAGAGCATTGACGCGTTCTTCGAAGGTCGTAGTTTCAATTCCAGCTCACGGTTGGTTATTTTTTCACCCTCTTCTCTTTCTTATTTACATTGCAATGATTCTAATAACTTCCCCTGTACATTACTCGACATTACTGCCTGTTAGATCTCATATATATATATATATATATATATATATATATATATATATATATATATATATATATCTAAGCAACTAGCCTTCTTTGTGAACTGGACCTAACCGGAAACTTTTTTTGTTATTACCCCTTGCAGTTAATACTGTGTCTCATGTCTCGAGGTTCTGTGAGAGTCGATATTGCAAGCGGCACACACCCTTGCAAGAACCTCGTAGAAGGGTGTTAAAGTATAAGAACACCCTAAGTTCTGTTTCGCTGAGCCGCCTGCGTCTAGGCTGTCCAGCTAACACTCTTTAGATAAGTGTATCCTATCCGAAAACACTCAGGGTGTGTCCTTCTGGTGACAAGTCAATTTACACACGCTAAAGGGTGTGAAAAGCACTGTGTAGGTGATATATCTATCTATCTATCTATCTATCTATCTATCTATCTATATATATATATATATATAAATATATATATATATATATATATGTATATATAAGGGAAAGAAGTGTATACCTAAGGGCTCGTTTTTCCGTGTTTTTAACACAATAATAATGAGATATAACAGACAGTAATGCCAAGGAATGTACAGGGGAAGTAATTAACATTAATGGAATGTAAAAAAGAATAAGGAAAAGTGGATGAAAAAATTACCAACTGTAAGCAGGAATCGAACCTACGACCTTCAAATTACGCGTTCGATGCTCTAACCACTGAGCTATTACAGCGGCCCTCCCTCCATCCACTTTTTTGGGTTTATCTGTGAATTTAGAAGTAGGAGCGACAGTCAGCGCCATCTATAAGCCAAACAACGAGTGTGAAAACACTCTTATGCGCATGTTTGGCGTCACGTAGCACGTGAACTTATTATGAGCGGGCAGCTGATTAATTGTCCCTCTTATACAACCTAACACACCAAGTCTGCCAGTACGAGACCCTCGTTCAATGAAATAAGGGAAAGAAGTGTATACCTAAGGGCTCGTTTTTCCGTGTTTTTAACACAATAATAATGAGATATAACAGACAGTAATGCCAAGGAATGTACAGGGGAAGTTATTAACATTAATGGAATGTAAATAAGAAGAAAGAAAAGTGGATGAAAAAATTACCAACTGTAAGCAGGAATCGAACCTACGACCTTCGAATTACGCGTTCGATGCTCTAACCACTGAGCTATTACAGCGGCGCTCCCTCCATCCACTTTTTTGGGTTTATCTGTGAATTTAGAAGTAGGAGCGACAGTCAGCGCCATCTATAAGCCAAACAACGAGTGTGAAAACACTCTTATGCGCATGTTTGGCGTCACGTAGCACGTGAACTTATTATGAGCGGGCAGCTGATTAATTGTCCCTCTTATACAACCTAAACACACCAAGTCTGCCAGTACGAGACCCTCGTTCAATGAAATAAGGGAAAGAAGTGTATACCTAAGGGCTCGTTTTTCCGTGTTTTTAACACAATAATAATGAGATATAACAGACAGTAATGCCAAGGAATGTACAGGGGAAGTTATTAACATTAATGGAATGTAAATAAGAAGAAAGAAAAGTGGATGAAAAAATTCTTTTCTTTTTTCTTATTTACATTCCATTAATGAAAATAAGAAAAAACTTTTCTTTTTTCTTATTTACATTCCATTAATGTTAATAACTTCCCCTGTACGTTCCTTGGCATTACTGTCTGTTATATCTCATTATTATTGTGTTAAAAACACGGAAAAACGAGCCCTTAGGTATACACTTCTTTCCCTTATTTCATTGAACGAGGGTCTCGTACTGGCAGACTTGGTGTGTTTAGGTTGTATAAGAGGGACAATTAATCAGCTGCCCGCTCATAATAAGTTCACGTGCTACGTGACGCCAAACATGCGCATAAGAGTGTTTTCACACTCGTTGTTTGGCTTATAGATGGCGCTGACTGTCGCTCCTACTTCTAAATTCACAGATAAACCCAAAAAAGTGGATGGAGGGAGGGCCGCTGTAATAGCTCAGTGGTTAGAGCATCGAACGCGTAATTCGAAGGTCGTAGGTTCGATTCCTGCTTACAGTTGGTAATTTTTTCATCCACTTTTCTTTCTTCTTATTTACATTCCATTAATGTTAATAACTTCCCCTGTACATTCCTTGGCATTACTGTCTGTTATATCTCATTATTATTGTGTTAAAAACACGGAAAAACGAGCCCTTAGGTATACACTTCTTTCCCTTATTTCATTGAACGAGGGTCTCGTACTGGCAGACTTGGTGTGTTTAGGTTGTATAAGAGGGACAATTAATCAGCTGCCCGCTCATAATAAGTTCACGTGCTACGTGACGCCAAACATGCGCATAAGAGTGTTTTCACACTCGTTGTTTGGCTTATAGATGGCGCTGACTGTCGCTCCTACTTCTAAATTCACAGATAAACCCATAAAAGTGGATGGAGGGAGGGCCGCTGTAATAGCTCAGTGGTTAGAGCATCGAACGCGTAATTCGAAGGTCGTAGGTTCGATTCCTGCTTACAGTTGGTAATTTTTTCATCCACTTTTCTTTCTTCTTATTTACATTCCATTAATGTTAATAACTTCCCCTGTACATTCCTTGGCATTACTGTCTGTTATATCTCATTATATATGTATATATATATATATAAATATATATATATATGTAGATGAAGTGGCTGAAATTCACATTTCAGCCACTTCATCGTTCGCACTTGTACTGCCGTCCTCATAGTTTCGTCTCGTCGGGGCTCGGAGCCAAGACAGACACCGCGGAATAAACCGTTCTGTTGACCTAGTCTTGTCCTGTCTTGGGCCTTTCAGAGTGGGGGAGGTGGCTCAAGATCCTCATGTCCGCCAAATTTTGCTTTCCACCTAGAGCTCCGATCTGGGTGCCGCTTGCTTGCACCCGGCCACCCCCACAGGTATGCAGATATCGGGCCTTATACCTAACTTTAAGAAACAGCACCGATTCCGGCGGCTTCCCGCTCTTCAGCCACTGTCACCAGCCCTCACAGCGAACCACCCATGTTCGCGGGTCTCCGCGGTGACGACGTCAAAGACTGGCTTGACCTTTACAAACTAGTGGTGTGCGCGGATTATTTAACTTCTAGAAAACAGTCCACCCGAGTGAATGGTTCGTCTTCTTCATACGTCAGCGTATCTTCCGGGGTGCCACAGGGTTCACTATTGGGTTCTTTACTATTCGGTCTATATTATTGGCTTTTTAGAGACGCTAGCATCAAACGTGAAGCTGTACGCAAATGATTGTGTAATTTATAGATCAATACACAATGTACACGATGTGTGCGCTTTACAAAATGATCTTTACAGTATGGTAAAGTAATGGGAGAAATAAAAGATGTGTTTGAATGTGAAAAAAAATGTTGCTTCGTTAACAAGCTGCTTGTTTGGGCTGATTGGTGCTGCATGGTACACGAAGAAAGTGCTTAACAGCGCAAACGACAGGATGGGATAGACGAGACGAGAACAGAGCGCTGAACTAACAACCAAAGTTTATTGCAATCCAACTGCAATATATAGGGAAACAGAATCTGTGCATAACTACACAACATCAGCAAAATCGGACATACATGTGCCGATCGGCCTACATTATCAAGAGCCAGAAATACCACCTCATCCACTAGTTAGTAAAGACAAAGCGCCCTCTGGTCCACCCTCTGGTCCACTCTCGGGTGCCTACATCGAGGAAGAGAGCCCGCTAGGCCTAGCCGGCCTACGTGCTCCTGGGACATGACAGACGCCCGTATATGCGATGAGGCTTCCGACGAATCTGAGAATGATGAGGAAGATTTAGGCTGGGAAGTTGCTGCTGGCCGACGATCCCGTGCTTAAAAAAAGATCAGCGCAGCGGTCAACGTGGTGCCATGCAACTCACAAATTTCCAGTGAAGACGCCACCACCGATGGTAGCAGGAGAGCCCCAAACGCCTCCAGCGCTTTCAAGAAGTGTTTTGTTCAAGCATCGGGGATGCCAAAGCTACCCTAGCAGCATCACAAAATTATAATCCGACCACGGGGAGGACTGAATTTGAGCAAAGTGAGCACCACGGCTCTCGGAACTGCAATAATCGAGACTTCCGGCCCTATGGCAGAGCAGGCAAATGAACATGCGGTGTGCCTCACCTTCACGCAAATCATCGTGGTGGTTAGCACGTCTGAACCAGATAATGTGGCAAGGTAGGTGAGAATCAAGTTCTTCAAGATCGTGGAAACGAAATGTGAAGTCAATGCGTACGAAACGGCACCACACATCACTTGCAAAGGTTTGATTAGACTAGTCGACATGTGCGGGACACCCAGTCCATTATAACAACAAATATTGTGCATGAGCGCAATCTGCTCTATTTGACTGCAAAGATTATGAAGACTCCGGGCTCAGTCGTCAAGACTCCGTCCTTTTCGACGGACTACACGGGCCAAAGTTTGTGCGCTAAAACTGACCTTGGTGAGATGCTACTTCTACATGTAACAATTTGATGTGTGTTTCACTTGTGGTAGGGTACGACACCGCTAGAACGTGTGAATAACGCCGGACTCTGTCCAGTGTTGAGGATGTAGAGCCCTAAATTCGCCAGAGAACCACATCTGCACACCCACGTCCAAGTTCTGCAGAGGAAGCTACCCCACTGGAGACAAAGCGTGCAGGAAGCGGTTTCAAGTACCCTATGTGGTACGGGCCCGCCGAAGGGAACGCGACCAGTCGCGATCGGCAACGAAGGCGCCATGGAGACGTCAAGCCTACACAAGAGCCCCACAAACCGCTCACGCTTTCGGAGCTGCTCGAGATCCAGACGCCGCTCGCTACCCAGGAAGATTAGCTGCTCCAAGTGAAGAAGAGTGCTGGAGAGCGCAGAAGTCAGAGCGTCTGGTGCCATGCCGGCAACTGGGACCTACTGGGCCAATAAATAAAAGGTACCGTGAGAGTTGCTGGTAGCACTGCAGCGGTGACTGCCAGCAATGATGCCAGAATATATCAACTAATTATGGAGGTAAACTCTTTGCGGAAGGCTAACGAAGAACTGACCAAACAGGTAATCGAACTCAAGAAAAAGGTGCAGCCATGTCCTGCAAGCGTAGTAACCGTCAGACCAGTAAATCAAATAATAAACCCTAAGGGGGAGGGGGACTGCTCCCGCGCTCCTAAAAAAAGAGCAGTTAGCCTAGAAAGTCATTTGGTTTTTCCAGTCCTTACTGGAGTTAAAGACTTAATTAAGGAAGTCAAAGAGATAATTAGAAGGACCAAATTTGAAGTGAACAAATTATGAAAATGCAGGTTGACGGCAGAAAAGAGATTTAAGAAACTCGAAAGGGAAAACGACGAGGACGACGAATTGCTGCCGTCAAACTCCGAAAGTCCAAATTCACTCTCTGGACTGTCATGAAGTACTTGAAAAAGAACGACCCTGGGTAACAGCAAACTAAACTTATCCGATAATAATGTCTAGCACCCACAGTTTTCGTGTTTCGCTCCGAAATGGTCTTGGACTCCTCAACAAAAATACATCGCTGCGCCAATACTTTGGTCATTGGGGGACAAACCAAAAGTAGTTATGCTGCAGGAAAAAAATAGGACGAGGTCAACGTAACCGGCTACACATCGGTATGTAGAGGAAAACATTGCAGAAGAGGATTGGCAACCCTCGTTGACAGAAAACTACTCACTCGGATTGGCTAAATTTGAGTATACCCTAGTAGAAGTCGTACTTAAAAGGCTTGGTAGCAAGAGTCACAGCATCTTCTGCTTAAACATTTACAACAATCCCAGCGCCAAGAAACATAACTGCAGGACACTTTTCAACAAGGCATTCACCATCGCCAGGAGCTCTCCGCGTATATTAGGAGGCAACTTTAATGCCCCCTACGAGGCGCAAGGCTACACTTGGAATACAAAGAAAGGATAAGGGCTATGGGACCTCTCCACAGATCTCGGACTGAGCCTGATCACCGATCCGGCTTCTCCCACCCGCTGTGGTACGTCCACGTGCACAGACTCTACACCAGACCTCACTTTTGTAAAGAACTCAAACAAAGCTGGCTGGGAGAACTGAGGCACAGATCTAGGCAATGACCACTATATTGCTACATGCATATATATTGATATTATAGGGGGCGACGCGCGTGTGTGCCTGACGAGGAAGATGAAGGGCCGCCTCCGCTCTATCGCTGGTTAACCGGTCACGTCATTACCGCTGGTTTTGAATACATCTAATCCCTAGCCTCGTCGATACGACATCTCTTCTTTTTCGTAACATATTTGGTGGAGGTGGAACGTTCCCCGTCTTCACCACGAAGCTTCGCAGTGGCCGGACCCTTCAGTGTTCGGCCATGGCTACCAATGACAACAACCCGTCAGCGCCTCCATCTGCAGTTCCAGCCACTATATACCTGACAATGCCCACCCCCCGTGATCGCGGTACATTCTCCGCACAACCTGGGCTTAACGTTCGCAACTGGCTCCGTATGTACGAGCGTGTTAGCCAGACACACCGATGGGACCCTACCATGATGCTCGCCAACGTAATATTTTACTTGGACGGCACCCCACGGGTATGGTTCGACACCCGTGAAACCAAGCTCACCAGCTGGGATACCTTCAAGGAGAGACTACGTGACGTCTTTGGGGACCCGACCGGTCGCCAAATGGAAGTGCGAAAAGAACTCGCCACTTGTGTGCAGTCCCCAACTGAGTCGTATGTCGCTCATTTACAGGACGTGCTCGCGTTGTGCCGAAAAGTGGACGAGAAAATGACAGAGAGTGACGAGGGGGGCCACATACTCAAGGGAATCGCGGACGACGTCTTCAACTAGCTCGTCTACACCAGTGTCACGACCGTAGATATGATTATCAAGGAATGGCGCCACTTCGAAATGGCCAACATCCACCGTGTTCTGCCCCAATTTACGCGGCTACCAAACACAGCTTTTACATCCACCTGCGCTGACCTCAGCGCCGCACCACCCATGCAAAGCAGCGGGACACGAATAGTTCTATGGGAGCATGAGGTGTCAAGCCCGGCACCATTTCCTCCACATCTGCTCGACCATGTCGCCGCACAAACGCCTCCGGCGGTCTACGTTATTCAAGCCGTCGTGAAGCAGGAAATTGCAAAGCTTGGTTTTCCTGTGGCCTGCTCTGTCTCCCGACCCGTCTCCAGACCAGTGACTACAAATGCACCACGCCATGAGTCACTATTTCTTCCACGATTACGCAATCCGGCGGAATAAAGAACTGCAGACGACAAACCGATTTGCTTCCGCTGCCACCGAGTTGGCCATATCTCCCGCTACTGCCACAGCAATTGGACGCCCTCGAACTGGAGCCCATTTTCCTCTTCTCGCCCATACGAGGACTTCCGTCGATATTTGCCCAGTCGTGTGTACCGTTCTTTCAACGACCCTAACAGCCACTCCACCGCTCGTTCGCCGTCACCTCAACACCGCCGTTCCCCCATCGCGCCAACCACGCCACCATCCGTCACCGGTCAACTATGGATCCTCTCGGACGGAAAACTAGATCATGCAGCTCCGGGAGGTAGTGCTGCATCACTTGCGACTGATCCAAATCCTCCGTTGACGCTCCCCACTCATCATCATCATCATCATCATCAGCAGCAGCAGCAGCAGGTTGACTACATCCACTGCAGTACAAACGCCTCTTCCAGGTTCTGCCAGTTAACCCGCTCCTGTGCTTGCTGCTGCCAATTTATGCCCGCAAACTTCTTAATCTCATCTGCCCACCTAACCTTCTGTCTCTTCCTAACCCACTTGCCTTCTCTGGGAATCCAGTTAGCCTTAATGACCAGCGGTTATCCTGTCCAAGCGCTACATGGCCGGTCCATGTCCAATTCCTCTTCTGGATTTCAACCATGATATCCTTAACCACCGCTTGTTCCCTAATCCACTCTGCTCTCTTCTGGTCTCTTAAGGTTACACCTACCATCTTTTTTCCATTACTCGCTGCGTCGTCCTCAATTTAGGCTGAACCTTTTTTGTAAGTCTCCAGGATTCTGCTCTGTAGTTAAGTACCGGCAAGTTAACATGTTATATACCTTCCTCTTGAGGGATAGTGACAATCTACCTGCCATTATTTGAGAGTTCTTGCGAAACGTTCTCCACCCCATTCCTATTCTTCTAGTTACTTCAGTCTCGTGGTTCGGCTCCGCAGTTATTACCTGCGCTAAGTAAACATAGTCTTTTAGAAATCGAAGTGCACTATCACCTATCTCGAAGCGCTGCTGTTTTCCGAAGTTGTTGCACATTACTTTCGTTTTCTGCAGATTATTTTAAGACCCACCTTTTGGCTCTCCTTGTCTAACTCCGTAACCACGAGATGCAATTCGTCCCCTGATTTACTCAGCAATGCAATGTAATCGGCGAAGCGCAGGTTACTAAGGTACTCTTCATTAACTGTTATCCCTAAGTGTTCCCAGTCTAGGATTCTGAAAACCTACTGTAAGCACGCGGTAAATAGCATTGGGGAGATTGTATCCCCCTGCTTTACACCCTTCTTGATTGGTATTCTGTTGCTTTCTTTACAAAGCACTATGGTAGCAGTTGGTCCCTTGTATATTTCTTCCAGAATGCATATATACTTCATCGACGCCCTGATTCGGCAGTGTCTGCATGACGGCTGATATTTCTACTGAATCAAACGACTTCTCGTAATCTATGAAAGCTATGTATCGTGGTTGGTTATATTCTGAGCATTTCTCTATTACTTGATTGGCAGTATGAATAGTTCGATTATTGAGTAGCCTGTTCGAAATCCTTCTTGTTACTTTTGTTGATTGAATTCTAATGTTTTCTTTACTCTGTTAGCAATTACCTTTGTAAATAGCTCGTATACTACAAAGAGCGACCTGATCGGCCTCTAATTATTCAAGTTCTTGTCACCTTTCTTATGTAATAAGATGATGTTAGCGTTCTTCTAAGACTCTGGTACTCTTCTCTCGGCAGACACCCCGTAAATAGAGTGGCTAGTTTTTCCAACACAATCTGTCCTCTATCTTTCAGCAGATCTTATTTTACCTTATCCTCACCAGTATCTTTGGCTCTTTGCATGCTCCCCAAAGCTTTTCTGACTTTTTCTATCATTACTGGTGGGGTGTCATCTGGGTTTCTGCTAGTTCCTATAGTATAAGGTCGTGGTTGTCCCGTCTGCTGTACAGATCTCTGTAAAACTCCTCCGCTAATTCAACTATCCTATTCATATTGGTGGTTCTTTTGCCTTCTTTGTCCCTTAATGCATACATCCGATGTTTGCCTATCCCAAGTTTCCCCTCCACTGCTTTACGCTTCCTCCGTTTTTCAGAGTGTTTTCAATTCTCTACACGTTATACCTTCTTACATCGCATACCTTACGCCTGTTATTCAACTTCGGAAGCTCTGCCAGTGCTATTTTGCCTGTTGTACTAGAGACTTTCATGATTTGACGCTTTTTAATGAGATTCTTCGTTTCCTGGGAAAGCTTGCCTGTGTCCTGTCTAACTACCCTGTCTCCAACTTCCACTGCACACTCCGTAATGATACTCGTCAGATTATCATTCATTGTATCTACGCTAAGGTTAGTTTTCTCACTAAAAGCCGTCTACCTGTTCTGAAGTGAGACTCTGACTTCCTGTAATTTCCCTTTCAGTGCCAGGTCATTGATTGGCTTCTTGCGTATCAGCTTCTTTCGTTCCTTCTTCAGGTCTAGGCGAATTCGAGACCGTATCATTTTATGGTCACTGCATCGTACCATGCTAACCACTTCTACATCTTGCACGATGCCTGGGTGTGCACTCATTGTAAGTTCTATTTTGTTCTTATTTTCACCATTAGGCTCCTCCATGTTCACTTGCGGTTTCCTCGTTTTCGGTAGAAGGTATTCAAAATCAGTATATTATTGCGCTCTTCGAATTCTACTAGTAGCTCTCTTCTTGCGTTTCTCGTACCGATGCCATGATCTCCTACTTCCTGGTCTCCAGCCTGCTTCTTCCCTACCTTCGCATTAAAGTCTCCCACCAGTAAAATTTCCATCAGTGATTTTACCTTACTCATTGCCGATTCAACGTCTTCATAAAAGCTTTCAACTGAAGCGTCATCATGACTGCATGTAGGCACGTAAGCCTGTGCCACCTTCATCTTGTATCTTTTATTCAGTTTAAATACGACACATACCACTCTTTCATTATTGCTATAGTATTCCTCTACGTTGCTAGCTATGTTCCTATGAATTACGAACACCACTCCCAGTTCTCTTCTGTCAGCGAAGCCCCGATAGCAAAGGACGTGTCAATTCTGTAGCACTGTATAGGTCTCATCTGTCCTGCTAACCTGACTGAGCCCTATTATGTCCCATTTGACACCCTCTAGCTCCTCGAATAGTACAGCTAGACTTCCCCACTAGAAAAGGTTTTAGCGTTAAACTTTGCCAAGTTCAGCTTCTAATGGCGGCCTGTCCGGATCCAGAGATTCTTAACACCCTCTGCTACGTTGCAGATCTGAGCGCCGCCGTGGTCACTTGCTCCGCAGCTGCTGGGGACTGAGGGCCGTGAGTGTTTTGAAGTATGCGTGTGGGAGGTAGTGGCTAGATACTGCACCAGGGCGGCCAATCCTTTTCTGGTGAGGGAGTGCGTTCCCGGTTGTGGTTACCGATGAGGCCGCACCCCAGGCCTCTTAATGCAGTTCCATCACCACGCGGATTTTTCTATCCGGTTGGGAACTGCGCGGCACCAGGATTTGAGCCACGGACCTTTTGCATGCGAGGCGGATGCTCAAAGCACAACGCTATTGCTGCCCACTAATACGAACTTGATTGAGGTGTATGTGCGTGGTATTTCTTTGATGACGTTAGTTGATACCGGAGCTCAAGTGTCAACAATAAGTGCTCATCTGTGCCACCTGCTCAAAAATGCCCTCAAGCCTGCAGCAAATAAAGCCTTCCGTGTCGCTGATGGTGGAACTGTGACCATCACTGGAATGTGTACCGCTCGTGTTGGTATTGCGGGCCGCCATGTCCCCGCTTTATTTACGGTGCTTGAAAATTGCCCTCACGACCTAATCTTCGACATGGACTTCCTATCGACGCATTCTGCCCTGACAGATTGAGCCGTCGGTACTCTCTGCCTGGAACTTCCTCTTATCCCGGATTCTCACCCTGAACTCCCGAACAGCCTATGCTTACGGATATTGCCTATGTCTTCCGGATACCACCTAAAGCTATTATATTCATTGAATTGGCAAAGCCCTCTCCCCTGCTCGACGGTGATTACACCGTGACGCCGATTACGGATGTTCACCTGGCGCGTGACATTACTGTCCCACACTCCGTCGTAACCAAGGCCTCTAACCAAGCATATTTACCTGTTATTGATTTCGGTTTCATAAACCTATTGCCACCCCAAGGAATTTCGGTCGCCACGCTAAGAGCCTTAATCGACAACCACGTCACCTGTTTTATGGCAGACGTCTGTGCCGAGCACCCACATCACTCGCAGGATGCCACCTGTCTCGATGCGACCTTACGCTCCATGATCGCCTCAGACCTCAGTAGTGAGAAGTCAGCCACACTATGCCGCCTTGTGGCTTCATACCGCGACATATTTGACATTGACAGCCGTTTACTCGGCCAGACTTCACTCGTCAAGCACCGCATTAACACAGGTGATTCTCATCCCAGTCATCGGTGGCCATACCGGGTATCTGCCACGAAGCATAAAGTAATTCAACAGGACGTCACCAAATTGTTAGCCAAAAAAATTATTGATCCCTCTTCAAGCCCTTTGGTGGCCCCCGTTGTGCTCGTTAAAAAGAAAGACTGCACGTGGTGCTTCTGCGTGTATTACCGTCATCTGAATAGAATCACGAAAAACGGCGGTTACGCTTAACCTCCATCGATGACGCTCTCGATTGTCTCCACGGCGCCCGATAATTTTCTACAGTAGACCTACGTTCCGGCTACTGGCAGATTGCTGTCGACGAAAAAGACCAAGAGAAGACTGCATTGGTAACTCCACACGGCCTATATCAGTTCAAGGTTATGCCGTTTGGCCTATGCAACGCCCCAGCCATGTTGGAGCGCATGATGGGCTCCCTGCTACAAGGGTTGAAATGGTCAATATGTCTTTGTTATCTTGACGATGTTGTTATATATTCGCCAACATTTGAGACCCACCTTTAGCGTTTTTCAGCTATTCTCGACATATTCCGCATTGCAGTCCTTCAATTAAACTCGTCAAAGTGCCACTTCGGACGCCGGCAAATTACAGTGTTGGGCCACCTTGTCGACGCTTCTGCTGTTCAGCTGGACCGCGAGAAATTTGAAGCAGTAACCAGTTTTCCTGTGTACGCCAATCAGCTAAAGACGTCCGGAGTTTTGTAGGACTTTGCTTCTATATTAGAAGGTTTGTGAAAGATTTCGCAAGCACCGCTTGACCCCACACAGAGCTTTTGAAGAAAGACGTGACGATTACGTGGGGTACTGACCAAGCTGCTGCTTTTTCTCGCCTAATCGCGCTACTGACGACTCCAACTATATTGGCTCACTTTGACCCATTCGCTCCAACAGAAGTCTGAACCGAGGCTAGTGGTCATGGAATCGGAGCTGTCTTAGCCCAACGCCAACGGGGACACGACCGAGTTGTCGCCTACGCTAGCCGCCTCCTCACAGCTGCTGAGGGCAACTATTCCATTACAGAGCGTGAATGTCTTGCTCTTGTTTGGACAGTCTCAAAAAGTTCCGCTCATATTTATATGGCACTAATTTCTCTGTGATAACTGACCATCATGCGCTATGTTGGCTTATGTCACTGAAGGATCCTACTGGCCGGCTCGGGTGCTGGGCTCTGTGACTGCAAGAGTGCACCTGCACGGTCACGTACAAGTCGAGACGCCTACATCAGGACGCAGACTGCCTATCCCGCTACCCGGTTGCTGAGTCGAGCAATATGCCTGACGCCAACACCGAGCCTTGCGTCTTTTCCCTTTCGCAAATGACATGCATCGGTGACGAGCAGCGCCATGATGCGTCCTTGCGTAATGCATGAACTTCATGACCTTCCGACTGCTGGTCACCATGGTGTGTCACGCACTTATGACCGAATACGCCGACGCTTCTTTTGGCCAGGGCTTGCACACTCAGTCAGAAGATACGTTGCGGCTTGTGAGAAATGTCAGCGCCGCAAAACACCAGCGGCACTTCCCGCCGGACGCCTTCAACCACTTGATATTCCGTCAGAACCGTTCATCCACGTTGGCTTGGTCCTACTTGGCCTTTCCCCTTGTCTTCCTCGGGTAACAAGTGGATAGACGTGGCCACCGACTACGCCACGCGTTATGCCATCACAGAGCTCTTTCAACAAGCTGCGCAACAGATGTCGCCGACTTCCTCTTCAAAGACGTGATTTTGCAACACGGAGTCCCACGGCAGCTGCTTACAGACCGTGGCTGCACCTTTTTGTCAAAGGTCATAGCCGACATCTTGCAGTCCTGTAAAATGAGACACAAACTGGCTACGTCATACGACCTGCAAAACAATGAACTAACGGAGCGCCTAAATCGAACTCTTACAGACATGCTCGCTAAGTGTGTTTCTACCAACCACACCGACTGGGATCTTGCGTTGCCGTACGTCACATTTGCCTACAATTCGCGTCATGACACTGCCTGTTGCTCTCCATTTTTTCTGCTGTTTGGCCCAGAACATTGTCTCTAGACACCGTCATACTATCCCCTGGAGTACTGACCAGTGAATACGACATACGAATTGGTAGAGGAATGCCGAAACAACAGACTTGAACCTTCTGGTGCACTGGCTACGACCTTTTTAGGAAAGCTAGAGCAAAATGACTACAAGCGGAACCAATAGAAATGGGCAGACAGTCCTTCAAGACCTGGATCAACCAGCTCAAAGAGGACCTGAAGGAGGCTACTAGAAATATGACGACGGAAGACAGCGTAAACAGCACACAGAGCAGGTTCGCACATCTGATCGAGGCCAATCAATACATCCTGCGAAGATGGAAAACACAATGACCGAACCAAAGGCTCAGAAAAAAGATAGCATTGCTGAATACACAGATAGAGGGGCACTCGCAAACCATCTAAAACAACAATGGGACGAAGCTTGCAATCAGGCAGACGATGGAATGAAACGTGGGGGCAGTTCGAACCTTCTCAAACACCTATTGACCGAGAATGAAACTAAGTCTAACAAGCGAACGGCTATTTCAAAACTAGTACATCAGGCGAGCCAGTCCAGGACTGGAGAGGTAATCATGCAGCAGCTCGCGGAAAAATACCTCCCACTGAAACAACCAGCGGATAGCGATGAACACATAGAGTACTCTGGACCACCGTGCGAGAAAATGGACCGTGATTTTATTGAATGTGAGGTACGAGCTTCTCTCTATGTTTTTTAGCAGATCGGCACCCGGACCTGGCGGCATGACATACAAACTGTTAGTGAATCTAGACAATGAATCTATCACTTTCTTGATGGATCACTTCACCTGTTAATGAAAAAATAGAGACTATCAGCAGGAATGGAAGCGAGCCAATACTATTTTCATACCCAAAGCAGGTAAATCACTGAGCCTAGATAATCTGCGTCGAATCTCACTTACGTAATGCCTTGATAAAGCTATGGAACATGTCAATCTCAACAGACTCACGCGCTACATCGAGCAACATGACATACTTCCATATAACACAATCGGTTTCCGTCCCGTGCTCATGACGCTATGCTCCTGATCAAGCAGCAGCACATACAGGTTAGCCCAGTGCATTAGAGAGCACTCCTAGGTCTCGACGTCGAAAAAGATTTTGATTGCATAGAGCACATGGCCATCCTCGAAGTTCCATGCATGCTGGGTCTGACTGAGAGGCTTTTCCGCATAGCTAAGTCGTTTCTTTGTGGTAGACAAGCGAGCTTCACACTAGGAGAAATATAAGCTAAGGCGAGGCCACTGGGAAACAGAGGCACCCCACAAAGAGCTGTGTTCTCACCGATGTTATATAATTTATCACTGACCAGAGTGTCGAGGGAATTGGAGCGGATAGAAGGTATACGCTTCGCAATATCTGCTGACGATATAACCATAAGGAGCGGCAACGCAAACATAGGCCAAACTAAGACTAGACTTCAGGAGGGCGTACGCATTATGTAAAGCACTCTCGATGAAGTGGGGATAAATTGTTCAGTGGCGGTGGCGAAGTTGGAATTTTTTATTATAAAATATTGAGATAGCAGTCCAAGATCCAAGGGCTGTGTCCAAGGTAAAGAACCCAAGATTACCTTGCGCTGTCAGGACAGACCCGCGGTAAAGCAGGTCGAAAAAAGTCAAAGTTTTAGACTTCTACAAAGAACCTGAAGGTAGCAACTTCACTGCCATTTAGCATATTGTTACGTAAAATAAGACGGGATGTGACTATTTGGCATTGTATTTACACTGATAAACTCCGAGCGCAGCACACAGAGCGAGCAAACCAGTCCTCTCCGTCGTCTTCTGATCACAGAATGGTTCACCCTTCATGCGATAGCTACGTAGCAATACCCCCGGTTGTAAAAGCAGCGACTCGGTGCACTTTATACGTGTTCTTCAAAAGGAGGGCGGTATGGTTTCAACCTACTGACGTGGACTATGTCACTGGGGGTGTTTGCAGACAGGTTAGTCCCGGAGACTGGAATGAACTCCTAGGTAACGTTCGTTACCCGTAGTATGATACGGTAAGGTCCCTTGTACCGAGATAGCAACTTTCCTGACAATCCAACTTGACGAACTGGGTACCAGAGGAGAACTAGAGAACCAAGTGAGAAGTCAACGTCGACATGCTTGCAGTCGTAGAGAGCCTTCTGGATTGCTTGAGAAGCCAACAGCTTAGAGCGGGCAATTTGACGTGCGTGGTCGGCACGAGCGATAGCATCACGTGCGTATTCGCTCAACGGAGCTGTAGTAGTCTGTAGTAGGGTGTCCAGTGGTAAGGTTGGATTACGGCAATAGAGCATATAAAAGGTGAATGACCTGCTTTATTATGACGAGATGAATTATAGGCGAACGTCGCGTGAGGTAGCGCTAGATCTCAGTCATGGTGGTCAGATGAGACATACATCGAGAGCATGTCCGTGAGGGTGCGATTTGGGTGTTCGGTAAGGCCATTTGTTTGAGGATGGTAGGAATTGGTCAGTTATTGTTGCGTTGAGAAAGGCGTAAAAGGTCGTCGAGTAGGCGTGACAAAAATGCGCGTCCACGATCGGTGAGCAATTGCCGAGGAGCGCCATGATGTGAAATTACATCGTGGAGCAAAAAGTCGTCAACGTCAGTAGCAGTGCTGGTGGGGAGCGCTTTGGCGATGGCAAACCTGGTCGCATTGTGTATAGTAACAGCGACCCACTTGTTCCCAGAGTTTGATTCAGGAAACGGTCTGAGGAGGTCTACACCAACAATGAATAAGGGTTCGGTAGGGATGGAGGTCGGGTGAAGGAGTCCAGCAGGGGGTGCGGCAGGTCGTTTTCGACGTTGGCATTTATCGCAGGATGCCACGTAGCGTCGAACCGACCGCACGAGACCATGCCAAAGGAATCGGCGCCGGGTGTGGTCGTACGTGCGAGATACACCCAAGTGGCCGGCAGCTGGTTCGTAGTGAAGCTCATGCAGGACCGCCGAAGGAGATGGTTAGGCACGACTAGAAGTAGCTCAGGGCCATCTGGCTGGGTGCTACGACGGCACAGCGTGCCATTTAGGAGAACAAACATGTGGAGTGACACGTCGTTTGGGTCAGATTCCAGATGGGCAAGAGTGACCACAAGGAAAGATCACGACGCTGTTCTTCACCCATCTGACGAAACCTAGACATGGACATGGCGCTGGGGCCAGGCTCGCCGATCTGGTTGGTCAACAGGGTAGCGGGACAAGCAACCGGCGTCCAGATGGAGGCGTCCAGACCTGTAGGCAACTAAGTAGGAGTACTCCTGAAGACGCAACGCTCAACGACCAAGTCGGCCAGAAGGGTCCTTCAGTGAAGAAAGCCAACAGAGGGCGTGATGATCTGTGACAAGGAATGGGTGGCCATACAAGTAAGGGCGAAATTTCGAAACTGCCCAGACAAGGGCAAGGCATTCTCGTTCTGTTATAGAGTAGTTACGCTCCCACTTTGAAAGGGGACGACTGGCGTATGCAATTACACGATCAGTGCCCTGCTGAGTGTGGGCCAAAGCTGCATCGATGCCGTGACCACTAGCGCCTGTCCCGCACTTCTGTAGGAGCATTTGGGTCGAAATGTGCAATTATCGGTGGTGTCGTTAGAGCGGTTATTAGTCGAGAAAAAGCGTTAGCTTGAAGAGGACCCCAACAAAACTGGACGTTTTGCTTGAGAAGGTGCGTGAGTGGGCGTGCGAGTGCCGCAAAGGCTTTTACGAACTGGCGAAAGTGAGAGCGTAGGCCCACAAAAATGAGAACATCATGAATAGAGCGCAGAACGGGAAAGTTCGTTACTGGGCGTGCTTTATCTGGGTCTGGTCGTACACCGGAAGCGTCAACAAGGTGGCCCAACACAGTAATTTGACGAAGACCGAAGCGGCACTTCGAGAAATTCAGCTGGAGGCCGGCATGTCGGAATGTTGATAGAATAGTCGAAAGGCGTTAAGGGTGTGTGGCGAAGGTCGGTCAAAAGATAATTACGTCATCTAAGTAACACAAGCACGTCGCCCATTTAAATCCTTGAAGATGCATGTCCATCATTCTCTCCAAGGTTGCTGGGCGTTGCAGAGACCAAACGCCATGACCTTGAATTAGGAAAGTCTTTCGGGGGTAACGAATGTGGTTTTCTCACGATCCATTGCGTCTACAGCGACTTACCAGTAGCCAGGTAAGAGGTCAAGAGATGAAAAAAAGTGGAGAAGACAGGCAAATGCGTCGTTAATACGTGAAAGAGGATACACGTCTTTATTGATTATTCTGTTGAGGTGCCGATAATCAATGCAGAAGTGCCAGAAGCCGTCTTTCTTCTTTACCATGACCACTGGGGAGGCCCAAGGGCTTGACAATGATTCGATGATGTCTTTCGATAACATGTTGTTCATTTCCTTCTGAATGACTGCTTGTTCTGATGCGGAGACGTGGTAAGGTCGACGGTGGATGGGCGCAGAAACACCAGTGTTGATTCGGTGCTTGACAATATTAGTCTGGCCCAAGGGACGATCACAGATATCAAAAATGTCATCGTAAAAGGGCAAAAAGCGACAGAGAGCGTCGGCCTGACCAGGCGAAAGGTCTGGTCCAATCATATTTCGAAAGGTGGCCTCGGGAGAACCGGGTAACTGTGAAACTTCGGCTTGGTCCGGAACAGTTACAGCAACAACGTTTCTGCGTATCTTATGGCAGCGAGTTAGCAATCGAAATCTGTTAGGGCAACACTTGAGGAATGAGGCCGAAATTTAGGAGCCGAAGAAACGCACAGTTGTCCACTATGGTGGCGACGGTATGCGGCACTGTAACACTGCGCGTCAGTCCTGTGTCTGTTACCGCTGTAGTGATGTAGTCTCCGTCAAGAACTGGAGGGGTCGATGACAGACAGACGTATGTCACTGCTCGAGGCGGCAAGCGAACAAAAGTGGTTGGACCCAAGCGGATGACGGGCTTTTCACAGGCATCAGAGGGCAGAGGAAGGTCGATGCTGAGCGTGCCAGACGAAAAGCCAATTAAAGCCGAGTGTGCCGAGAAGAAATCAAGGCCTATAATGAGGTCGTGGGGGCAACGATCTAGAACGGCAGAAAGGACTACGGCATGCCGATCAGCAATGTTGAACCGAGCAGTGCACATTCCGACTACTTCTACAGTGGCGCCATCGGCAACACGTATGGCTTGAGTCGTAGATGGCGTCATGATCTTCTGCAAACGGCGGCGTAGATGTGCGCTCATAATAGATAGGTGGGCGTCTGTGTCAACAAGGGCAGTAACAGGAACATTGTCAGCTTTTACTTCAATGAGACTGTGGTGTGGGCAGCGTCAGTAGAAGGTTTGCGGGCGCCATTGATATTGGTGCTTCACCTCCATAAGCTCCAATATCTAGTTTTCCTGCTGCGATCGTCCAGAGAAGCTCGGCGAGGAAAAGCGCCGAAGCGGCGGAAAGCGGGATTCGCGGCGGTAGCGGGGACGAGGAGCGGGAGCAGCGGCGACCGGAAGAAGGGGCGTCAGTGGGGAGAGGCTCGCGAGGAGGCGGCGAGTGAACGTTGGATGGTGTAGCGGCTGGACGTCCAGAAGTGGTAGGGCGCATATAAGTAGGGTACCTCTGACGTGGTTGGTTAGACCAGCGGCGACGGCAATAACAAGAAATATGTCCAGGTTGATTACAGAAAAAACAGATTGGTTGGTCGTCAGGGGTTCGCCATTGCGCAGGGTTCCGGAAGGGCAATGAGGGAGGATATCGGCGAGCGTTACCTGAGGGGTATGGGCATGCTTCAGGGTGAGTCACGGGACGCGCTGACGGAAGACCGAGATTAGCGAACTCCTGCCTTACCAGAGGTTGAATGAAGGCTATCGATGGTTGTGATGGGTCAGTGGCTTCAGTTGTACAAACACTTTGTTGAATGGGAGCTGGGTGACGTCGTCATGAGGTCGGGTGACGTGGTCATAGGTGGGTGGTTGGCGAGCGGCTTCGCACGATGAAGTTGCAGCCGTGTTGGGCAGTCGTGTGAATTTCTGCGTGATACGGCGGCTCTTGGCGTGCTCAAACCGCCGGCACTCTTTCATGATTTTATCGATGGTGGTGGCGTTAGTGTATACAAGCTGATTGAAGACATCGTCGGCGATGCTATAAGCACAATCGATACCTTCTCAGGCTCGGGCTAATGTTCGTCAACCTGGCGGCGAAGGTCGATGACGTCGTGAATATACGCGACGTAGGATCGGTAGAGATCTGTGCCCGGGTAGCCAACTGATTTCGCGCAGTTATCTGTCGTGCAGCGGTGTTCCTAAAAAGGTCATGGATCTTCTCCTTAAAAGTGTCCCAGCTGGTAATGTCGGCTTCGTGCGTCTCGAACCACAGCTGCGGAGGGCCATCAAGGTAAAAAAAAAGCACGTTGGCAAGCATGAGTGTTGGGTCCCACCTTTAGCTGGCGCTGATCCGTTCATACACGTTGAGCCACTTCTCAACATCAAGGCCATCCTGTCCCGAAAATAGGCCAGGATCACGAGCAGGAGGTAGGACAACGTAGGTAGGAGTCACAGAAGAGGCGGGTGCTGAAGACGATGTACCTTGAACCTGTGACATGGTAGTACCCGTGATGATGCGGCCGCTGCGGAGCTTCGTGATCGGTACAGGAAAGGACTAGCACGTCCACCACAAATATGTTACGTAAAATGAGACGGGACGTGACTATTTGGCAGTGTATTTACACCGATAAAATCGGAGCGCAGCACACAGAGCGAGCAAACCAGTCCTCTTCGTCGTCTTCTGATCACAGAATGGTTCACCCTTCATTCGATAGTTACGTAGCAATATTTGAAAGAACTGACCAAGTCCTAAGGCTATAAAAAGAATTAGCAACCGACACATTGGCTTTAGTGAGGACAGTTCTCTAAGGCAACTACACGCCTTCATCCTCTGTCACTTCACCTACGCGGCAGGTTTCCTCCAATGGTCGCAGGCCCAGCTGAACAAGCTCAACACCATTATCAGAAAGTTAGTCAAAGCTGCCCTAGGTAAAACCAACAGTGTGTCGAACGACAAACTTGTGAGTTTAGAGGTGGCTGAAACGCAACAGAAGGCGCAGCAGGAAATACTGACGAGTACACGTGCGGGTAGGCTAGTAATTGAAGCAATCGGGCCAGTCCCCAATATATCGAAGAATCCGAAGGAGGTCGAGGTTGACGTGAGCGCGGAGCTTAGACACGTGATCAGAACCACTCCCCTGTCAAGAAACATTCATCCAGAACACAGTCTGAGCAGGCGAAAAGTCAGAGTGAGAGCTTTATTGAAGAAATCGAACAGAGAAGACATCAGGCGGCCGTCGTGGACGCCGCCTGGGTGAAATGCGATGAGGCCTGCATGGTTGTGGTGGTCGACAGCCAAGGAGAGGTACGGGACGCCCTGACTATACTCACTAAGCACTCCATGGTGGCGGAGTAAGCCGCGATCGCTTAGCCATCAAGAACAGGAAATGGTCATACATCTATAGTGACTCTAAAGCAGCAATTACGAGCTTTGATACGGGCTATGTCACTGGGACTGACCGGATTTTAGTATCCTATCGATACTAATATTCGGTGGTTTTCTGCGCATACGGTACAAGTGGACGAAACTCGGGTCAACCTAAACGAGATGACGAATGACTTCGTACGAGGACTCACTCGCTTTCCGTGCCGCTCAGAACCACCCCGACGGCCACTACCATTCCGGGGACTATATTAATATTTTAATCACTTAAAATGACCTCACAAAGTATTTTTACTTGGGGTGTAGGCAATTACCACTGCCACACGCAAAATTGAACAGGGCTGAGGCAGTCATGCAGTGTTTACTGCAAACTGCAACTTTCCCACTTCGTGTCTTCTAAATAAAATTCACCCTGACAATAAAATTCAAGACAAGTGTGATGCTTGCGGTGGCATTATTGGGATCAGGCACGTGCACGCGGGCTGTCCCGTGACTCTCGCCAGCCCCGAAGAATGACTTTACTTGCAGAAGATGGTGCGAAGCATGTCTTATCAAGATCAACTACTGGCAGTCCACAAGAACCACGATGACGCCACAGGGCTCGGCCTGATGGTACCGACGTTAACGGTCTGGAAAGACCGGGCTTCAGGACACTAACAAAGTTTTGCAAATGAATGAATTCATGAATGCAATAACTTGGATGCATGTGTTGGTGATCTTTCATCTGATGTTTTTTTGTTCGTCTCTACAAGATGTGTGCTTTTTTTGAATCCACAGAAGCTGCTGCGCAAATGTATGCCATTTTTAACGGCGCAAACGTGCGCTTTCTTCGACTGTAATAGTGTTTTTCTCCACAATAACGCTCACTTGGGCAACGTAGGTTGCACTCATAAATAAATAAATAAATATTTGTAAGGTAACTGTGGCTAATGATAAAATGCCCACGAGTGTTGATTTTTGATATTTCCTTCAAATTATTTAAAGGGCAAAGAAATAGTAGTGTAATCTGATTTGGGCTTTGTATAGGTTTGCATTTTGTACCAATTTGTGTTTTATAATGATTTGTATCTCGTTTTTACTGCGTGCTTAACAGTACGTTGTATTACACTGGCAAATACAGCTAACTCTGTGAATATGTAATTTCGTTCATTGATGTCAGGCTGGGCAAAGAAGCAGAGGCACCTTTCCAGAACTCCAGCCTTTTGCCCCGGCTTCCTCCTTTGTGTAAAGAAGAAAATAAATTTCACTTCACATCTCTTCATAGCATATTATATTGACAGTACCAATAATTTTTAATAAATAAATGCTACAGATTCCTGGAGTGCTGGTGGTCTTCATGACGATGGCTCAATCACATAAAATATTGTTGCATGCGTCCGTATATCAGACTTTTTCGCCACAAGTACAGCTATCGTATTCAGTTAAGAAAGTGACGTTCGTCGTTACAACTACGCAGAACTCGCCGTCAAGATAAAAGGGGGAAAATGACTATTCTCTGCGTCAAAAGAATCAATATACATCGAAAGTGAAACGTGCCTTCACAGAGGTATGTTGCTTATTGCACTGTGATATATAAGAGGTTGTACATTGCCTAATGGTGTTTGAAAGCTATAACACCGTTTGACGTGGACACAGACAGCTGACGCCTAATGGCACGTTTTCATCGCTATAACAAACGCCCAAGAGTGTCCTTTACACGCGGTAGTAGCTGAAGTTGTCAAGATATACCCGGACAGAGCGTATCGTGAATCCTGCGCAAAGATTGACATCAGCAGGTACACATTAAACAAAGGCCCACGGTATGCGTGTCTTCGAAGCGCCGTCAATTCAGATGAGAAACATCATGGCGTGCGCTTCCGAATAATAGGGTAACATCGCCTGTCCTATGCATTTGCTACCACACTGCACTTCAATGTGGGGGGCCATGGTTTGTACTTTGAACCGTGAATACACGCATGCGTTCCACGTCCCACTGGCCTCTGCATTGCCTCCCTTCATCAAGCACAAAATTCGTTGGTTCGCCTATTTTTTTTTTGCTCAGCGCTTATTGAAGCTGTTTTATTATACGGATCTATAAGAGCCGCAGTAGTCTGCGGCGAAACACCCTTGGTGCATGAGGAAGCTGCAAGTCTTCGACAATGAGCGGTCACTCGACAATAGAAAACCAAAGGCCAAGAAAAGTACTTCTTGGTTGATTCTCCTGTGCTGGCTCGGCCAGGATTTTCACTCATATAGAGAAGCATTTTTGAATGATATCGAGAAGCTTATGAAGTTGCCCACCGGTGCGCATTCTCCAATGCCATGCTCTAACTGCGTCATCAACTAATCGTTCTAAATCGGGGCAAGGAAATGTCATGCCGCGGCCAACGTGATGAGCCGCCAGTGAACCTTTCCTCTAGCTATCCCGTTCGCACGCAGGGCGCATAATCATAGAAAGCGTGATAACTGCTCCAGCCCCCGCACCACAGCGTGCGCACCCTATGGCTCGTTTTTTACGACGTGGACGCGTGCAGAGGGCGAAAGCTTCGGCAATCGAACCCTCTGTGCGACACGTGATAGAAAACTGTAGCACAACTGTGTCGTATCAAAGCAAATCGTCATTTATTGGAGCAATTGGGCTATTGCCTCTTTGATTCTCATGTTATTTAGGACGGCGGGGAGAGGCACATTGCCACAAGCCCAATCGAATATGCCATACGTTACATTTTTACGTGCTGGTAGTTTTCTCTCGGGGATGGTGTGTAGCAAAAAACATACAGAATAGACAAAACCGCGGATAAGTCACGTAGCATGTTGTATGAAGGGTGTTTATTTCTTTCTTTGCTTTTTGTTTGTTTTTTATGCAAACCATCCGGGCTTGGTGCCTATTTCGTCGGCGTTTTAGTATATTAACCGTCCGTGATGCCCAAGTTGCTACAATCCCTATTTTTGAGATGTATGTATTCATGAATTGTTCCAAAAAAAGAACAATAGTTTTCTTAGCAGGTTCTGTCAATGTTTTACTTTTATTTTGTAATAATTGTACGCTTGTATTCAATCTGGAATTTTGTTTTTTGTATGAATATTAAGTATTTCTGCTGGTCTTCTTGTGTATCCTTTGTGTTTGCTGGTGCTGGTGCTCATTGTGATACACAGGTTCTGCTAGTGCTCTCTGAACAGACACTAAGGCACGAACCAAATCACCCGAGTAGTAGTTTCGGTGAATGTAGTAACCTCTTTAGTTGAGGTACTGGACAAGCAAGAAAGGGGTCCGTGGGATAAATGGGCAATCAAAATCTCTTGAGGATACTTGACACTACATTTACAAAGACAATTCATAGCCATAGCCCTGATTTTCGGTATTCTTGCCTCCCACCAAAAAACGAAAAAACAATATTTAGAAAGAAAGTATGTAGCCCCCAACAAATTGTGGTGACACGAAGTAATACCACTAGGGGTTCTTAAAGGTGCGCCAAACCGTAGCTATGCAAGCCTTTAGCTGTTGCCTTCTTGTAAATGAGGCCGTGAAAAAAAGAAAGAAAACAGAAACGAAAATAAAGAAAGAGGGAAGGATTCAAGCAAGTTGTTCCGCGAGCATCCAAATGTAAGTGCACGAAGCTCCAGCCAACCACAATAAGAAGAAAAGTGAACAAATAACGGTCTTTTGTTGTTACGCATGCAAACAAATTTGGAAGAATTTGCCTTCAGCTCAACTGGAAGATTTCGCTGAAGTGCGAGAGACAAAAGTACGTTTTCCAGCGTAGCAGCATACGGTAGTACTTATGGCGTTTGAGCAATAGAGAGCTATATATGCTGCCTTGTAGGTGCCGCAGTATTTTCGTAGTTGCGAGGAAAAGATTTAAAAAAGTTTGTTGTCATATTTTGCGACAACTCTTTCAAGGCCGTTCAGCAAGTTTGCATGCAGTCTAGATGAATTATTTGGCGCTAGCAGCCTCAGTTGCTAAAATTTGCTTTTAAATTACCATTAAATTTGCCTGCGAAAGCAAGTGGTATCACTTTTGAAACCTGAACTCTTTTTTGCTGTAGAAAGAGTATGCACTTTGGCTGCGTGCTTATAACGTGTCTCATATAGGCAACAAAGTGCCATCACGGTTGATGTTGTCACTGAAACGTGTGAAATCACACGCTTTACCGGGAAGACGATCGACGCTCGACTGATGGCGAATGATCGCCATTTTGCGGTGCTTTGAGAAGGTGACGAATTCACTCTTTGCCACTGGGCGACGCGCCGAAAGCAGTGGCCGGAGCAACGACAGACCACCGGCTAATCTCGGAGGCCATGGTCCTGCAACATTACTTCTTTTCGCCGCTCACAGATGGAGGCAGCACCCTAGCCCACCACTGGAGAGCTCCGTGCGAGAGAAATTGCGTGAGAGATAGAAGGCGCGTTTGTAACAAGATGAGTGTGTGCTCCAATCACTCAGTCGTGTAGCAAAAAATAATTGCTTGATTAGTTTAGCACTGAGCACTTTTCAATGCGGGTGGAGGTTCGACTCTCTGCGCGGAAAAGTTTTGTTTGTGATTTGGTAGCGTTAATTTTCTAACGTCATGTACGTGACGCAAATACACCACTGAAGTCTAGTTGGACCCCAGCATAGGACACTTTTGTGTTAAAAAGAAACTTGTGCGTGAAATAATTTCATAGGAATCTTTTCAGTCCTGCACAGATATAAATGCAAAAACAGCTTATAGAAAGCCCAACAAAATTAATGAAGATAGCAAAATTATTTTGTTGTAAAGCTAAGTTACATGCAGCCGACTCGACTTCCAATCCTTACACTATGAAGTTTCCTAGTTTCTTGAATTTGACAACGCTTTAGCCAAATCTAAGAGAGGTTTGCTGAAGGAGGCAAAGCAGGTTCGGTTTATTCAGTGGCGGCGAATGAACAAATAAGTAGGCTAGTGCCGTAACTTCTAAGAAAACAGCAATCAAAATATTTTTATTAGCACATTTTCTTTGTTGGTAAGGATGCCTGCAGTGAGAGCTAGCTTTGCTGTATTTAAGTGCAGCTAATCATACTGAACACATCCTATTGCTGCAATCCCTTTGAACAGCGACAATTTCTCTCGCACTCTTTTTCGAGATTTCAGAACTTTTCTAACATTTGTTCTTGCACAGAAACTAGTACGCTTATTGAAATGAAGTTGAAATGAGATCAGTCGTACACTACATCTCCGATAATTGTCTCTTAATGGTAGTTAAACGAACATATTTGTTATAAGTTGGGCTTACTTACTTCCGTGCTTCCAACATGTTTCAGCAGTCAACGCGTTGCAACTGATACACCTGATCAAAAGTCCTCCACATGCGATAAGTTTTTCATATAACGTACTTTTTGTCTGACGTTTTTTTACAAGCATTATAACAGAAACGACTGCCACCGCGAGACATGCTGCGTTACAATGTGGACGTGCAATAAAGAAAGCAACATCCAAGCACGGCTAAGTTAGGCGCCAAGAGCCTAAAACTAAAGCGAAATTTCGCTGTTATGGTCGCCAAGTCATAAAGAAGCTGAGTGTACCATCTTTTTACGTACTGACAAAATACTAAACGGCCGTGCCTATAGAGCAGTGATTCGGGAGTGCTACACACAATTAAAGTAATGCTTCACCGTTAGTTCATAGCTGAACGCTGAACAGGTGTTATAGGTATATTGCATTCGTATATACGTGTCATGCTTTTTTATGAAGCGAAGGTGCCGTTGAGGCTTGCCGCATTTTGGGCCAGCTCCTCACGGGTGCTGTTGTCTACATGTGTGGTTAGATGTGCAAGCATATTGTATGTATTGCAACCGAAGAGTTAAAACTACGTGTTGAGGGACAACATGAAGCTTTTTAACAGCGAAAGTGTTTTAAATCTCGATCCTTGTGAGTCTATTGCAAAAAAATATCGTCTTTGCGAGTGTCCTGCTACTCACCACTGGCTCACTGAAATGAAGATGGAAAGCGTCAGCAACAAACAGTTCGGAAGCGACACTGTTGAGCTGAACACTCCAAGTGCGTGGAACGAGAAAATTCCAGGGAACGAATGAGGCAACGGCGAAGTGATGGAAGGCCTGGACGGATAAGAAGAAGGATAACAAGTGACGAAAGTGATGGACGGATAAGGAGACCACAAAGTGATGGAAGGCCTACGCTATTGGCTACGTGCCCATAGATTTGCAAGAGCTGCAAACGCTTCGTTTCAACGCAAGTTTCTTTGTCTGTTGTTTAGACAACTGCGCCGTGTCCGTGGCTGCCAGTGGTTTAACGTGTACATCTGTGCACTGGGAATCAACGTAGGAACAACTCAGATCACCTAGCTAAAGCCTTGCAGCCACCTAAAATCAACCTGTAAAAAATCCGTATCCCACAGCTGAAGCCTATAAACAACTGCCCTCGTTACAGCGTGCAAAGACGGCAACTAGCTGCTCCGTTAGCTCGCCTTGACGACAGACCTTTGTCTGAACAATCAGTGCTGGAAAGACGACATGATTTGTGTGCTCACAGAAAATCAGTGAAGGCCTTACTGAACTTTTTGCGTGGCAGCGGCCTATTGTATAGACTGTAGCACCGCAGCTCCCCCCCCTTCTATTTTTCACGCGCGTCTATTTCCCTCTTCGCTTTCTTTCCAAGCTTTCTTCCCCATTCCCCCTTTCCTAGTGCAGGGTAGCAAACCGGATGCTCCATTTTCTGGTTAACCTCCCTGCCTTTCCCTCATTTTATTTTCTCTCTATATATATATAAACAACGAAGAAGAAAACAGAATGACAGATGAGTATCAAGAACTTGTCACTTTCGCAAATTTAGGTCTTGCGTGGCTTAGTGCAACCTTTGGAAAATATTTTCGGGTTATGGAAGAATGAAGAGACCATATTTTGCATTAGTAACCGGGTCCTCAATGTGGTGTTCTTGTTTTTTTGTTTACGCTCTATCCACCGAGAATAAACAAGTGCGCGACTTAAAAATGCGAAGCGTTTCTAAGCGAACTTCGGCGACATTGAGTCTGTCTGTTTATCTATCTATCTATCTATCTATCTATCTATCTATCTATCTATCCGTATCTATCTATATGGATCGAGGCAAAGACTGCTTGTGTGCATTAGAAAGTTTTGATGTTGTGCGCTAGGGTAACGTTGTTTAGAAGCCCCTTGATTATTGCAGAACTCTGGGCGTGTTCACCGTTTTTGCGTCGTGGACCATCCCTATGACTCATATCAACGCAGGAGTTCAGACATGTGCGAGTGTGTTTTTTAAAAATTATGAAAGCAGGAAGACTAATCCGACACAGTTTTGTTGATTTAAAACCATAATTGCACGCGCGCGCGCGTGTGTGTGTGTGTGTGTGTGTGTGTGTGTGTGTGTGTGTGTGTGTGTGCGTGTGTGTGCAGCCGTGCCTTGTAGTTTATGGAACTGAACTGCACTATAGTGAAGCGACATATGTTTCGAATCGATGAAAAGCGGTGACGAAGAATCATTTGCTTTGTTTCTCTGTGGGCATTCTCCCCAATGGTTGCTGCGACAAAAGTTGCTGAAACAAGAATAAATCCAACCTAATCATACATTCGGCTGTTGCGTAGCGCAAACGGAAGCTTCCCGCATTTTTTTTTTTTGAAATCATCGTCCGTAATTGCTTCTTGCCAGAGATTCGTGTTTTAATTAGTGTACTGCCATCAATCATCCTAGTAGACGCAGTCGGCGCTACATAATGCGTGAGGAGTCGAGAGACCACGACCTAACTTCCTAATATTCAACGTAGGAGAAAAACAGCACTTAACAAAAACATCCCAAACACATGCTTTAACAAAGAGTTTCCCTCTATGTATAGCACACACCCAAAGCGATGATGCCCCCACTCTACTTGTGCAGAGCACAATTTCGCTTAATTGTTCGCCACACCACTATGCATTGCGTCTAGTGTAGATGAGTCTGCGAGGACGCACGCAATGCAACCATACGTGCTGCGTTATTTGCCAGAACTGCTGTCTTCGTCCTCTATCTTCATCCTTTTCATTTTGCGAATGTGTCTTACATACTAACAAACTATCACACAGAAAGTGCACGCACACACGTAGCTTACGCTCACCCAACAAAGCATGCACATGGGAAAATACCCTATAATTACGCGAACTTGCACTCTGCCCGTGGATCGATGCGAAAGCGCGCACCTAATCTCTAGCACGGATACAGTCTGATATCTATGATATCGCATTCATCGTCGTAAGCCCTTTTCTTGTTTTTCCTGGTCTTGTTCCGCCGCTGGAATTTCGCTGTGCATGTTCACTCGATGTTGAGACGCGCCTGGAAGTCATTTGTAATGATCTCCTGGAAAAGAACTTGAGGCGCGAACACATGCAGCTCCTTCTTTGCATCCTAACGTCGTACGCTTGGCTGCAAATTATGAGTTCACATTCAGAAAGCGTAAATAATACTATACGCGAAACTGTGTCTCATGCTGGTGTTCAGTTACAGGGAAAATAAATGGGAACTGAGTGTGCTAAGGGAAGTCTTCGATAATTACCTTGCCGCTGCTTATCCGTGATTACGAGCAATTTAAGGAAAGAATGGCTGAATATTCGATATACTTCGGGTTAACAACTGTACACCACTTTTGGATTTGTGGGTGCCGCTTTCTTGGAATTTATTCTAAAGGAAAATATACAGCACTTCTTTCCGACAACGAGCAGTTTTGGCATCTATCTATCTATCTATCTATCTATCTATCTATCTATCTATCTATCTATCTATCTATCTATCTATCTATCTATCTATCTATCTATCTTTCTTTCTATCTATCTATCTATCTATCTATCTATCTATCTAGGTACCTACGTCTAGCTGCTTTCATAATCACCCACTTAGCTTGAGATACTCCTAAATTAGTGCGGCAGGGTATGTTGGTTTGGCTAAGGTGACTCGCAGGAATAATTACATATTTTCGTCGCGTACACTGTTATACATTTCCTAAAGTACAGTCGCACCTACACGGGGGCCACTGGTATGCCGGTGTTTGTCCCAGTTAATAGACATTTTATATCTATCTAAGACTGGCGAGAACAAACATGAATTACTTTAACGCTTAAATGCAAAAAAGCTGCCGTAGGCAGCATTTTCTGTACAAATGCAAACAATGAATATCGGTGTCCCAGGAAGATTCGAGCCATAGCATTGTGTGTGTCATTGAAGTATTCTACCACAGAGCCACGCCACTGTTCGGATGTCCTTTTAAAATCGACCTTATACTCCTGTGACGAAAATTTTCGTTGCAGTGCAGTGTATTCAATATTATATACCTAAGAACATACGCGGTTGTATATATATATATATATATATATATATATATATATATATATATATAAGTATATATATATATATATATATATATATATATATATATTGTAGTGGGGAATTCGCAAGGCACTGACTAGTGGGACCATCTCTCTCGGAGTGCGAAGCGCGAGTGTGTGCACGAGCTGTAGACGCTGGACTGCTCGAGCATCTCTGTCCGTACCGGCTGCCTGCTGACTACCTGGCGTCGCTATTAAACTCCCTTGCAAAGTGGTGGAGGTGCTGCGTAATACTCGCGCAACGCAAACCAGGCTTTACGGAGTATGTGGTCGCCTATGCCAGCTGCGCCCTCACTAAGGCAGAAGCCAACTATTCTGTTACTGAAAAAGAGTGCCTGGCGATTGTGTGGACGTTAAACAAGTTTCGCCCCTATTTGTACGGCCAAACTTTTGACGTGGTAACAGACCATCACGCACGCTGTTGGTTGGCTTCTCTGAAAGATCCTTCTGGTCGCCTCGGACGTTGGGCACTACGCCTCCAGGAATTCGACATACGCGTCGTCTACCGATCGGGGCGAAAGCACTCTGACGCAGATGCGCTTTACGGTCACCCGTGAAATCTGATGATACGGAAATATCAGCCCTTGACATTCCCCTCTCCTCCGTCAGCGTCACAGACATGTCATCTGAACAGCGGAAAGACCTTCGGATTGTCTCGCTCTTGAATATGCTTTCTGACACATCAACTTCCGGTTAACCGCGTGCTCTTCGCCGCCAAGCAACGCATTTCGCCATACGAGATGGCCTGTTATATCGTCGCAACTATCAAGTGGTGGGTCGTAAATGGCTGCTAGTCATACCCAGCAATATGCGCTCTGATATCTGCGAATATTTTCATGCTGAGCCGCAGCACGCACACGCCGGTGCGCTAAAGACGTATGAACGGATCCGCCAACGTCACTACTGGCGGGGTATGTACATGTTTGTACGCAAACACATTCGCTCATATTCCCTGTGTCAGCAGCGCAAGACATTCCCTCATTCACCCGGTCAACTGCAGTGTTTACCATGTCCTGCACGCCCATTTGATTGTGTTGGGATTGACCTATACGGCCCGCTACCGTGCTCTGTTGGTGGTAATCGATGGGTGATTGTGGCTGCCGACCATCTGACAAGGTACGCCGAAACGGCAGCGCTACCTTCGGCTGGTGCTCGTGACGTTGCAACCTTCATCTTGCATCGGTTTGTTCTTCGTCATAGTGCACCACGGGAGCTCCTGAGTAACAGGGGCCGTGTATTCTTGTCCGAAGTTCTGCAGCAGCTCTTACATTCATGCCGCACGGTACACCGCACATCAACGGCCTACCAACCTCAGATGAACGGCCTAACGGAACGTTTCAATAGAACCCTCGGAGACATGCTCGCTATGTATATTGATTCGGACCACTCCAATTGGGACGTTGTTCTTCCTTTTGTGACGTATGCCTACAATACGGCGATTCAATCAACAACGGGTTTTTTCCCATTTTTTTCTTTTATATGGTCGTGACCCATGCAGCACACTCGACACCATTCTTCCGTACAATCCTGATGCCTCCGAGTTCAGCCCAGTTTCTAAAATGGCAGAACATGCCGAAGAGTGTCGTTAGCTTGCACGGTCCTTCACAGCCGATAATCAAGCCTTCCAAAAAGATCGCCACAACCGTGATCTTGTTCAGGACACATTCCCCGTCGGTTCTCTCGTGTGGCTGCGACTGCCTTTCCACTCTCCTGGACGGACTCCCAAGTTTGCACCGAAGTATACGGGCCCTTACCGCATCATACAGCACCCTTTTTATGTCATCTATGTGATTGAACTGCTCAAGCCATCCACGGACAAGCGCCGCCTTGGTCGTGAGACGGTCAACGTTTGTCGCCTCAAGCCCTGCTACGACCCTCCTGTTCTCTCGTCACCTTGAGTCGCCAGGATGGCTCGTGTTCGTCGCCAGGGTATTGTAGTGGGGAATTCGCAAGGCACTGACTAGTGGGACCATCTCTCTCGGAGTGCGAAGCGCGAGTGTGTGCACGAGCTGTAGACGCTGGACTGCTCGAGCATCTCTGTCCGTACCGGCTGCCTGCCTACTACCTGGCGTCGCTATTAAACTCCCTTGCAATATATATATACATATATATAATATATATATATATATATATATATATATATATATATATATACGTATATATATGGGGGGGTCTAACGTCCCAAAACCACCATATATGATTATGAGAGACGCCGTAGTGGATGGCTCCGAAAATTTTGACCACCTGGGGTTCTTTAACATGCACCTAAATCTGGGCACACGGGCCTACAACATTTCCGCCTCCATAGGAAATGCAGCCGCCGCAGCCAGGATTTCATCCCGCGACATGCGGGTAGGCAGCCGAGTACCTTAGCTGCTAGACCACCGTGGCGGGCTATATATATATATATATATATATATATATATATATATATATATATGGGATATGGCACAACGGGAGCGTTGTTAACATGGAAAAATGTGTTTATTTCCCAACAGTTTTTATTTCCCAATAGTATAACTCATCCCCTGATGAAGGGAGGACCCCTCCCGAAACTGTTGGGAAATAAATATATTTATCCTTGTTGACAACGCTCCCGTTGGGCCATATCCCATACCTTCACGAAGACTAACTGGCCCATTGAATTATTACACCCACTATATAAATATATACATATACATATATATACATATATAAATATATATTATATATATATATATATATATATATATATATATATATATATATATATATATATATATATATATATATATATATAATATATATATTGACACGTGCGTATATGAAAAAGAACGACGATAAGGATGTTTTGATGATTCCAGCTAGTGGTACAGGCGGTTTTGCGACGACCACGAAGCAGGCGTCTTGCTGTACAGCTCATCCTGAACACACTTTTTTTGCTGCCGTAAGCTGTCATCCTTTGTTCGAGCTGCACTAAGACACTGGTGGAGGAGCTTGGTCGCGACGCTGCGCGATGCTTCACACACCTAGTGGGAGCCGTTCATCCAGCCCGGACGTGCCTATTGCAACCCCTGTCCATCGATTCAGTCGTCGGCTACGAGGACTTCTTCCTGAGTTCAACCCTTCGCAGAAGCCCTCTACAAGAAATCTACAAATGGCTAACACCAGCACCCAGCCTGTACTTTTCGGCACAGGTCATTCCGCTCCATCCGAGGTAACGTTTTTTTTCAAACACTGGAGGCTGAACGCTTTGGTGGTGGCACACAAGAAGATGTAAAAGACTGGTAAGATCACTATGACCGTGTTGCGAAGATCAACCAGTGCTCTGCTCAGGGAAAGCTCTTCCGGGTCTACTTCTATCTTGATGACAGCGCTCGTACTTGGTACGAGAACAGAGGAGGCAGCCTGTCTACATGGACCGACTTTCTCCAGCGGATGGTTGAAACCTTAGCCAATGTCGACAGACGTGACCACGCCCACCAAATACTAGAGCTAAGGGTCCAAAAACCCAATGAACGGTCGCCATGTTCGCCGAAGACGTGACACGTTTATTTTGGAGGGCTGACTGGCAGATGACCAAAGATAGGAAGTTGCGCTACCGCATGCGCGGCGTGAAAGAGCAGCTGTTCGCCGGACTTCTGCGTAACCCACCAAACACTGTAGAGAACTTCGTCAAAGAAGCGTCGGCTATCGAGCGGGCACTTCACCAATGCTGCCGTCTGTATTGTTACGAGGTTAGAGACTTCTGTACAAAAACGTTTACAGAGCGAAACCCACAGGCAAGAGTCACAATGGCTGATTGGCACCCTCTTCCGCCTATCAGCTGCTTGAGTTCTTCCTCTTCCTTTACTTCATCTCCATGACAGGACCCCGGGCTTTGGAGCACCGTCTCGAAGCGAGTGCGGAGAAGTGCGAGAGAAGTAAGGTTTCATGCGCGAAAATTGGACAATGTCGACAAGTCACGAACTTGTGTATTGAAGTGCAATGGTGCTATCTAGTAGTTGACGTCGCTAACTTGAAGTAAGACTAGGTAGGGTCCTGCGTATCGGGACAAAAGTTTTTCGGAGAGACCAACACGGCGGCACGGTGACCAGAGGAGCACACGGTCACCTGGGGCAAACGTTATAATATGATGCCGGTGGCCGTAGCGGGCTTTTTGCATATCCTGTGACCTGGTTAGATGAGACTCGGCGACTTGACGAGCAATGGCTTCGCGAGCGTATTCGGATGCAGGTGGTTTGAGAGGCAAGGTGGTTTCGAATGGCATTATGGGGTCGTGACCATGCAGACGGTAAAAAGGTGAGAATCTCGTGGTGTCATGTCGAGAGTAAATATATGCGAAAGTAACATAGGCCAACGTGGTGTCCTAGTCACGATGATCTTCTGAGACGTACATCGAAAGCATCTCTGCGAGCGTGCAGTTTAGGCGTTCAGTTAGGCCATTAGTTTGTGGGTGGTAGGCGGTAGAGAGGTTATGCGCTGTGGCACACGATCGAAGGAGGTCGTCGAGAACTTTGGACAAGAAAGAGCGGCCGCGGTCCGTAAGCAGTTGTCGGGGTTCACCGTGGTGTAAGATGACGTCATGAAGAAGAAAATCTGCGACGTCAGTGGCGCAACTGGTTGGCATGGCCTTTGTTATCGAGTAATGGGTCGCATAACCTGTGGTGACGGCGATCCATTTATTTCCCAGTGTCATCGTCGGAAAAGGGCTAAGAAGGTCGAGTCCCACGCGATGAAATGGTACAGAGGGGACTTCACTTGGGTGAAGATATTCAGCTAGCAGCAAATAAGGTCTTTTCCGGTGCTGGCAGAGGTCTGAATTGAATTTAAAGTTCTGCCCTTCGGCCTGTGCTCAGCTCCCGCTACTTTTAGGAGGCTCATGGACACTGTACTTTCAGGGTTAATATGGAAGACCTGTTTAGTTTATCTAGACGACGTCATAGTGTTTTCCGCAACTTTTGACGAGAATCTAAGAAGGCTAGTTGTTTTACAAGCCATACGCTCCACGGGCCTCACTTTGAAACCAGAGAAATGTCACTTTTGTTTTTTGACTGACGTGACTAAGAACTGCTGTTTCTTAGTCACGTCGTCAGCTGCACCGGCGTTCGGCCTGATCCCGAAAAACTTGTGGCCGTGGCACAGTTACCAGTGCCGTCCGATAAGAAAGCTGTCAGGCACTTTCTGAGACTATGCGCCTACTATCGCCGCTTTATCGCCGACTTCGCACGGATTGCTTCGCCGTTAACTCGCCTCACTACAGAGGCGACGCCACCTTTGAGTGGAACGACGAACAGCAAGTAGCGTTTAATGACCTCCGCCATTATCTTCAAACACCTCCAGTGCTTGCCCACTTCGACGAGCGAGCGCCAACAATGCTACACACTGACGCAAGCAATGTAGGCCTCAGAGCTGTGCTTGTAAACTGGCAAAAAGAGACAGAAGGAGTGATCGCCTACGAAAGCAGAACGCTAACACGCGCTGAGGCCAATTATTCAGCAACTGAGAAAGATTGCCTCGCCGTGGTATAGGCAGTTATGAAATTTCGCCCGTATTTGTATGGCCGCCCCTTCAAAGTTATTAGTGACCATAATTCCCTCTGTTGGTTGACTAATTTAAAAGATCCAACCGGCCGATCAGTGCAGTGAAGTCTGAAGTTACACTAGTTCGATATGACGGTCATACACAAGCCTGTGAAGCGACATACGGACGCCGACTGCCTGTCTCCATCACCAGTACAGTCAGCCTCTCTTTCTGACAATGACGATATGGCCTTCCTTGGTGTTTTCGATGCGTCCACGATTGCCCAAAAACAACCAGGTGACCCTGAATTGCTTGATTTGATTAATTACGTGGACGGACGTTCTTCGAGGGCACCCAGAGTCTTTGCAAGGGCATTATCGTCATTTTTTTTACACATTGGCGTCCTCTACAGAATAAACTTTTCACCCATTGAAGCTCCCTATTTGCTTGTAATTCCTGCACCCCTTCGTACTGAAGTGCTTCAAGCATGTCACAACGAGCCGACCTCTGGCCATTTAGGCTATACTCGCACATTGGCAAGAGTCAAGCAGGGATACTACTGGCTACGACTCACAAGAGTCGCCAAGCACCACTTTTACACTTGCCTCAATTGCCAGCGACGCAAGTAACCTCCAAACAAACCCGCTAGTCAGTTGCTAGTCAGTTCAGGTTCAATGTGCACCATTCGACCAAATGGGAATGGATATTTTGGGACCCCTTCCTACTTATACTGCAGGGAATCACTGTGTTATAGTCGCAACAGAATAACTAAACAGGTATGCCGAAACAGAGGCTATCCAAAAGAGCACCGCTGTAGAAGTGGCAAAATTTTTTATAGAAATTGTTGTGCTACGCCACCGCGCCCCTGTTATCGTGATAACAGGCCACGAAACAGCATTTACGGCAGCTCTTTCAGACCACTTCGTGATGATAAGTGGAACGACTCACTGCATGCCACTGCGTACCACCCGTACGAATGGACTAACAGAGCACCTCAACAAGACAATCGAAGACATGCTGTCGATGTACGATGATGTCCAACAGCGGAATGGGGACAAAATTTCACCCTATATCACGTTCGCATACAACACGGCTAAGCAAGAAACGACTAGCATGACTCCATTCAGCTTGGTTCAAAGACGGGAGGCACAGACAATGCTGGACACGATGTTGCCACATGAATAGGACGCTACCGACACAGGCACTGACGTGTTCACTGAAAATGCGAAAGAAACTAAGCAGCTCGCCCGCTTACGGATCCACCAGCGACAAGACTATGACGCAGGCCGCTACAATGCTTGCTATAGAACAATAACGTACAAAATCGGTGACAGAGTGTGGGTTTGGACACCCGTACGAAAAAGTGGACTGTCCGAGAAGTTGCTAAGGCAATATTTCGGGCTATACAGAGTATCGCACCAACTAAATGACTTCACCTACGAGAGGTCGTCTCCGACAGTCCCCACTGCCGGAGGCGTCGCCAGCAACAGCCTGAACTTGTGCATGTAGTGCGTATGAAGCCGTATGTGAGCGACTGACTGCACGTTAAAAAATACGGTGGGTCTGAATCAGCATCGGCGTGATGCTCCTATAATGAGGGTCAAGTGGAACGTGTGTATATGAAAGAGAATGAAGATAGGAATGTTTTGTAGATTCCAGCTAGTGGGAAGGGGGGTTTTCGGGTCGACAACGAAGCAGGCGTCTTGCTGTACAGCTGATCCTTAACGCGCTCTTTTCGCTGCCGTAATCTGCTGTCATCCTTTGTTCGCGTTATAAATATATAATATATATATATATATATATATATATATATATTTATTTATATATATATATATATATATATATATATATATATATATAAGATCTATTAGGCAGTAATGCCAAGGAACGTATAGAGGAAGTTATTAAAACAAATGGAGTGTAAATAAGAAGAAAGAAAAGTTGGTGAAAAAATAAGCAGCCGTGAGCAGGACTGGTCATTTTTTCATCCACTTTTCTTTCTTTTTATTTGCATTTTATTTGTTCTAATAACTTCATAACTTCTCCTATACATTCCTTGGCATTACTGCTTGTTATATCTCATTAATATTGTGTCCAAACACGGAAAAAACGAGCCCTTAGGTATACATTCCTTCTCATATATATATATATATATATCTATATATATATATAGTATACATATAATGTGTTTGTGTGTGTGTGTGTGTACTGCTAGCTCAGTGGTAGAGCATCGAACGCGTTATTCGAAGGTTGCAGGTTCCATTTCTTCCCACGGCAAGTTAGCTTTTCACCCAATTTTCTTTTTTCACATACACACATTTACCTTTAAATTTGGTCTAATAACCTCCACTATACTTTCCTTGGCATTATTGTCTGTTGGATTTCATTATTTTGTGCCAAAACATGGAGAAAAGAGTCATTAAGTATACACTTGCTTCCCATATTCATTTACGAGGGTCTCGAACTGGCAGACTGTGTGCCTTAGGTTGTGTACGAGGGACTATTGGTCAGATGCCCGCTCGAAATAAGTTCGCGTGCTACTTGACGCCACAAAGGCTCATGACGAGTATGCCACACTCGCCGCCATGGCTACAGATGGCGCTGACTGAACTCCCACGAATAAATTCAGATATATACCCAATAAAGTAACTGGGAAGATAGCCGCCGTGGTAGCTCAGTGGTGGAGCATCGAGTGCGTTATTCGAAGGTCGCAGGTTCGGTTCCTGCTCACGGCAAGTTATCTTTTCACCCATTTTTCTTTCTTCATATTCACCTTACAATTCGGTCTAGTCTAAAAACCTCCACTATATTTTCCTTGGCATTATTGTCTGTTAGATTATATTAATAGTGTGTTAAAAGACGGAAAAACGAGCGCTTAAGTATACACTTCTATAAGGAGGGGCAAGTGGCATGTGTGTACTTGTGTGTATATGAAAGAGAATGACGATAGGAATGTTTTGTAGATTCCAGCTTCTTATGTCTTCAACGACCGTCCGACGCTGCAGACTTCTCCGAACCTTGGCCGTCGCTACCCATCGAGGAGAAATACTGACCGGGTCACAGTGCCCAAGCGACTTCCTGCACCTTTGACTGGTAAAGCTGCCTTTTGTACACATTATGAAACATTTTTGCAAGCTAGAAAGCTTGTAGACAAAAGCATTCGCGCTGAGCTCCAAGCGTCAACGTTATCAACATACCTAACTTCATCCAAAGTGCCCAAAGGGTTACAATTGCGACTAAACGGAGCTACTTCCAAGCTATTTTCTCACCACAAGGCGAGATGGCAACAGGTTTTACAAAGTGCTTCGCTAAATTTGAGGCGTATTGTTATAGACCACAACAAATCATGCGCCAAACAACTGTTTCAGAAAGAAACGATTCTGCTTTCGCAGATATTCGCACCGGAGTCTGATCAATGAGCAGCTTAACAGCAAAATAAGGTTGCGAAACTAAATGCAATCGAACAAAAAAAGAAGTACATGCTTGACAACTCGTTCCCCTCCTCAAGCCATGATATTCAAGCAAATCCAGCCGATAAAAGAGAAGGAGCATTTCCAGACAATGTGATAAATCTTTCTTCGGCAAAGCTTTCAGACGTGCCGATAGGCTGTTTATCGAAGGGCCTTAGTTTTTCTCAGGGAAGCGGTGGTTCAGTGAGTTTCAGCTTATTAAGGACCTTCACAACTTCAGCCGAAAAATGTGGCTTGAAGAATATTTCTGCGATCACTCTAGTAACCACCGAAGCGGGCTGCTACTCCCTCAGCGGAGACACTGAACCCCACCACAGCAACGTGATAGGTGCTTAGACCTATATATTAAGGCTGTACAACAGGTTGTCATAGATTCCTACAGAACTCGTGCTTCCCATTGACATAACCTATCAACAAAAGAAAAAGGGCACTCGAAGAACTAGCAAATAACCCTGACATCGTAATCAAGGCGGCAGATAAAGGTGGCGCTATTGTCATTCATAATCAATGTGACTGTATAAGTGAAGCTGAGAGGCAGCTCTCAGATAGAAACTTCTACAGACCGCTCTCTACCGATCCTACAAACGACTACAAGGCCGAATGGCGGGATGCACTCGCACAACTTGTAAAAAATGAAAAGATCGATAAAACGATAGCCCGGTCATTTGTTCCACTCAGCCCTGTGACAGGTAGATTTTATCTCCTGCCCAAGATACCTAAAGTAAATAACCCGGACACCCTATCATCTCTCGCATAGAAGCATTAACTGAAAACCTATCCAGGTTTGTCGATAGCCTCATAAAGAGGATTCCACCTACTTTCTCGTCATTTATAAAGGACACAAATCACTTCTTGAAAGACATTTCAGACATAGGTGTTCCCGACGATATTTTTCTGGTAACAATTGACGTCTCGTCCTTGTACACACACATTCCACACAACGATGGCATTTGCGCTCTCATCAAGGCATACGATGATTGTTGCTTTGACAAGTTTATGGTGAAACCATTGGTACTCTCATGAACCATTGGTACTCTCATAGAACTAAACAACTTTGAATTCAATATCTTGCATCGCGTTCAAGGAAACGGGACATCTATGTCACTAGAGTAGGTCCTAACTACGCAAATATCTTTATGGGCTTGTTGGAAGCTAACTTCATAGAGAGTTCACCTTTAAACCATGCTTCTACAAACGCTTCATCGATGACATCTTCTATATTTGGCCACATGATGAGGCAAGTGTTTTAACTTTCATTAAGAATTTCAACAATGCCCACCCCACCCATAATTACTCATCCTTTCGCCCATAATTACTCACCAACAACAATAAACTTCCTTGAGGTTACCGTCACAGCTAGCGAACGACGGCTCTCCACGAATATTTTTCGCAAACCGAAAGATAGGCATCAAGTCCTCCATTTCCATAGCAGTCACATCCGCCATTGCAAAACAGGAATACCGTACAGCCAAGCTCATAGGTATAAAAGATATATTCTCGAACCTCGAAGATTTCCTTTTGAATTGCCAGGATCTGAAACGTTCGCTCATTCAACGTATATATCCACGGGGAATAATTGATGACGCCATAAAACGTGCTCACAAACTAAACCGAATTGACCTGCTCAATGCCGACCACAAGGCGTTGGATACATTCCAGGTTAACCTTGTGCTCACCCGTTTAACGTCAGCTCCAAACGTCACCGTGATTTTGAAGCGACTCCATAACACATTAACTCAAAGCAAGCGCCTTAAATATGTATTCGAAGAACCACCGACAGTCGTGTACAGACGTGCACGTAACCTCCGTGATATTGTTTCATCGTCTAAGCTCGCTTCCCATAAACAAAATGGCTGCGCTCCTTGTGGAAAGTCGCTGTGCATTGTGTGCGCGCACACCGTAACTAGGCAAACTGTCACTGGTTCATCTACTGGCTTTCAGTTAACGATCAGGGGCAATCTAAATTGTGGCAGTTCCAACGTAGTATACATGCTTGAATGCGATAACTGTAATCTGCATTGGGCATATACAGAAACACCGTTTGAAACTCGATTTGATAATCATACGTCGCACGTCAAAACCCTTCCAAATCTGCCTCTATCGAAACATCTAGCAATACCTGGTTATTTTTGCGACAAGATTAAAGCAATTGTACTGGAATCCAGTTTCCGCTCACATTATGAGCGCAAAATGCGTGAATCGTTTCTATTCTACAGTTTCGGCTCACTAAACTCTGGAATAAATTAACACGCAGGCACACACACTAATCTACCTTCCACCACTTAAGGTGTCTCATGCCTTACCGAGATTTCTAGTTCATTTTTGTTATTTCACATCTTATTTTTGTTTTCAGCAGATCCATCCTTGTTCTCTGCTTAACAAACTCAGTTGACATGGTCATCTTTAGTATGTATCGCTCGTTCATGCGCTTCAATCTGCACACATTGTTTTCGTAATGCTTTCCACACCAAGCGCCATTTATATTTAAAATATCTTTCACTCGTACTGATGTCGCTATAACGAGAAGAGGTGAACGCTGTGCCCATGTTAGTTTAGGCGTTGCATCTTCACACTAGAGGTATTTAGCTTTTTTGTATAATCACGTCCAATCACTTTCAATTGCTATTGCGCATGTCCCAAAACAATATTGAAATGTATATATTGGCTACTAAAGCTGTATTACATGTCACACTGACGAAGGCTGGCCCACCAGCCGAAACGTATGTGATTAATAAGTGTTTCGTCGTGCGTCGTGCTTTCTCGCTTATATATATATATAAATATATATATATATATATATATATATATATATATATATATATATATATAATATATATATATATATATATATATATATATATATAGTTTACCGTTTGCCGCCCTGCTGTCGACAGATTCTATTGACGCACATGTTTTCCTGAGGATATAAAAATGTTTTGCAGTTTTATTATCCACTGATACTTTTTGTTGATTGATTACTTCAGTGCCATGTTGCTTTCCCTTTGCGATTCTCGCAATCCCACTTAATTCATTGCTGTTATGATAACCTTGGTTGCATTATTGTTGTATGTGTGTGATGATTGGATTATTGTATGCTGTGTGATGCTTGGCTTGATTCTTACTGCCTGTATCATTCCTGCTTGGGCTTTATGCCTGCAGTATCTTGTGATATATATATATATATATATATATATATATATATATATATATATATATATATATATATATATATATATATATATATATATATATATATATTCAACTTCCATCCGCATGCTTCGCTCAATATTGATTCGCAAGGTACGTGTGAACTGCCAAAATTTTGATAGCGGCTTATAATTGGCGAAGCAGCTCTTAGAAAAATTCGGCGACTTTGAGCGTATCTATCTATCTATCTATCTATCTATCTATCTATATATCTATCTATCTATCTATCTATCTATCTATCTATCTATCTATCTATCTATCTATATATCTATCTATCTATCCACCTACGACTTTTCGCTCTCCTGGTCGTTTCGTTAACGGTATCAATACCAAACTTGGTATGGCATAACATGACTGTATGAAGAACATATTTGACTAGTCATAACATTAAAATCTTTACATGTGTGTCATTAATGTCATGATTTACATTGTCCTGCAGCTCTTGCGGTACTTTCGTTTCCATGAGATGTTGCAAAACTGGTATGGTATGACATGATTGCATGCCGAACACAGGCGACCGACCTTAACACGAAAATCATAATATGCATGTCATCTAACAAAATGACTACATGCCACGCTCATGGTGCGCTCACGGCCGTTTCGCTAGCGTCGCATTTACCAAATTTGGTATTACGGTACGTGAATGATTGACGAAAGTATGTGACTCGTGCAAACATCATAATAATGAGATGTGTGTCATGTAACAATATCACTACATGCCACAGTCATGATGCGCTGGCTTCCGTTTCACTCGATTCACTTACGCCAAATTTGGTATTACGGGACTCGAATAGATGGCGAAGGTATGATAGCGTTGCAGACATGATAAACATGAGATGCATTTCATGTAACAACATGACAACATTCTACGCTAATGATGCGCTCGAGGCCGTTTCGCTAGCTTCACATGTACCAAACTCGGTATTACGCGACGTGAACGAACTACATAGGTGAATTATACGTCCAAACATGATAAACATGACATGCATGTCATGTAACAACATGACTACATGCCACACTCATGATGCACTCGCGGCCATTTCGCCTAGCTTCACATAAGACAAATTTAGTATTACTTGACGTCTTTGGATGATGAAAGTATGCAACTGGTGCAAAGACGATAATAATGAGATGCGTGTCATGTGAGAACATGACTACATACCACAGTAAAGGCACCAATACATTTCGACAAGACGCGGTGCGCATGCTCGCCGGCGTTCATTCATAGTGTCACGCCGGCGTTGCCACGCCCGAGCTGGTCCTGCCATATACTCGCAGGCGCGTGCTCCTTTGCTTTGACACATGCGCGTTTTAGAGCGTCCGGCGTTCCTCCATCACGAAAAAAGGGAGACGCAGTGTTCTCTGTGTAACGCATCGGCGCAAAATGCACGTCGCATTTCACGTCGATTTCCGTCGGGCCACGCCGACGGACGCTGGTCTCGCCTGGCGTCAGACTATAGAGTGCTCACGCTTTGCAAACGTAGCGTTGCTGCGCCCAGCGTGCGCATGCGTCAACGCTACATGGGAGTATATTGGGCTATTCATGACGCGCTCGTGGCGTTTTTCTAACTTCACAAATACCAAATTTGGTGTTGTTTGACATCAATAGATGACAAAAATATATGACTGGTACAAACATGATAATATTGAGAAGCGTGTCATTTAGGAAAATGACAACATACTACGCCAATAGCGTGCTCGCGGCCGTTTTTCTAGCTCCACATATACTAAATTTGGTATCACGTGGCGTGAATAGATGATGAAGGTAAACGACAGATCCAAACTTGAAAATCATGACGCGTACACTCTAAAAAGAGAGCGAGTAAAAAGGGTGTCTTTTTGACCCACAACAATAATCGTAATCTATATTGCGTTCCATCCTTGCGCTATCGCCCCGCGCCTGGTACATTCCGGTCGCGATCGACATGCCCATTATCAGAGTTACATTGCATTCTTAATAGGAAAGTGGCCAGCGCCGAGTTTTCAAGAAAGGAAGCGTACGCAAGCCTGATGACGATTATTGTTGTGGGACAAAAAGACACCCTTTTTTACTCGATATTTTTTTAGAGTGTAGGTCACGTACGGCATCATTTACCTCCACCTCGTAACGTTGTGCTGATTTTAGAGAGGCATATCAATCTTCCTTATTCGTGATTCGCATATCATCGATTCCCACTATACGTTGAATCTGCTCATTTTTTTTATGAAACCTAATAAATGTGGCCGCGATTGCGTAATTGATGCATACAAGCAACTTGATCCTGACGCTTTATAGAGCTCTGCTAGCTCCAGTGAATATGGTCGCTTGATGCACAAAACGTACAAATCCAAATCATACGTGAGGGTACCCATACGCATCTGTAAAAAAAAGGTATGTCTTTAATGAATGTTTGCTCGACGAATATTACACGTATTATTAAAAAACCAAGCACGAACAAATTGTTAAAGTTTTCATATGTGAAGAATTCTTCAGCGTACTGCAAGCACTTTTGAAGTCTGTCTACGTGTCTATCTACATACCTATTTATCTAGCTGCCTACGTTTGGGTGCTTTTGTGATTACCCCCTTAACTTGGGATTCACCCAAATTGGCATGGAGATGTAAGATGGTTAAATAAATTACAACTCACCGGTCTTGACATGAAAAATGCCACAATGCCGTACGTCGTCAAACACTTTACGCCAGTTAGTGGCGCATAACCGCGGGCGTGAAAGTACCGTTGGTGTGCATGCGGGTGTGTAGCACAGAATATTGACACTTCATATCTGCACAGGAAGGGCAAGAACACACTTGGGAGCACACTTGGGGAACACACTTTAACGCCTGAGCGTTAAGAAAACACTGACGTGGCGGCGTTCACCCGAGGAATGCAAAAAAAAAAAATGTTAGGGTTTCAGCAGAAATTGAACCCCGGCATTCTGCGTGGCAAACAAGCATTTCAATAAAGAGTCACACCAGGTCTAGCTAATGCTCAATCGCCAATGATGCGATGATCGCTATCCAATTTTCCAACTGTTACATATGTACTTCTGAGATAAAGCCGTCACGTCAGGTCAAAATCAACTCTAGTGAAGCGCAATGCACTGAAGGTAATCAAACAAGCAATGGCACAAACAGACATTCGCAGTTTTATTTCAAGAACGTCAGAAAAAAGCAGTGGATCTCCACGAAGTGAAAGATGATGATTGGGAGAAGGTATACGTCATAAGGTCCATTATGGCTTCGTTGAAGTCACCGACTGGAATAAAGGAGGCGGGCGAATGAATCAGCGGACGGACGGGAAGGTGGAGGTATGCACAAATGGTAGGACGAATCGACAGATGAACGGATAGACGGACGCACAAATCAGGGGACAAATTATCAACAGTTGCGTGGACAGACAGATGAATGGCGTGGGTGATCATGTAATGTGCTATCGTGTTGTCGAGCACACTTCTGTTGTTTACACATGTTTCGTTTTTTTGTTGTGCAGCTTTTCAGTTTCGCTTTCAGTTTTGTCGGGCATGATGGAAGCCATATAGGTCGGCCCTAAAGAGATTCGCCCCTAAAAGCTGTCATCGGCAGCGTGGACGCAAAGAACGCATAAAAAAATATCATGGTCCCAGCAGGTATCAAACCCAAGCAATTTGCGTGGCAATCAAATGTACCATAGAGGCATGACAAGTCTTGACACTGCTGTTCATATCAAATGGTGGTTTTGGGACGTTAAACCCCACAAATCAATCGACACTGCTGTTCATGTAGATCGTTATGTTCGTTAAACGTCAATTGTGGTGGCAGTACTGGCAATTCGATATTAAAAACAGTACATAAGTACCACTATGAGATAGCCGCCACAAATGCTACAACGGATAAGAACTCGATATGCGAACTAATAAACATACCAGATCGCCTATCTTCATCAATCTCAAGTAAAAAACTAAGCAAAATGAATCAGCTATTTCGCGTAAAGATGCTAACAAGGGCACGGCATGCGCCTTTGTGGTGCGCTCAACACCATAGGAGAGTTGAGGGTACTACAGTGGAACTGCCGGTCTATATTCTCAGGCTCAGCCAACTTGCATTACTTTTGCGATCATTTGAATCTTAACCATATTATTCTCCAAGAAACTTGGCTTACACCAGATAAAAATTTTAATCTTGTAGGTTTTCATTCTTTTCAATTGGATTGCCTAACTCAAGGTGTTGGTTTTATGATCCTTGTATCAAGTAAATTATGCCATAGGGTGAAATTTTCTTCAAGAATGTTATACTCGGATTGTGAAGTTGTTGCGTTACACTTGTGTCTCCGCAGATAATAACCTTTTTAAATTATAAATTTCACTTTCTTCCGGTGTGCAAAGTACGCGTTATCTTGACAGTGTTTTGGTAGCATGTAGAAAGAAAACTGTACTCACAGGAGACTTCAATTCACATCATTTGAATAGAGCCTAAGGGCAGATTTTTGTGCTGGACGACTGAGGAATAAAACTATTGACCACAACCTCCTGTGTCTGAATAAAAGCCATGTAATACTTCTCCGAGATCATACTTGCTCAGCATTAGATTTAACATTTTGCTCCAATTTAATCGAGGTTTTGTAATGTGCTGTTCCGGAATCGGCCACTAACAGAGACCATCTTCCTGCATTTTTTTGTATTACTTGTCCAACAATAAGCTTAGATCAGCCGAAATGCACATAGATCAGCTATTACAAATTTCAGGCCCAATTCCGTTCTGCCATTTCTAAACTTGGAAATGCCAGTGCTGAGGAGATTGCACCTACAATTAGTTCAATGCTCCAGAGAGCTAGAAAAATTCTGAATTTGTTATTCCATCGAATAAACGATCCTGCTCTCGTTGGTGCAACGATGAGTGTACGTGCAAATATAGAAAACGAAAACCCGCTTGGAAAAAACTTCATAATCAATGCCCAACAAACTGGAAGGATTATCGATTCCTTGTTGACGTATTTAGGCGTACAGAGAACCACGCGAAAGAAGAATACGACAGTAGACGTTTCGATTACCTCTCTAAAAAAGCGTGCTTTGTTCGTTTATCTTCAGACAGGAAAAGTGCTGCCAACGTTTTTAACGTTGCAATCATGTTGATTGATTGATATATGGGGTTTAACGTCCCAAAACCACCATATGATTATGAGAGATGCCGTAGTGGCGTCTCTCAAAATTTTGACCTCCTGGGGCTCTTTAACATGCACCCAAATTTGAGCACACGGGCCTACACCATTTTCGCCTCCATCGGAAATGCAGCCGCCGCAGCCGGGATTCGAACCCGCGACCTGCGGGTCAGCAGCCGAGTACCTTAGCCACTTGACCACTGCGGCGGAGTAATGTTGCAATCATGTGTCTTGACGCCATAAGTAATGAACACCTCTCTAGAAGACATAGCGCAAGGTTTAGAATGTTGCTTCACTGCTAACTTTTCGGCTATTCAGCCCATGCTGGTAAACTTGCATCAATTTTCAGAAGTTTCTTTAGCTGAATTAAGTCAAAGAGTTGTATGCTCAACGAAGACAGCTAATACACCAGATAGAATTATGAGCACTATGTTAAAGGTTTTAACCCAGGAATCACCTAATCTTCAGCTAGAACTAGTGAATTATTCGCTAGGAAACGCATGGACACTTTCAGAATGAAAACTTGCCATAAATATATTGTTGTTAAAAACTAAAAATGAAGCATACATATTGAAAGGCATAAGGCCAATCGCACTGACAGCAAACTTTGTAAAATTGGTTCAGAGAACCATCAATATACAAAATATTGAACTTATTACCATTAGGTCAGTTCTAAGGCACTGCCTCGATGGCAACTGCTTTCGAGTAAATGTGCCCTCCTTGTTTTCCCGCTGAAATACCACGTGCACATCTCTCTGTCTTACCATCATGAAGATGCTAAGACAGAGAGATATAAACTCTGGGACGTTGGCTTCGTTTACAGAATATATTGTAAATAATACTTTTTCTTGATCTCTGTGGCCTGTATGTATCTGTATATATGTGTGTATATATAAGTATAAATGTGTAGTTGAGTATATACTGCTGAGTGCTATGTCTTTCGACTTGTTAATTTGCTATCTATTACTTTTTCAGCTGTGCCAAGATATGCTGTGACCTCAGGTAGAATATGTTAAGTATCTTGGAGTAATTTATCACACATCGCTTCACTGGCGACTTCATATCAAATACATCGCTGGAAAAGGTGTGCGGGCAATCGCCATATTACGTAGGCTAAGCAACAAGCGCATATGTATGAGAAAAGACACACTGGTAATGATATATCGCATGTACAATTGTCGTATTGTGGAATGCGGTTTTGTACTTTTCTCTGAAGTTCCAGCTTACAAGTTACGGCCTCTAGTTCTACTGGAAAGAGAACTTTCACGCTTATGCCTTGGCCTGTCTAAAACACTTGCTAGCAATGTGTTGTATCCCGAATCGAGGGTCCTTCCTCTTTCCTGCTGAATTCGCCTTCTGACTGTTGAGACATTCTTAAGAATTTATGAATCGCCATTACGACATTCACAAAAAGCCTTTATTTTCCACCCCGGAATCTTTTCTTTGGTGCTAGATGACCGCGATTTTACACCCCACGAATTATATTTGTACAAAATTTACTGGAGCCTTTAAACGTACGTTTAAATTCAAATTTGAACACTAATTTTTGCTCGCGCTTAAGCGGCAAACATGGCCGCTGTTTATGACAGTGATGTACGTCGCACGAAAGACTTTAACCGCGACACGTGAACGACCTCCGTGCCACGAAAAAACGTCAGATATGCTCGTAAGGCGCAGCACAGTTACAGCGAAAGCTGAAAGGGCGGCCTCTCAGAGCCTTTTGAAAACACTCATTGGGTAACCACTGCAAGCTCACTTGCTTGATACCCACTCGGGCAATATTAATAATTTTTTGTGGTAGGAAAGCTTGCTTGTTTGCGTGGTACTCCCTTGTTGCTCTTACCCACTAAGGGGGATCGTCCAAAAAGCCGGCGGTTAATGTAAGTAAATACCTTAGGATTATTCAGGATAGGGAAATATCATTACTTTCTGTTGTGTTGACGGGAACATTTTGGCAAAGTGTGGAAAACGTGAAAGCAAAAAACTAACAACATTTTAGGAATAACTGGGGTGTAATCATTATATAAAATTCTTTTGAAGGTCAAGTCATTACAGTGTAATATTGAATAATAAATGTAAAATTGGTTGGCAAATATCGAGAGCTGATCAATGGCCCAGCAAGGAAATATTCTTTTGTTACACAAGACTTGGCAGAAAGCCCCGCAGACGTTCTTGTCGCTGGGTCCTAATGAAGCAGCCCCAAAGAACAAAATAGTCGGAGTAGTAAGTGAAATTTTCAGTTTTCCTAATAAAGTTTTGAAACATTTTTTTCTTTCATTTTTGAAACGATGGCACGTGAGAAGAAAATGTTCGATATTTTCAGGTTCGTTACAGCTTGAGCAACGAGGCGATGGCACCAGACCAGACCTGTTTAACTAAAAATTAAGAGGTGGTGCACGGCGTTGTAGTTTTGTTACGGAGACTTCAAATTTACGCGTTGGACACCATTTATGATTTTATGGGAATTGAAGGTGCGAGAAATTGGGATTAGGTATCTGGATCCGCTAAACACTTGCAAATAACTTTGTGGCAATTGTTTATGCATTGGCTGACGGCGATGAGAAATTATGGCTGAAGTGGGTATGTGCCACAGTTAATAGGGAAACAAGAACAAGCTGCAAGAACAAGCTGCCGAGTCCTGATTATTCATACCCAGTGCGAATTCAATTTGAGGACATTGTTCCTAATAATGCCAAATTACCTCCTCATAATATTTTGAATAGTTTACTACAAGATCACTTGCGCAGTATTACAACGAACGTTAGTATTGCTACAGACGCATCGCAATGTGACGAAACGTCAGGGGTTGATATTTTCAGCCTGACTTTAAATAAGATATATTCCCTTTGACTCCCTGATTTCATACCCGTTTTTGTAGGTGATTTTCCGGCAACATAGCTCGCCTTACGCAAATTAGATACAGCAATTACATCAGCTGTCAGATAGAGAATCTGTTGGTAAACTTGTTTTAAGCGGGCTTGATGTCGGCAACGCAATCACGTTAATACGATTTATACAGTGTTTTAAAACAGCAAAAGAACAACCAGTCACCAGAGTGGAATCTTGGGCTAGTTTTGCGTAAGCACTTCATCGGTTGCCTTATCACAGGCTGAACAAGATTACCTGGCTGGGCTTTGTGGCAATAGAGGACCCGTCACACGTGCTTTGTTACTGGTGTGTGGATTAGGCTTGCTTTTTACCTTCATGCTCTGTAATCATCCGTTTTATACGTATATATTCTTGCCACTTTGTGAAATAAAGTTAGTTGAAACAGCGCTTTTTTTGTCTACCCTGTCCTTTTTCCTTTGTTCGCACGCTGAAACAATCTTGCGAATATAACAACCAGTCGTCGCACAATGCAAATAGCGTAACGAGTGGGCCGTCCAATGATGCAACCGATTACAAAAGCTTTTTCTTGTTTTCCTATTAACCGCAGCACATACTCTCATCGTCGTCAGCCACAGCTTCAACAATCGGTACAAAATTTCTTGCTAGTGTTTGGCAGGTACCACGTTTCTCAGAAGAATGACGAAAAATAGCTTAGCAGTTGCCGGCTTACTACTCAAAAACAATATTAGTATTGCCCTAAAGAACACCAAGCAAGTGTTCTTGGAGTTGTTACTCAATCAGTGTTTTGAAAAGGCTCTGAAAGGTCACTCTTCTAGGCCAATGAAACGCGAGTGAAACTTATCGCACAGGCCAGAAACTTGAGTTGGGATCCACAACAGTACTTCGTCTTCAGTATTGAAGTTAACGACGCTGTGGACGTAATCGTAGCAAAGGTTCCGCTCTTGATGGCTCGCCTCTGTATTGAGGTGGGCGCGTCGGTGACAATCGGTCAGGCGAGAGATTAAGTGCTCACTCGATGAAGCCGACAATTTCACAGGAACGTCAAAAAAAAAGGTGATGTAGAGCGCAGATGTCGGTTGACTGCCATAGACCAGAAAAAATGGAGAATAGCCTATGGTGCTCTAGGTAGGGGTATTATGCACAAATGTCATGAATGGCAGGATGGTAGCCGGGATGGTAGCCGGACGTCGTTTTATAAATAGTACTGCATGCTGTTATGCCACAGGCATGGTCCTCGTTCGGGAGCGCTTCTTCTGACAAGAACAAACGCAGTTCGGAAGACCAGTGCCACCTTCCACGCAGACGGCCGCGAGCCACCGTGCCGTTCTGGGTAAAGCTTCGCCTTCACCGCGAAGCACTGGGAACTGGTCTCAGAGAAAGAAAAAAAAATATTTAAGGCCCTGCCGGCCCAATATTTGGAGGGTTTTCGCCCCAGCCAACTTCGTTAAGCTGGCCGAGCTTTGTCCAAACTATAACTTGCTATAGTAAACGTTACAACCTGTTGATGTTTTCACGACGATTGCTTCCCTATTCCGCCTCTTGGTGAAGACATCAACAAAGTCTGTTTGACTGCTCTCCCCTATCGGCTGCCGCTACCATCGCGACAGACAACGAAATCCTAACAGTGGTTGGCAGCTTCGGAATACCCTACCGTATACGGTTGGCAAGCCGATTGGATCCCTGGAAGTTGGAGGAGGATTACCCTTATATCAGCGTTTGGACACGCTGGGTTACGCTACCCTGTTTTCATCGTTCAGCAAGCTAGGACAAGCTGCCCTGGATCTCAACATTATCAAGTTGGATCAGATTCCTGCAGACCAGCGGACACTCATGACACTGCTCGACAGCAGCCACGAGATGGACTATAATCGGCTAATTTGGTTGGGTGAGTGCCCACATTTACTGTTCGTTTCAGCAGACGTCTCTAGCACAAGCTGGTGTTAGGAGTGCTTTGTGTTTTTGTTGGTTTTGATTTATTATTCATGTGCCCTAAATCATCAGATTAGTTTTAGAGTACGGTGAATATAAGTAGTAGAGAATCACGGCGTACAAAATCGCCATGAACAGTATTTTGTGCAGGACCTCCTTGAAATACGTGGAGTCATGGGTATTTCCGCCAGGTCCGCTAAAACAAGGCAAGCGATTCTCGAGGTGATGCGGGCGGAGAATGTGATGACCGAGGAAGCTGACGAGTTTTGGGAGTTAATTTGTGGGCAAAATCAGAAGGCCGAAAAACGAGAGTTTGAGAAACGCAGCGAAGAGCGATAGACTAAATATTGTGGACAGCGTGAGGCCGAGGAGAGTCGCGAAGAGCGATACGCCGAGAACCGTCGTGAAGAGCTCCAAGCTCAAGAAATCGAAGAATGGGAGGCCGAAGAGAGTCAAAAAAGCAGAGAGAGCTTGTGCTCAGCTTGACAAAAATTGATTGTAAAATTCAAGCGTTTAAGTGGCAGCAACCGAAACGCCACATCTACGACTTTCAGATAGGCGAAGACAGCGCACATTTTCTCTATGATTTTGAAGTTATCTGCTCTGATGTTGGTGTTAGCCGCGACCTTTGGGTAGAGAGACTCGTCACGTTGCTGCCGGGCAAGATTGAGCATATTGTGCATTGCTTAACAGCCGAGGAAGCAGGATACTTTACTCATGCTGGATATGCTTTGATAAAATATTTTTCCTTTCAAATCCTACTGAAAGTCGGAGCAATAGAGACAGCGCTGTAGAGCGTCACAAGGCGCCAGAGGTAGACGCCCGCAGAAAAGAGCGAGAAAATGATGCCCATTGTAGAGCGATGGAGGACGACGCGCGCTGTAGAACGATCGAGGCTAAGGCCCGTCGCGTGGCGCTTCAGGATGAGGCTCATCGAAAAGCGTTAGATGAGGAGAAAGGAAAGCGTAAGAGGCTGAGGCCCGTCACTATGCGCAAGCCGTCGAAGCCGTCGAATTGGTCAGAGAAAGCGGGATGCTGAGGAAAGTCACGAGTATTCAGGCGTTGAAGTCTGTCACAAGGTGTAGTACACTGAAGTGCATTGGAGAGAGCCGGACACTGAGGAGCATCATGAGAAGTTAGGGATGGAAGCTCATCGGAAACATCAGGACGCATAGACGCATCGTAAAGTGCTAGATATGGAGCCGCTTCACCGAGCACGTGATGAGAATGAATCGCGTCAAAGAGAGCATGAGGCTGACTACAAAGGCCTGGAAACAAGTGCCATCCTGGAAAGAGATCGCGAACCCTTACGAACCTAAAAGACACCTCCAGGAGAGTTGATTGGTTTTAAAGGCATCGGGAATGCCATTATATCGCAAGCAGAGGCAGCTAGCAACAGGCTCGAGGAAAAGCTAGCTAACCAGCCTGGAGTTTCGGTAGCACCTGTCAAAGGCAGCGCACTTAAAATTAAGCGTTTCGAAGCAGCCAGCATTCCTAGCCACTCGTAGAGGACAAGGCGTCGTCAAAAGCGTAACGCGAAAGAGAGGTGCCAAACATGTTAAAGCAGCAGTTAGCTCCCGTGCTGTGACTGGTCGGGACTCGAAGTTCAGGGCTGGGCCAGGGATTGCGAAGAGACACTCTATAAATTGTTTGAAGAGCGGATTGTCACGGTGTTCGAGATTGAACGAAAAACGTGTTGAGAAAAACCAAATTTTAGGAATATTCAGACGCCAAGATCTTCACCTCGTCTATTAATTTCAGTGTCGCGTAGTGGCAACCACGAAGAGAAGCATCGCGTACGCCTGAGCTGTAACAAAGTCTGTCGTTCTCCACCATGGCGAGAGGGTCACAGGTGGAACGGGAGAGGTAAACGATGCAGTGAAGAGGCCCCTTTCTTAGAGTTCAGCGGCTGCGAGTTGAAAATCGCTGCTACTCAGTTCAGCGAACAGGTTGTTTCGTCATCCCTTAATACAGACCGCAACCCTCGAAAGCTGTGGAGTGCGCGACTCCCGAGAGTTTGCCTGAGAGAGTGCCACCTTGCCAGTACCGAGAATTCAAGTTGTGTTCACCGTTGGGAATAACAAATTTTCAAATTGTGTCGTCGGCCGATGAGCAGAGAATGCGTCCAATTTTTGTACGTCTTACTTTTCTCATCATCTGAGGGGCAGACATCGACGTGTTTGTTTGAATAATTTTGTTTTCATAATACTTCGAAAGGTAACAGTTAGCGTGTTTTATTTCAACACAGAAGGCTGAGTAAAAAAAACCCTGTTTAAAATACGTTCTGTTTTTGGCATTACGAGTTGTATGCAGGTCAGTGTAGGTTTAATTTACCTTTGTTTTGTGTAACGCGCACAAGTTTAATTTTCATTCTTACTTTCTTACTTTTGAAGCGTGTTTTCCCTTGTTGCGATGATCATCCATGGGCTGCGCACATTGAAGTGAAAGCTTCTAGGAGTAAGAATTAGGTTTGACAATCTGACACTTGCAGGCGATGCCAATGTGCACGATTCAGAAGTGTTTGGTGTACTTAATTGTAGTTGCGGGACCAAATTGAGCTATCCTCAGTAGCTTCAATTGTCCATAATCTGCCTAAGTCACAATTGAGAATTCAGTGACAATTAGCTAAAGGTGTGTCCACATTTTGTATTCTTCCTGAGATACGTTGCTCATGGTGCTAAATTTTTACCGGAGCTTCAGCTTCAACAAAGTCCATCCAACTGCGCTACCATCGGGACAAACAGTGGAATACTAACATTGCATGGAGAACGTGTTCAAGTAGTTTCGACAGAAACGCCTTGCCGCGGTCGCTAAATAGAATCCGCGGCGCGCCATGTCTCAGGAAGATCACCTCCAGAAAAAAGTATCAATATCCTCCACCAATCCTGAAGGGAATGTGATTGTTTCGGCATGCCTGGTCAAGTAATCAACTGCTGTGACAATTCAGCGCTTGCCGCTAACTGGTATTGGTAGTGGTTCATAAATATTCATTCCAATTACATCAGAGGGAGCGTCAGGACACGGGAGAGGTTGCAGGAGTCCGGCCGGAGATGAAGTGGGTCGCTTGTGGCGTTGGCAGAGTGAGCATGACGCAATACGTCGCGCTACGCAAGTGGAAAGTTCAGGACAGGCAAAACGACTGCGGATACGTTCATAGGTTTTGTGAAAACCGAGACGTCCAGCCTTGTGGTCATCGTGAAACGATTCCAAAATCTGTGCTCTTAGGAAACGAGGAACGACGGGAACCCAGCTGTGTGGTTCAGGGTGGAAGACAAAGTGGCAAATGAATGAGTTCTAAGTCTGAAAGCTCCACAGCTGTCGATAGGAGTGGGCGTTCAAAGGACGAGACGAGCCTTGAAGGCGCAGCAATTCAGAGCGGCAGTAAGCGTCGCTGCGTTGGTGGAACGCAAATGTCTTGTTGCAGAAGGCAAAAGGAAAATCGACAGCGACGATTGAATGAACTGAAGCAAACGCGTTGGTGGGGTCGCGCATGAATGGCGACATGTCAGCAGTGTCTGACGAGGATGGTAAAAGACAGCGGTTAAGGACATCAGCATCGTGGTGATTCTTGCCGCATTTGTGGGTAACGTCGAAGTCGTATAATTGAAGACAAACTATCCAGTTACCGAGACGTCCGGACGAATTCTTAAGCGTCGACAACCACAAAAAGCGTGGTGGTGAGTGACGAGGGTAACGTTGTGGCTATGGAGATAAAGTCGAAACTTCTGTATGGCCCAGACAACATCAAGACACTCCTGCTCAGTTAGGGTGTAGTTTTTTCGGCTGCTATGAGGGTGCGACTTGCATATGGGATTACGCGTTCGCCATAAATCTCTGATTGCAGCAAAAGTACAGCGCTGGGTTTATGTCCGCTGGCGTCCGCTGGTATGAAGGAGAGTGAGTGCAGCGTTATCGAAATGACAAAGCACTGGCTTAGATATGAGGGCACGTTTCAAGGTGTCAAAAGCTATTTGGCATTCGTCTGACCACACGTGTGACGTTCCCGAACAAAGGAGTTCATGAAATGGTGCAGCAATGGTCGCGATGTCTCCTATAAAGCGATGGAAGTACGACGCAAAACCAAGAAAGTTTCTGAGCTCTTAGGAACGACGAGCCACCAGGAAGCGAAGAACGGTGGTCATCTTGTCGAAATCAGGCCGGATGCTATCTTTGCTGGTGATATGTCTGAGTACTTTAATACTTTTGTTTGCGAAGTGTCAGTTTTTGACAGGCGCGTAGCCAGAAATTAATTTGGGTGGGGGCACCAGTTTGAGTTTTGCGAAGCGTGGTTCTCCAAATCGCCATTTTTCTCCTTGTATGCTATGGCGAAAAAACATTTTGGGGTTGGGCACATACCTGCTGTGCCAACATCTGGCTACGCCCCGGGTTTTTGCTATTGGGCTGAAGACTAGCAGATGCGAAACACGTCAGAACATCATCTAGGAGGTACAAGGGTTTTTCAAATGTTGAAGAAATGATGATGTCGTCAAGGTGATATAGGCATATTTTCCACTTAAGGCCCCTCAATACAGTGCCCGTCAATCGTTCAAAGGTTGCTGCTGCACTGCAGAGGCTGAAAGTCATGACGTTATTTATTTATTTATTTATTGAAAATACCTTACAGGCCAGAAGGCATTGAGTAAGGGGGGTTACAGTGAAAAATCGCATGTAAATTTCAAAATAAAAACGGTACAATGTCGGTTAGTAATAACAAAAAAAATTAACAAAGCAATAAGTCAGCAATACGTAAACATGGCGATGAAGTATATAAGAACACTCCGTAACATAAAAACCCTCGGAAAAGAAGTAAAAGAACGTCAAGATGAAATATTAAGGAAATGCGTCTGAACTTTTTGCCGAAACGTGTTGGGGTTGCTATCAGAGGCGATATCGTCGGGAAGATCATTCCACATGCGGATGGCTTGTGGTAGTGCTGATGTGTTGAACGCGTTCGTGTTTCCAAAAATGCGAGTGAAGCTGAGATGGTTATGTAATCTGCGTGACGTGTAGAGCGGGCGTTGAAGGTGCAACGACGATGTTTTGTTACTGTAGACGTACTTATGAAATAGGCATAACAAGGACACGTGACGACGAACATTTAATGCTTGGAGGGAATGATGGAGTTTAAGCTGAGTCACACTGGAATTGATGTCATAGTTTCTAGAAATGTAACGGGTGGCTCTGTTCTGGATTGTTTCCAGCATGTTAATTTGATACTGAGCGGAAGGGGACCAAACAGATGAGGCATATTCAAGTTGCGGGCGGACGAAAGTTAGGTATGACATTTTGCGAATGTTAGTGGGACAACGACGAAGGTTTCGGCGTAAATACCCCAATGTTTTGGAGGCTTTTGCACAAACAAACGTTAGTGATGTGATCAAACCAGGAAAGCCCTGGTGTAAGGTGGATGCCAAGATACTTGTAAGAGGTCGCCGTGGAGAGCCTGTCACATTGCATATGGTAAGTGAAGTTGCATATGGTAAGTGACGGACTTTACAAATTTGTAAAGTCCGTCGGGTGTGGCAAAGGCGTGTTTTTTTTTCTTGTCATCCTCGTGCATTGTAATTTGTCAATAACCGGAGTGCAGGTCAAAACTGGAAAAATATTCCGCGCCTAGTTAAGAATCGTACATTATCAATGCGAGGCAAGGGATATGCGTCGTTTCTGGTTATTATGTTCAATTCGCGGTAGTCAACACTGAATCGCACCAAGCCGTCTTTCTTGTGAACAAAAACGATTGTTGACACCCAAGGGCTCGTGGAGGGGTGGATAATAGTTTGCCTGAGCATATCAGCAACGTGCTTGTTGACGATCTTGCACTCGCTGGAAGAGACATGGTATGGTCGGCGATGTACAATAGGAGTTCCGTCGGTGTGTATGCGTTAACCAGTTACAGAAGTTTGGTTTAGTGCAGTCGAATGTATGTCGAAAGAAGATTTATGCTTCGAGAACAACGCCACTAGTTCGTGTGTTTGTGGCGGAGGCAGATCCGTAGTGATGGCATTGACGAGAGCTGTCGTAGTGGGAGCATCCGTAGTTACTGAGCGTTATTCCACCAGACTGGTATTCGAAGCCGCTACAGACGTATGTTGTGTGTCCATGCTGTAAACTACAACAATCCCCTTAATAAAGATAATTGGCTCATTGGTGATATTTAGTATAGCGAGAAAGACGCTGCAGTTGGTGAGTCAGACAAGCCTCGATGCAGTTGCTGTTCCACTGCATAGACAATGGGCGGATGGAGTGACTAGGACGTCACCGTAGTCAATAAAGTTAGGCAGAAGGGTGATAACGTGCTCTTGGCCAAGTCGCACAAGAAAGTTGTTGACCGCTCGTAGCCAGTTACGTGATGATTTCGGGGAGATATCATCAGCCACTCGCATATGTATGAGTCGTTGTCAACAAGTGATGGAAGCAGCATCAGGAGGAAAGTCCCAATCAAAAATAAGCATATAAGCACAAGAACACAACACGGCAAACTGAATATTGCCACATTCCTTTTTTTCAAGTTTTGTTATCGCCCCAAAACAGTACACAATTCTCAGCGCGAAATGCGCGTGCAGTTTTCGAGAAGCTTCCGGACTTTAGTAGATAATTTCGATAAGATCACGCCCACTCTGCGGACTGTACAAATTATTCTGGAACCTACGCCACCGCCAGCGATAACGCTAGAACATTTGATAGCAAGAGTATAAATGCCGACGCCCTTCGCCGCTTGTCAGTTGTTGATCGGCGGCCGACGCTCCCTTCGCCGCTATCAGTGCAAGACTGCTACTGTAGTCCGACTTTCTGTTTACGTGGCACAGGTTCGCTCAAATAAACAATTTATTATTCGACTCGCAGTGTGCTTCATTCGTCCACGTCACGACCCCGTGACAATATGGTGCCAGATCCCTTCAATAAAAGCTCTAACGGTGCAATGTGCCCATGGCCACATGTTCAAGTCGTTCGCGCTACGTACCAGAGTGCCAATATAGGGTGGTAACGTTAAGCAGACGAGAACACCAATCCGCATGAATAATAAAATTAGCAGCCCCCATGTCCACCAGTGCTTCAACCAGCACCCTTTCAGCATACACCTATAACAAATTGGCTGGGCTCTCTAGGGGGCTTGGTGTTTGTTCGAGCGATGCAGCTTACCATCAAAAAACTGCACCAGCTAGTTTTTTCGAGTGGTAGTAGAGGTAGAGGCAGCCGGTTTCAGAGAATGCGTTGAGCGTCGCAGAGGGGAAGAGAACCGGTGGTGTCCCGGATGGTAGGAGCGAGGTGCGGTGAGTGGAGAAGATGAAGAGAAGGAACGCTTCGTAGGGCGGCGCTTGTACCTGTTTGGAGGGGTCACCGAATTTCTTTCGCGAACGTCGCAGCCGCGGCGGCGTTCGTCCTGCTGACGTTTGCGACAAAATTGTGAAATATGTCCCCGAATACCACAGTAGTAACATATTGGGCGAAACGAGCGCCCGGGGCCATAGAAGGCTGAAGCTGGAACAGGCACTAGGTCAGGCGAGTGTGGTGCAAATGATTTCACGTCGAACTGCGAAGGAACAGGATGCGCGTGCTGAACCAGGGCAGGTGGCATGGCAGCGACTTGCAGTTACGTCATGGGCAGCTTTAGTGGTGTCCGAGTGTTAGATGCGAGTGCGCAAGCCATGAATGAGCGCTCCTCTTTTATCATGTCGCGGAGACCAGCAGACGGTGAGCGAGGCCGAGAGGTGGGTACTCATGACAGCCCTTGCGCTTGTAGCTCCTCGCGAATCAGTGTGTGAGTCAGCGTGCAAAAATCCGCATCCAAGGAAGGCCGGCTGTGACCAGAGTCTGGGTAGTCATTGTGCAATCAAATGGCTTGGAGTTCGTCAAGATGTTGACATGTGGTGATGACGTCCTCAACGGTGGTACGGTTTTTGACAGGCACAATCAGCTTCTTTCATCGACGAGTTCATACGGCGCAAACGGCAAGAACATCTTTTATTTACAAAGTATGCGTCTCCTCGGGATGTTGGGTACGCCCGTGTAGCATTTGTTTTGGCATTTTGAAAGGGATCTTCGGTTTTCCTAAAATTACTGCATAGATGTTGAGCGGAGTTAGGGCACTCCGGGAAGCTGCTCTCATGGTTAAAAAACTACGTTTGCGCGACATCAGACAGATAGAAGGCTACGTGACGATGTTTTCAAGTTCATCCCATTGGTTGTAAAAACTGGTCATGTTCTAGTTTTCAGCCAAACCTCGACGACGTCGCGTGGAAGATTGGAGAAGAGGGGGGGTGGTGTCGCGCTGCTGGGTGTGGGTGATCAAGGCAGGAATGGTTTGTTAGGCAGGTGCGCTGGACGGTCCAAGCAGCGTTTCTTCGGCCATGACGGTGGACGGCTGGAACAAGCGGTGAGCCGAACAAAGCTTGGGGAGAACGTGACGTCGAAGAGGACCTGGAGTTCAAAAGCACCCTCCACCTTTCTTAAAGACAGTAGTAGCGTTGGGGTCGTGATGGCATGAATTAGGCGGAATCGACCGAATAATGCTTCCAACGAAGACGACGTTCACCGTGATGACCATTATTTACAAATGAATAAGATGGAGGTTAAAAGCTGGGCATATTGCGCTTACAATATTGGTAGTGTAGTGCTATTCAATGAAGTGCATTTATCAGTATCCAGGTCTGCCATTCTCGCTGACAGAAGTGGTACTGCCAGCTTACCGCTTCCAGTGTGGCTAATACCAATGTTGCTGTTGGCAGTGCCCAGGCCCACCATTCTCGCCGGCAGAAGCGGTACTATCACCTTACCACTTCTTGTGTTGCTAATACCCATCTTGCTGTTGGCATCGTTGCGCAATAGTGAAAATGTTGCTGTTTGGCATATGATGCATAGTGGGGCGAAGCATCCGTCCGTCCATTCGTTCTTGCTTCCGTCCATCCATGCGCGCGTCTGTGTGGCCGCCCGTGCGTCCATCTGCCCATCCGTGCGTGCGTCGGTTCGTGCGTCCGCAAGTTCATCTGTGCGTCTGTCCCTGCTTTCGTCCAGATGTTATAATTATGTGAGACACTGGAGAGGCGTCACAATCGAGTGCTGCCACATTGCTCATGCTGTCAATGTTAACGGCCTTTTTTAACAAAAACACTACAAAAAAATGTATTAAAAGCATGCGACAAATCACTTGCACTCAGTGGAGTACCATATGGTGAACATTGTTGGTGCAATTCCTTCAAAGGCTCAATTAAACGCATTTTGGTTCAATAACATTGATGTGAAACGTATACCGCTTCACTCATAAAACTGCCATGGAAGCAGAGAGGCGAACAGCGGGAACGAAAACGTTGCTGTCAAGGATGTAGACCGTTTCTGCGCTCGCATTTTAACAAATTCGTTTCTCTGATCATGGCGCTAGGAAAAAATTATTACTGAGGTGCGTCCCGATATAAGTCAGTGGGTGCCAGTCCTTCTCAATTGCTGTCTTACGTTAAAATACGTCCTTAGAATACATAGTTTCAAGAAGCATCACTCGTTTCAACATTGTGCGTTGGCTCCTGCTTTATCTTTTTTAAGTTTTGTCGTACCTTTCGTCGTGAACCTCTGCGCGCAGCTTCGTGTGGGCATGCTTGACTGTGGGGGAAAATACTTCTCTTTTTTGTCCTGAGGAATATATCGTAGGCAAATGAAAGAAGAGAAGGGCACTTGATTGGAACTAATGTATTGGGCGTCTGTATAAATTCTGGCATAGTACAGTGCGACGCAGAATGAGAATGAAGGAATCCAAAAGAGAGGGCTAAAATACAATGAGAAGGTAAGTCATGAAATTTTAAATGTGGGAGTCGAGCCGATACAAATACATAAAACTAAGATGTCAGGTAAGTTAGGACTTTTTTTTAAAAAACTAGCAATTATTAGAGCCTTATGGCTTGGTTACCTTTACACTGGCAACTGAACAGTGACTGCAAACGTTGCGGCTGTTACGATAGGCTGGGAATCGAAATGTTATGCTCTGTTTCGTTAACAAATCATGGCGAATATTCTATTTCTTGCTAAATAAACTTTACACCTAAGCAAAGCACACCTAAACAAACTTAGTTCCAACTCACCCACAAAGCAGCTATTTTTTATCACAGCATCGTGTTGCCCAGACGGCTCAATTGGCTTAGTATTGTGTTTTACAACATGAACTAGTTTCACAACACAGTCTTGTAATTATACATGAAGAAGAGACAAGACACGCTCGAACTAGCTCTGCAATCACTGAAGATGCTTTTCTTTAAAGACGACCAGACCAGATGAAGAAACTGAACTTCCTGTCTCGCCAAAATTTCGTGATGTTCGAAACAAAGCGTATTTAGAGTGTTCCAGTCTCCTGGACAAATTCGTCGCTATCATGGTGCTTTTATCATAAAATTGTTAAATTATTAGTTTTGAGTAATAACCTCGGCTCCTAATTAGCTTTGTAGCAAGAATGGTGCCAGGCAATGCTTGTTGTAAAACTAAACCAATTGCAGTATTCGGTAACGTGTTACTGTTCAGGTTTCCATTATTCCTGTGCTAAAGGTGTAAAAAACAGAGCCCAACTAGTAATTAGGAAGGAACCACTGGTGCTTGCTCATTTTTCTTGAAGACGGTGGTGCTGCCAAAAAAACGTTACAGTTATAATGAAGGAATGATGACACCACCAGGAAACAACAAGCATCATCGCAGAGTAAGGCACCACGAAATGAGCGCTCGAGCTTCACCATCTTCCTCGTCCTGTCGCAATTTCAAATCTTCCACCTGCCCGTTAAGTTCGTCCAATAAACCTCTTTACATTTGGTGGTTCTTGCTTGGTAACCACATCGCCTACAACCTGGAACTCCGATCCCGCACCCTACCGTCGACCATACAAGTTGACGCAGCCCAACGAACAGTACCTCTCGCGGTCGCTACATGCCCCGGCCTTGTTCACTAGCGAGACCCCCCGATCTTTGCGGGCACCGAAGACCAGGATGTCGAGGACTGGCTGTCGTCATACAAGAAATTCATTGGACCCAACAGGTCGGATGACGCTGCTAAGTTGGGCACTGCCAATTTTTATCTCACCAACGCGGCCAAGTTGTAATATACGAACCACGAAACCGAGTTCGCGAACTGGTCTGCCTTCAAGGAGGTGATATGTGCCATTTTGGTCGCCCTGCCTTACGGAAGCTACGCGCCGAACAACGTCTGTACGCACGGGCACAGGAGCCAGGTGAAAGTTTCACCTCATATATAGAAAATGTGATCGATGTGTGCGTGCTCGTCGATGCTTCCATGAGCGAGAGTGCAAAGATACAGCACATTATGAAGGGCGTGTACGATGACGTTTTCCAGATGCTTCTCGTGAAGTCTCCTAGCACTATGGCCAAATAAGTGACTTTGTGTCAGAGCTATGATAAATTGTGGAGGCAACGAGCTCATACGCGACGCCCATTCTAGACAATCCAACCAGTGAACGCACTGGACGTCAAGACTGACCAGACAAACCTTTTCGCACAAATGAAAGGGTTCGTGCGAGAGGAAGTGGCTCGGCAGGTTTCTCTGTTGCCTTTTGCTCAACGCCAGAAGCTCTCGCAGCAACAGCCACTGCGACACCCACCACCATTGGCTCCCATGCTCCGACATGTGGTCCAGGAGCAGATTTCCGAAGCTATGTGGGTATGTCGGTGCCCTTGCAGCAGCCCCCATCACCGCGCCTCTTACCTACGCTGAGGCACTAAAGCGACAGCAGCTACACCACCCCCCGCCGTTCTAGGGGCTGCTGCATACCTCAGACCCGACTCAGCCGTCCACCACCTGGGTTCCTCCCATTGCTACCACAGCTCCACCTCACCCGTCCACCACATGGGCTGCCCCCGTCGTCGCCAATACTTGGAGAACGCGCGATAACCGGCCCATCTGTTTTGCGTGCGGCCGTCCTGGTCATATCGCCTGATACTGCCGTCGTCGCGTGCCGGAATACACAGACGCCCGGACACAGAACAGCTTCATGGACCGTCCTCCATCTCGTCTGGAAAATTCAGATCCTCACTCAAGCTCGTCTTCACGGGAATGTCCGCGTACTATGTCTGGTCGCCCACCCTCACCCCGTCGTCGCTCCCGGTCACCCATGCGTCGTCGTCCAGCTCCTGAATACGAGGGAAACTAACCGCCGCAGTTCGGGAGGCAAGAAGTGCGCTGTCGAAATGCTCAAATCCTGAGACATTGCCGTCAAATATTGTCGAAGTTTTTGTAGAAGGTACTCGAGCATATGCTTTAATGGATACTGGTGCTACTGTTTTTATGATACACCCTAAACTTTGCCGCAAGCTGCGAAAAGTGACTACGCCTCTTGATATGAGGTCCTTGCAAACAGCGAATGGGGACCCAGTTCAGCCTGTAGCCGGCTGTACTGTCCAACCGATCATCGCGAAGGACCACTACACTGTTGAGTTTATTGTCCTTTCTTCCTGCTCACACGACATTATACTTCGATGCGATTTTTTATCACGTAACCACGCTATTCTTGATTGTGCAAGATCGGAACTTTCACTCTTCCCGTTTTACGACCAACCAACCAACCGCATTCAGCCTGCCGTACACAAACTCGTCGTCAAAAAAGGCACTGAAATTCCTCCGGGAGCAGCTGTGTTGCTCCCCGTGTTCTGTGACGGCATTAGGAACGAAGCTGCATTATTTGAACGTGAAGCCTCTTTCTTAGTCGAAGATCACTTCTTCTGCCTTATTCAACCCTCTCCGGTTCTAAAGAAAACAGTACTCTTTGCCTCATCAATACCCTTCCGTATCCCGTCAAACTTTTTCAAGGTGAATCTCTTGGATATGTGCATGCCATTACTAAAAAACAAACTTTTACCATGCCACCAGATTGTTCTGGTGACTACAACACCATCAGTGCCCTCAATCCTTTCAGTGCACCACCTTCCGAGCTTTTCGATTCATCGATTGCCGATGGACTGCCGCCACCTGAACGCTCTGAGCTTCTTCAGCTGCTCTACCAGTTCCGTGAATTCTTTGCGAATTCAGCCATTGATTGATTGTTTTGTGGGCTTTAACGTCCCAAAATCACCATTTGATTATGAGAGACGCCGTAGTGGAGGGCTCCGGAAATTTCGACCACCTGGGGTTCTTTAACCTGCACCCATATCTGAGCACACGGGCCTACAACATTTCCGTCTCCATCGGAAATGCAGCCGCCGCAGCCGGGATTTGAACCCGCGACTTGCGGGTCAGCAGCCGAGTACCTTAGCCACTAGACTACCGCGGCGGGGCTTGCGAATTCTGCCAAGGGTAGGTTGAGCAACGTCGAAAAATTCTCAGAACTGGTACAAATTCGGCACCTTGTAAGCAATCAAGGGCGTCATCAGTCATGGGCAAAGGGTATACATCTTCGTGAGCGATCTTAATTAAGCGCCTGTAATCAAAGCAGAAGCGAATTGTAAATCCTAGGCAAAGGGTATACGTTTTTGCGAGTGATCCTAATTAAGTGCCTGTAATCAACGCAGAAGCGAATTGTACACTCCTTCTTCTTAACAAGAACGACAGGTGATGCCCGTGGACTTTGGGAAGGTCGGATAACGTCGCGCTTGAGCATATCGTCGGCTTGTTTGATAATAACTTGACGTTCCGTGGCGGAAACACGTTACGGTTGCTGTCGTACTGGCGCGTTGAAACCTGTGTCGATGCAGTGAAAAAAACTGCGAATTCAGCCAAGGATACATTGAGCAACGTCAGTTTTTTTTTCGCTGCATTGACACATGTTTCAACGTGCCAGTACGACAGCGACCATAACGTGTTTCCGCCACGGAACGTCACGTTATTACCAAACAGGCTGACGATATGCTCAAGCGCGACGTTATCCGACCTTCCCAAAGTCCACGGGCATCACCTGTCGTTCTTGTTAAGAACAAGGATTGTGCAATTCGCTTCTGCGTTGGTTACAGGCACTTAATTAGGATCACTCGCAAAAACGTATACCCTTTGCCCAGGATTTACAATTCGCATCTGCTTTGATTACAGGCGCTTAATTAAGATCACTCGCGAAGACGTATACCCTTTGCCCATGATTGATGACGCCCTTGATTGCTTACAAGGTGCCAAATTTTGTTTTTGTTAGATTTGCATTTGGGGTATTGGCAGGTGCCCTTAGCAGATGCCGATCGTCCAAAAACAGCCTTCGTGACACCGGACGGGCTATATGAGTTCAATGTCGTGCACTTCGGCCTCTGCAATGTGCAGGCCATATTCGAGCGCGTGATGTACTCGGTTGTGCGGGGTTTGATTGATTGATATGTGGGGTTTAACGTCCCAAAACCACCATATCATTATGAGAGATGCCGTAGTGGAGGGCTCCGGAAATTTCGACCACCTGGGGTTCTTTAACGTGCACCCAAATCTGGGCACACAGGCCTACAACATTTCCGCCTCCATCGGAAATGCAGCCGCCGCAGCCGTGATTCGAACCCGTGACCTGCGGGTCAGCAGCCGAGTACCTTAGCCACCAGAACACCCCGGCGGAGCGAATCTGCGGGGTTCGAAATAGATTATATGCCTCTGCTACCTAAACAATATCGCCGTCTTTGCACCCGATTTTGCAACTCATCTTGTACGCCTGAAACATGTCCTCACGTGTCTGAAGAATGCACAGCTCCAACTGAATCTCAAGAATTGCCACTTCACTGCTCGAAAGCTCACCATTCTCGGTCACGTCGTATCAAACGATGGCGTTCTTCTCGACCCGGCTGAACTACGCACTGTCGCTGAATTCCCCAAACCGACGCCTTTAAAACAGTTACGCAGCTTCGTGGGATTGTGCTCTCACTTTCGTCGGTTTGCGCGCAACTTTACATCCATAATTGCACCTTTGACCCAACTTTTAAGCAGTGCCAACGACATCTCGTCATGGTCTTCAGAGTGTGATTACGCATTTACCACTCTTCGCCGTCTCCTGACATCACCGCCTATACTGCGCCACTATGATCCCACGGCTGCAACTGAGATCCATACAGACGCCAGCGGTGCCGGTCTCGGTGCAGTTCTCACTCAACGGAAGCCAGGATCCCCTGAGTATGTCTCCGCCTACGCCAGCAGAACGCTCAACAAGGCTGAGCTAAACTACAGTGTTACCGAAAAAGAGCGCATAGCCATACTTTGGGCGATTGTCAAGTTTCGCCCTAACTTATGTGGGCGCGCGTTTGCTGCAGTTACAGACTATCATGCCTTATGTTGGTGTTCATCGCTGAAGGATCCATCAGGTAACGCCTTGCTCGTGGGGCTCTGTGGCTTCAAAAGTATGACATACGTGTCGTGTACCGTTTCGGCCGCCAACATGCCGATATTGATTCACTCTCGCAATCACCACTGTCCACTGAGGCTGCATCTATATCTTCTCTAGAACACGCGCTGTCAGCTCTTGACATCGACACAATGTCCTCTGCACAGTGCGACAATCTATGGGTAACTTCGCTTCTGGATGTTTTATCTGGGGTACCAACACTACCAACCATTCGAGAAATGTGACGCCAGGCTTCGCACTTCACCATTCGAGGTGGCCTCTTGTACCGGCGCAATTACTCATAAGACAGCAGGAAGTGGCTTCTCGTTATTCCCCGAAAGCTGCACTCTATAATCTGTGCATCATTTCAATCCGCCCCTGAATGCGCTCACGTCAGTGTCTTCCAGACCTACGAACGTTTAAGGAAGTGGTTCTACTGGCGTGGTATGTTTACTTTTGTTCGACAGTTTATTCGTGGCTGCCAAGAGTATCAGCGACGGAGACAGCCTCCGAATTCAGAAGCAGCTCCGCTACAGCCGCTTGCGTGTCCCGACCGCCCATTCAACCACGTTAGAATTTACCTTTATGAATCACTGCCATTGACCACAGCAGGTAACCGGTGGGCTATCGTTGCTGTAGATTACTTGACACGGTACGCTGAAATCGCTGCTCTTCTTACTGCAACCGCTCAGGACGTCGCATCTTTCATCCTCCATCGGTTTGTGTTACGTCATGGCCCTCCTCGCGAGCTCCTCAGTGACCGGGGCCGTGTATTTCTATTAGACGTAATCCAAGCACTTGTCCGTCAGTGCGACATTACACACTGGATGAGTAGTGCTTACCACTCCCAGAAGAATGGCCTGACTGAGTGGTTTAATCGGACCCTGGGTGACATGGTCGCAACGCATGTGGCATCTGACCAAACGAACTAAGACCTGGTTCTTCCGTTGGCGACCTACGCGTACAACACCTCTACCCAAGTCACCACCGGCTTTTCTCCATTCTTTCTTCTATACGGACGTCAACCATCGTACACAATTGGCACTTTGCTCCCATACGCACCAGATGTATCTGAGTGCACGACCGTGTCCGAAGTCCCCCGTCACGCTGAAGAATGCCACAAAATAGCGAAGCAGTTTACTACGGCTGACCAGCAACGCCAGAAAAAGCCCGGGATAACAACCGCGCTCCTGCCGCACAGTTCGCGCCTGGAACCCTTGTATGGCTGTATACCTGGCTTGTCTACCTGGCTTGTCTACCAAGCTACTTTCGAATTACCATGGTCCATACCGCGTGGTCGAGCGCATATCGCCCGTCACCCTACTGAAAAAACCTATATAATTCCATACAGGATCCGTATGCTTCAATACAGGGGTTACAGGAGCTAATACAGGAGCTGTACAGGAACCAAATGGGGGTAGATGGGTCTTATACAGGAGCTATATGGTGGTATGTAGGAGCTGAATGGGACCTGGGCAGGACATATAGGTGTATGTAGGAGCTATACAAGCATTATGGGTTTGGTATGTAGGACTCTCATCTAGCACAATATAGGAGCTAATGGGGCTGAATGGGAGCCATACATAGGACTTGATAGGGCTCAATGTCAGCCTTGATAGTCAATGTAGTACATCAGTAAACTTATTAGACCAAATAACTAGGCATTCATAACATTTTTGTTTTTTTGTGTGTTTAAAGGGCTAAAATACTAAGTTTTTCAGCTCCATTAGTAGGCTGTACACAACCTCAAGAAATAACCAATTTTAACTAGTTCATATCATGAGATGCAAATATGTGCAAGAGTATAACAGATAAGTATATCAGATAATTACCAAAGAACTTTATTTCATTTTATCACCTTAGTTGTACACGTGTTATAACTGCACAAATATTGCTGATCAATTTATGAAAAAAAAGAATATTTTAAATGTTGTATTTGTGCAATGAATAATATTTCTATGAGAATTCTCTAACAGAAAATAGTGAGTGAGTAATTTTCTATTATATGAATATACACAAGAAGATAAAAGACAATTATTCCTTATATTCAGGAGAGATATACCAAGCCTCGCTCACGTGCTCTGTCATTGAACCAAGGCACAAAGCACAAGGGGCCATGCAGGACTGCCAAGGAAGAGTGCGAATGAGCTCTACGAAGCTTGGACCTCGAGGAAAAAGTGCACACGACACAGTCGAGAGGCAAGGCGTCTCTGTTATGACATAGCAATTGCGCTCTCTGGTCTAAACACACAATGAAAGATATCGATGAAGTCTTTAATCTGTACAAGTACAAAATAATTACATACAAACACATTAAAAAGGTTTTGCAATACTGGTATTGTTGAAAGAAAATTACATCCAATATTCAGATCATATTTCCATGCACTGCTCAAAACGGTCGATCTGAGAGTTTGGTTGGCTTCGCACAAGCTTGCTCACTTGTGAACGGTACTTGACTGTGTTTATTCCTCAGAATCAGAATAAGAGCAAATAATTATAAAATTTCGTTTGGTGTGCTTCCATCTGAGCCTTTGAAAACGGC